>JAJKLI010000019.1:602500-973645 GCA_023159215.1 Xylariaceae sp. AK1471 | reverse complement strand
TAATGCTGTTAAAAATTCGATTTTTTTAAATATTTGTCTATAAAGTCTTTATAAAAATTAGCAAATTTTAAAAATCTTTAGACTATTTTAAGCGTTTTAAAAGCTTTTTACTTACAGATTATACGAACTTTTTTAAGGTTTATACTAATTCCTTTTTTTACTTTTATAATATATTCTAAATATTTCGTTTTAATTATTATAAATTTGTATTTATTAATATTAAAATATAGCTCTACTACAAATAAGCGGTTTAAAACTTGTTTTATTTTTTTTATGTAATTTTTTTTTAAACTAGATAAAAAAACTAGCATATTATTAATATATACTAAATAAAAACAGTTTAAAAACTTTTTAAAAGCGTTGTTTATATAGCGTTAAAATATTGTTAACGTTTTATTTAAACTAAAAAGTATTACTAGCTACTTATAAAAATTAAACCTAGTTTTAAAAGCTGTTTTTTACTTATTATTTTTATAGATGTAGATTTTATAAAAAACAAACTATATATTTAACTTTATAAGCTATTTAACTTTTAAAAGTATTTAAAACGTTTTCTAAATTAGTAAAAGCAGGTATTAATCTTTTTTAATAATAACGTTTAATACTTAGTAGTCGTAATAAAAGCGAAGCTGCTTATTCGTTTTCTTTATAAAAAGTATTAATGCTCCCGCTAGTAAGCTGCTCGCGTAGATATAGCTTTTTTTAAATAATTTTATAAGTGTTTTTTTTAAAGCTAAAAGTTCCTTTTTTAATATTCTGTATAATAGGCCTTATAACGCTTATTGCTCTCTTTTTTTAGAATTTTTTTTTAGTTATATCTTATAATTAACTTTTAAGCGCAAGGATAAAAGCGCTTATAATATTACTTTATTAAAAAAGTCTTTTTATTTTAATAACTTGTTTAAAAGTTTATTAAGCACGGTTTTTATTTTGTTTAAAGCTAGTGCTTTATTAATACTAGTTATTATAACGGAAAAAACAGCTGTAATTATTTAATTTTGTTTCTTTTTCCGCGGCTTTTTTACTTTTAAATTAAAAATTATCGTACTAATCTTAAACGCTTATTAAGTTATTTTAACCTTGTTTATTAATTTTTAGTATTTTTTTTATATACTTTTAAACTACTTGTTATTTTTATATTTAGTTTGTATTTATAAGCTGTATATATAACTTTTTTACTTTTTATTTATAACTTTTTTAAAATTAAGTAATAATTTAGTTCTAGTACTATATATGTAAATATTTTTTTTGTATAACTGTTAATATTTACTTTAAAATAAGTTATTTTTTAAATATTTTATTAATTGTTTGCTAATTACTTTTTCGCTACTAGCGTTAATTTTTATTTTTTTATTTTAATACGTTAAAGATCTAAACGTTTAATAATAGTTTTATTTATAGCAATATAGTATTTATATTTTAAGTTTATTAATACTTTTTAAAATTATATGTTTTTTAAAAGTATATTAATAATAAAAGATAAACCGTTTATAATCCGCTTTATTTTTACTAGTTTTTAATTAGTTAGTTTTAGCCTCTAAAAACGTTTGTTTTTAAAAATTACTCGTTTTTTAAGTTTTTATTTTCTGTCTTACTTGAAAACGTTACGCTAATTATTTTTAAACGGTTTATTTATATACTCTACTTTTAAAAAAGTAATAAAGCGCATTTGTTTACGAAATAACCGTTTTTTTTATAATATAAACATATTTTTTGCTTTTTACGCTTTTTAAACTTTTCTGTTAAAACTTATATAACTTGCTTATATGTTGCTTTAATTAAGCGTTTTTATTAGTTTATAACGAACACTTTAGTTATAACTACATTTTTATCGCTGTTCGTATTAAAAGCTATAAAAATATTTAATAGTTTTTAAACTATTTTATAAATATTTATACTATAGTAAAAAAATAAGCTTTCTAGTTTTACTATAATTAATATAACTTTATTTATTTAATTTTAATAGTTATTTTTTAAAAGGTCTACTATAATTAGTATTTTTTTAAACTTTTTATTTATAGCTTTTTTTAATATTAAAAGCTTTGCTTTATTATTTTAAATTATACTATTTATTTTAGTTAACAACTGTTTAAATTTAATTAAAAAGTTTTTAAAAGATTAAGCTGTTTTTTGTTTATACTTATACAGCTTTTTAATTAAAGTTTCAGCTTTATTAACCTTACAGTATAAATTTTTAAAATAACCTATAAAATTATCTGAGGTTTTTTTAAACTTAATATTTTTATAAGCATAAAATAATTTTATTATTAATTATACGTTTTTTTTAAACTGTTTATATATAAAATACTATTTCGTTTTATTATCTTTAATAAAATCGTTATCTTTAAATAGTTTATATTTTATAAACAGTTTTTAAGTAGCTTATTAACTATAATTTCTTTTAAACTTATTTAGTTAAAACAAAAGTTTAATTTTTAATAAATTATAGTTCGTAACTGTTATAAAAATAGTTATAGCTATAAAAGCTTGTATTAATTATGTTAAAGCAGCGTTTATAATGCTTAAAACAATATTTAAGTTAAAACTTTAAATAGCTAAAATTTATACTATTTATTTTTATACTGTTTGTTTAACATTTTAAAAGCGTTTATTTATATAAACGTTTATTTAAACATTTAGGGTTTTAATTAAAGTACTGTTCTTAAACAGCGCTTACATCTTTTAAAAACGTTGTTTTCACTACTTAAACATATATATTTTTATATTAACTATAATATTATTACTATATTTAATAGTACGTGTTATAGCTTGTTTAACTACTGTTTATAAGGTTAAATAAAGGTTTATAACTATAGAAGCTTTTTTTTTAGTGTTCTTTATTTTAAGTAAAACTACTCGTAAAATAATGTTTATAAGTAAATCAAGTTAAAAAATATATAAAAAACAACGCTAAAAAGTACTTATTAAGATTGCATATAAGTGTTTATTTTTTAACTAAAAAAGAAAGAAACTTTTAAGCGGTATATACGCTACATTAGAGTTTTATAGTCTAGTAGGTACTAATTTTAATATTAGTTCTTATATTAGCTACTGTGCTGAATACTTATTTATTATAGTCCAGCCTATAACATTTAAGCTAGTTAAGTAAATATTAGAACTAGTATAAAATTAATATAAAGTTAATATAAATAATTGATAGTTTAGTTTAAGCTTAATATTTAAAACTAAGCTTTTTTTTTCTTTTTTTTAACTAGTAGCTTAAAAAGTAGAAGACTTAGAAGTAAGCGATTTATCCTTAAGCGAATAAAGGTCGTATTTTTAATTAAAAGCTAGCTAGGTTTTCTAGATCTTATATTTTTAATTTTAGCGCTGTTTAGTTAGCTTTAGGCAATTTTATTAAAAGTAGCTTTATTAGTAGCAGTAAAAGCATCGAAAAAAACTTTTAAAGTTATTTATATTTAGCTTATTTTTATTACTGTTCCGGTCGCGATTATTACGCGAGTTAAACTAATAAAGCTTTATATTTTAATTTTTATTAAATTTAAAAAATAATCTCTTTTTAAGTAAAAAGCAGCGTAATAATTTCTTTTTAACGTTTTTAAGTTTTTAATAACGTTAATAGCGGTTATTTTGTTAGAATTAATATTGCTAAAACTTTCTGCTATTTCCGCTTTTATTTTAAAACAGTAACTAAAATCGTTTAAGTTTCTGCTTAAAAATCTTTTAAGATTAGTTTATAAGTTCTTAACATTATATTGTTATATTTATTATATTATTTTTAATAATTAAAAAAAGTGTATAGAAATTTATAATTTTTTTTTAAAATAGTTTGTTTAGCTTTTAGTAATAAAGTATAGCCTTGTTTTCTTTTAACTTTTAGTTATTTTAATTTTTAATTTAGGATAAGTAATAATTAAACTGTTTAAAATATTAATTAATTTTTTAAATAGCTTTTTCTAGTTAAGTGCTAATATTGGCCTTTAAATAGGCTAATTAGTAAATAAAGGTTTTAATTTAATTAATAAACTTATTTTAATCGTAAATATATTTGTAAGTATTTACGCGCGATTAGTTAATAAGCTTACTTTAATATATATTTTTATATAACTAGTTTATTTTATTTAAAAAATAAATAATTTTGCTATTATTATAACAAAACTTACACTTAACTACTAAAAATATAAAATCAAGTTTATATATTTATTTATTTTATTTATTATATATAAACTTTATAATAAGTACGAAATATTTAAACTTAAAAAGTTTACTAAGATTTAGATTTTTAAGATCTTAAAACGATTTGCTCTGTTTTTGCTTATAATTAAGTTTTAATAAACGTTTTTAACGTTTATTTAACAAAAAAAAGCTAAAACTTAGGATCAAAAAATCTAGTAGTTATATTTTTCGTTATTAATTAAAGTATATAATAATCCTTTTAGGTTTTTTTAGTTATTTTTTTTTATTGTTTCGTTTTAATTTTAATAATATATCTTTTTTCTTTTAAAAAGTATTTGTTTACTATATCTTTATTTTAAGTAGTTTTTTTAAAACTTAAGCTTTTATAGTAGCAACAGTATATTAAGCTCTAAAAGCTGCTATATTTATAAAATAAAAAAACAGTATATTAAAACTTTAATTATTATAGTTATTATCGTGTAACTAGTATTTATTATCCGGATAGTTCTGCTTTTATTTTAATAAAACTTCATAACTAACTTAGGATAAATTTATACTTTAATTAAAAAGCTTAAGTTTGTACTATTATCACGGCGTTATAAATAACCTAAAAAAAAAAAGCTTTAGAATTATTAGAAATAAAAGTAATATTAAAAATTAAATATAACTGCATTTATTTATATAGCATATATTATACAAAACTAAAGCTTAAGAAAAAAATAAAACCAGTACAGTTTATAAGTGGACCTAGTACTATATATATCTTCCTTAAGAGTAGTAAGATATAGGGCACCCTGGGCTAGATTATAATATTTTTTTAGTTAGTTAATTTAATTTTTTATAGTTTATATAAAACTATAGTTTATTTTTAGTTTTAAAAATAAATAGAATAAAAGTACTGGTTAAACTATTAAAATAGTATATTTAGCTTTTAATAATAACGCTTATAATATATTTTTAAAAAGCTTATTGTTTTTTTTTGTTTAAAAAATATATTAAACTAAATAAAAGTTTTTTTTTTTTAAGTTAATAATATATTTTAAATAGTAATAGTTAAAAAGTAGTCTAGTTTAATTAATATTATTTAAATTATAGAACTTTTTTAGTTTTAAAAATATTAAGCTTATATATTAAGTTTTTAGCTTTTTATTAATTATTATAACGTTATTTAATATTAAAATAATAATTATAAAAGATTTATAAGCAGCTTTATAATACTTTTTTTTAAAATAATAAAGTTAATATTTTTAATTTATAAATAATATACTTATTTTTTTATAATTTAATTTAAGTTTAAGTTAGTTTTTTAGTTTTAAATTTTTTTTAAAATAATATTATAAAATTAATTAGTAAGTATTTTAAAACTAATATATACTTGCTTTTATTATTTAAAGTAGTTTTTTGCTTTTATTAAAATATTAAACTATTTTTATAAAAATTTATTTTTATAAACTTTTTTTATTTTTTAGTTATTAAGTTATACTATTAATTTAAGCAAAATATTTTTTTAATTAAGTTTAAATCGGCTACTTTATTTATTAAAACAGTAAATTTAATTTACTTTTTATTTATTTATAATTAAATAAATACTTTAAACTTAATAAATAAAACTAAAGCTGTTTATTAAAGCTAAATAGTTTAATTTTATTAAGTAATAATATTATATTAGTATTAAAAGCTTTAAAATATACTATTTACTAAAAAAACTATTATAATAAAATAATTTTTTACTTAATACTTTTTTATTTTATATTTATAATAAGTTTATTGTTTATTATAATTAATTAAAATATAATTTAATTTATTATAATTAAAATATTAAATAATAAGCTTATTTTTTTTTACATGCTAATTATAAGTAAAATTAACTAGGTTTAGATTTTAAATAGTTAACTTTTTTTTATTTAATATTTAAAAGCTTTATAATTAATTAACTGTTTAAAACATGTTTTTATAGATTTTTTTTATAATTAGTTTAGTTTTTTAAGCTATAATTATAAGCTTTTTATAAGTTTTTAAAATAACGCTTTAAAAAATTTTAGTTAAAAAAATAGTGTTTAGTTTAGTTAATAAATATATTGTTTACTACTTATTAAAAATATTGTTAAAATTTTTAGTTTTAGTTTTTTTATATTAATTAAAAAAATTAACAAATAGTTTAGTTTTTTTTTATTTAAAACATAAAAAAGTAAAAATACTTATAAAACTATTAGTTATTTTATTTATTATATTAGTACATATTTAATATTTAAATATTGTTTAAGTAATTTTAATTAGGTTATTTTAATAGTTTATTATAAGATATTTTATTTATTTTTATTTAGTAAGGTTTTTAAAATAAATACTTATATAAATAACTTAAATAATATTATTTTTTAGCTTGTTTTTTATAAAATAAAAACGAAAATATAGATTAATTAAAAATAAACTTATTTTTGCTTATGTTTTTTTTTTGTATTTAAAAAAAAAAAAAAACGCTTTTAAAAAAAACTTTACTTTTAAGTTTTTTTTTAAATGTTTTGTTTTTACTAGTAAATAGTTTTATTTTTTATAATTAAAAATTAATTAGCTTTTTTTTTATTTTATAAAAAATCTTCTTTTCTTTAACTATTATAATCTGTTCGTTAAATTAAGCTTTAATAAAAAAGTTAATATTAAGCGTTTTTATTAAAAAAATAAGCTATTAATTATTACTAGTTCTTTTTAAAAAAACTAGTATAATATTAATTATTATAATTAAAGTTACTATAAGTAGCTTTATTAACAGTTTAAAATAAAATAAAAAAATTAAAATATTAAAAGTATATTTTCTAGAATAAAAATATAGTTACTAGGTCGTTAAATAAGTTATAAGTAAATCGCAGTATAAAGTAAGGGCTTAATAATATTGATTTCTAGGTCTTTCCTAACTCTGTTAGGAGGCGACCCAGCTTTATATAACTAGAGTTCTTAATAAAACTACACCCAGGGGTAACAGCTACTCTCAGGTAACCTTTTACACCTAACAGAACGATTGAAAGGATAGGTAAGCTTCTTCTTCTGCTCCGCAAGTCTAAGCCGGATACTCGAGCTTGACGTGGATGGTTGGGAGAGTTCAAACAAGAGTGCGTAAAGGGCGCTCAGTTCGGTGTTGCAAGACTTCACATGGCGCTCAATCGTAGTTGCTGATGCCGGCCAACCACTCACTACCTGCGGAAGTAGGTCTTGAATGGTCAATAGTAAGTCATCCATGTTGGTCGCTTGTTGTTTGGCCGAGCTAAGCTCTTCTGGTCGCGCCTTCACAGCGTCTAAATAGTCGACCAAACCGCCAGCGGCTTGGAGCCCAAGGGATATCACGCCGGTCGCGAGACCTGCTATTGAGAGCGGGTCTGCCATCTTAGTCGTTGATATAGACCGAAGGGTGACGACCCAGGGTCATAAGTTTTTGAGAAACATGGAGAATACAACGATGCCACCAAATAAGTTGTATGCAGGCTGCAATGCTACCCACGTGACTTCCCAACCTCTATTCGGGCTGAAGTGAACGGGGCTATGTCGGCCAGGCATTTGATGAGGCAGATTTCCTAGCATACACAATTTCTGTCGGAGCGCTGGAGAACTCTCGCCTTACGGGACAATGAGAAAAGGCAGATTTCATCGTTTGAACTTCACGGCTCACTCATTATAGCCTCTTTAACTGCTACATCCTACTACTGCAGTGTAGTACTTCATTTAAAGAGCTCTCGGGATTTTGTACCTTCCGGACAACTAACTACCTACCTTACACATTTCCCAGCTACGAAAGAGCAATCAAAGTATCAACCGAAACACAGTCCTCAAACAGTTTAAATCATAGTTACCCGGGTAATCATTATCGTCTTCTTAACGATCAGATCGACAATCCTTAAGATCACGAACTTACGAGCAACTTTTATAAAACTGCGCACACTAGTCTAATATAGTAAGTCACCAAGCCCGAGCCGCTACCTTGCCAGAGTATTCGTCACAACCGGCCTCGAAAACGGCGTTGACGGTCTTTCGTATCTTTAATACACTTAATTGAGCCAAGACTCTATGTACGGAGGACGAGTTACATGTAACAGTAGAGTTCCAAATATTACACACTATGATGCCGGAGTCGCGCCAAGGTGCAACAAGCGCCGGTGAAAGGGGAGAGTGAGTGGCGGAAGCGGGATTCCCACTTGCATCCACTCTGCCGGCGTCCGCGATCTGGTACACTTACCGATGATTAAATAGTGAGTTGGATTCGATTCCTAACAGCGCTATTGGTATTCGCTTTTAGCTCATCCGGTACCTTATAGACCATGAGCAGGCAATCTTTGGCTTTAGTAACGATAAATACCTATGTCACTGAACTTGGGAAAGACTAAGGTAGCATTCCCATGTTGCTGTCCGGTCCAACCCATCAATATCCAATTACTAGCGCCAGTTCTAACTGATAGTCGAATTCTCGAATTCACTTCCCATTAATGACGTCTTCCATTTCGCACGGTGTGCGCTTTGCCATGTATCTAAATCCGGAATACCTCCAGCCGCACTCTGCCTGCTATTAGAGTCCACGCCCAAACTGCATCGACTATGATGATATCGATAAAGCTGAAGACTAGGCTCCCGCCAAACACGAGACTATGATATGTCCATGCATTCGCCTCGTCCAAGTCTTTCACCTGACATACGATAGCCCACGGTAGTACATACAAGATATTACTGGCAAGACTCTGGTATAAGTACCATTTCGGCCGAGTCGCGAGTAGAATAGTAGCTAGCTGCGTCGACATAGCATAGAAGATGTAGCACCAATCAATAGTTCGCCACATATACGCCGTGACATTAGCGACGTCCTTAGATCCGCTGATGTATAATGCGAATGCGCGAGCTCCGAATAGGGAGAGGAAGATAGCGATAGGGACTTCAACTGCTAGCGCAATGGCAAGGGATAATAGGACAGGTCGAGTGATCCAGAACACTTGCCTCAGGTGGCTTTTGGACTACGATTATTGACGCCCTCTTCACATCGCCACTGGCCCCATCGGTGTCCGATAAACTGAAGAGAGGTCGCCTCAAGAGCGTTGACAGGGACCATTACGAGACCCCAACGGATGGTGGTGAAAACACCCCATGTAGTAGCATAGGTTGTGCCAAGAGCCACAATTGTCGTGACCAGCCAGAGGTAAAAGGCGTTGCGAATAGCGGACTCGGCGAAGGTAATAAGTCCAGGTCGGAGAAGAATAGCAAGCGCTCGGAAACTTGGTCGAAGTTCACTGATAAGTTGCACATCTGCATCAACGTGACTGATCCCATCCCGCATCTTCCGACGATACAGGGACCTGGTGTTGGATGCGAGAAAGTACGCGAGACCAGCGAATGCAGCAACTAGACTGCACACAAACTGAATAATGGCTTGCATATTGACCGTTGGGTGAAATGACCCAACATGGTACCGGGAGATGATCAACAAGTCTAGAATGATGTTGATGGCAAATTTGACGGAGCTAATCACCAATGGCACATCCGGCTTATCCAATGCCCTAGTAGCCGCCGTGACAGCCGTCTCGATGGTACCGGCCAGGACAGTGAACGACGCAATGCGAACGTACGTGAGACTTGCCTGTCGCACTTGCGATGGAACAAAGCTATCTGCAAAGGCAGAAGCAGCACTCAAGAAGACGATGCTGAGGATGAGGCCAGCGACCCCTTGGAAGAGAATCAGAGTATGTGTCAACTGCAGCCTCTTAGCCAAATTTATTGATGCCTTATCACCGATGATGACCCAGGCAGCTCTAGGAAAGCCTCGTTGAAGGCCTCGGCGGCAGTATTCAAGTATGTGTAAACGTCTGTGGTCACCACCATCGAAGAATCTACGTTTGCTACCCAGAGCTTGGGGAGTGTGCCGTATAAGGCGGGTAGTATGAATGCTGCAACATTGAAGGCAAGCGAACCGAAGTACTTGTCGCGATGCCATCTGGTTTTCGGTCTTGGTATTGCATTTGGTGAATGTGGTCATCTTGCTCGGGTGTATCACTTGCGCCGACTGCGGAGGCACTTTCAACCACGGTGTCATCTTTTGGCAGCATCGTATAGTTCTACTGAAACCTTAGACTTTTCCTTCGGGGAGGCATCGTGCCTACAGGTCCCTATATAGGTACCTATCGTTGACAAGATGAGAAAACCTTGCCGAATATATTCATATTTCCTCTCGTAGATGCGGAGTTTGTGCAACGTCACGATTCAACTTGAAAGCCATCACAGCCTGACAAGCTCAAAAGCAAATAGGAAGTGGCTGATAGGAGATAGGTAAACTGTGACAGCTCATCGGTCAATGCGATGGCACTTAAACAGCAACGGCTGCCACCAAACCCAATGGATCTTGACCATGATAATAAAAGGCTATTATGAACGAAGGTGGGGAGACAATCAAGGGAGAAACGAGGGGCTACCGGTTACTCAAGATCCGGGAGAATTGACTAGACTTCTGCTATGAGTATATTTATAAAGAATGGAGGCTAGAGCTGTTTTATCTACGACGCATTAACTACTAGAGCATAGCCGACTAACTGGTTCATACGATCTTTCTATCCACTACTAGTAAGACTATCGCTTCGCACATGGAAAGAATAAACACCTGTCGATCTTCGGTTAGTCTTAGTGCAATTAAAAAGCTGCTGACTGAACCGACGGGCTAAATAATGGTAAGAGATAAATACTCGGGCGCCTTTAGCAGGTACGCTATTAATGTTAATGCTACAGAATCCGTTATCTTGGGTAGATAAGGAATATCTCAGTTGCTATGAAATGCCGGTAGGTGGTAGGTTGGGGACTGATCTGATTGATCAGATTAGATTAGATCAGATCAGATTGATAAGAACCATTTATCCGGATTGTGTAATAAGTCTAGTACCAGGTGATGGATGGCCCAGTGACACATCGTGATGCAGGCAGGGTAGAACGGGTCTTAGATAGTATATTTAATTCTGCCAATAGTTCTACTTGGCGACGTTGAACAAGCCAAGTATATGTCTTGCGACGGCATCGGCCGAGTAATTTAAGTAAGAATACTAACACTTCTTGCCCAGAAATCTCCCCTCCCATCCTAGTTCCACAGGGTCCAAAGCGCCATACAATATGCCCGTGCTATCGGCCGTAGCGCACCTTTTTGTTTGCGATGGAGCCGAGTATTCCCTATTTGGACTGCCTTGTGTTATGTGACCGGCCCAGAAACCAGTCTCACATACAAGACTATATATAAAGTCCTGTAAATACTTCGGGCTTCTCACATTCCCTTCTCCTTTGGTCTCCCCCTCCCCCCTCCCTCTCTATCTCCCTCTGAATTTCTGCTCATACGAACTTCCAGTACGAGCTAAAGATTTAGTAATTTACTTGGCCATGATGAAGTCCATCCACATATCTCTCCTAGTAGCCATAGGCAGTAGCCTTGTTACAAGTGAGGGCGTTCATGGTGAAGGTACAGAGGGCATCGTTCAAGGTCCTGTAGCCTTCCTTTGGCCTGAAGACAGACCATGGAGCGCTGCAGTAGACAATGTTGGGCCATGTGGCAGCGCCAGTAATGTTGGTAACAGAACGATATTTCCACTTTGTGAGTACATATACAAGACTCCTCGTATTAATTAATAGTGGCGTAGCTGACTGGATCTGAATATCACAAGCCCAAGGATCAGTTGCTCTCTCCATCGCAGACGATGCTTGGAATATCGCCTTCTCGATCGCTTATGAAGACAGTCAGTAAAAAGGCATGATGATGAACAGAATGTCAGCTCTAACGAAGGCTTGCAGACCCGACATCCCAGAGCCAGTTCACCCAACAGGTCGTAGCCGACATACCAGCGATCGAACACGGTCATCAGTGCTACAAGGTTGCTAACATCCCCGATACTGTCACCGCGGGAAGTAATGCAACCATACAGCTGGAATACTGGTCGAGCATGGGCAACGAACTGGGTGGGCGTAACCAGTCGTTTTTTGCATGTGCTGATATTGTAGGTTGAACAGTTTCAATGTCCTCGATAGTGGCTAATGTGGTCCTCTATCCCTACAGACATTTGTCGAAGCTACCGACTTCACGATTCAAGTGCCCTGCTTCAATGTCACAGTGTCGGACTTCAACAGCCCTGAGTCGACATCGACTGCCACAGCTGATCAACCGAGCGACACGAGTGCCGTGGATACTTCAGCTACTAGTAATTCGAGCTCTAGTTCGTCTGGAGGGCTCTCGACTGGCGCCACTGCGGGTATTGCTGTTGGTGTGATTGCAGCATCTTTGATTGTTATAGGCGGCGTGGCATTTATTGTGTTCCGCAGGCGAAGTACCCAAGCAACGTACCAGGAACATCCGCCATCTGGGACAAAGGGCATGACCGAGATCGCGTCTAAAAGCAGCCCCCGTAAGTAATGGACTGATGGAGTTTACTATCTGACGATGGACATCTGTGCATGGTCTTCTTTATGCACATTTCCCCAGACATACTGGCACTCGCTGCGAAGTTGGGTCTAACGACCGGAAAGCGATTAATGAAAAGGGTAGAAGTATAAGCGTTGTCGGAGGAGATGATTATTATTTCCTTGTTCTCTTGTTCCCCAAAGGTGGTCCTCTCAATGAACCACTTGGTGTTACGTCTTGTATGATTGTTACCTCGTAACCATTGCTACATAAATAGGTCGCGGAACTCGGAACCATGCTGGCCGTTTCAAATAATCAGATTGCCTCAGATTGAACCTATGTGATACATTCAAACAATATACGATGTGCTCTATGAAATACTTGCAGCTTGAACCTAAATAATCTCTCCCTTCAACGAGCCCGGTGGATGTTGTACTATATATTACTCAGTTTCATTAGCTTCATAATCCCTCCAGACCAACCCCTCAGGCACCGTTTTCCACTGTAACTCCTCATCAAGCAATTCAGTCATCTTATTCCATTCCGCTCTGACGGCTTCGGCCTTCGAAGCACTACGGGGTTTGATATCTGCTGTAAAAGGCTTCGGAACGACCAGTAGACCTTCGGTTAGATCTTCCATATCTGGGACGATCTCCTGACCCGTCGATTTGTCAATGGGTCGTCTAAAGTCGAACGCCCAAAGAAGGCGTGCGATGGCCAGGAACAGGTTTCGATCCGCAATATGCATGCCCTGACAGAGACGCCTGCCGGCGCCAAAGACGAACTGGTCTCGTTGGGACGCATCTCGGTTGTTTGCGGCCGCTGCCGAGGTCTGGCTGTCATGTGCCCATCTGCTAGGATCAAATCGGCGCGGATCTGGATGACGATGCGGGTCATTGTGTATTGACCTGCAAAAAGGGGGTACTTGAGTTTCATTCTGCTGCATTATTGTGGGGGGGTCGGGTTACTTACCACACATTCAGCATCACACCGGCGCCTTTCGGAATGCGATAGCCCAGGTATTCATCGTCGCGGATGGTAGCATGCGGAATTCCTAAGATGGCTGTGGGCATCCAACGCATACTCTCCTTAATACACCCACGTATATATGGAAGGTCTGGGAGATCATTGAGATCGGGCATGCGATCTCCGCAGACACGATCGATCTCGGCCTGCGCTAGCTCTGAGACTTCGGGGAAAATCAACAACGCTTGGACGAACCCGATCAACGTTGACGCCGATGTGTCTGAGCCCGCTTCGAGCAGGGAGCCACTGGTATAGCCAGCGAGACTATCGGAGAACTTGAGCTCGTCTTGCGCTCGGACAAGGTCTGAGCAGAAGCAAGGCTGTAAGGTCAGGTTAGTCATAGAAAAGTGATTAAAATAATGAGCGGCTAAGAGCACACTGACCTTTGCTTTACCTTCTTTCAACTTACTTTTCGCAGTCAAGTAATGTCCGACGTATAGCTCATGTTCTTTCTGATGCAGTTGCTTGGCGTATCGCCTCAAAGGGAGAAGAGAATCAGGAAGATATCTGAGTATCGGAAATACATCTAAAAGCGCCGCACTCTGCCTTCCAGATATCTCACTCCACTTCTCAAAGCCCTATTTCGTTATCAGCGTGGAAAGCGGCAAGCTAGATCAAGGTACATGCATGGACGAGTTGCTGCAATTTCGGGTCGTCGATATCTAGTGTCCTGAATCCGAAGACTAGTTGAGTTGATATCGAGTTCGTGTATCTCCGGATATGATCGAAGAACCGCGAAGGTGTCTCGAGGAAGCCCAATAGCATTGCTTTGTTCTCGAGGTCCTGGTACGGGACATACGCCCGTGACGCCTTGATGTTGAGACTATTATGTACAATTCCTCGAACCATCCTCCAAGTCTCGCCATATTCCTGTGGTCTCAATTAGGCGATAGCTGGCCAAGTGATAATAGGAGATAGCAGCGACATCGACTGACCATCAACACCATTCGAAAACCCCCGCTCGCGATATTCTCGCCAAGGTACATGTCTGGCCGTGACGAATAGATCCCACTTCGCTTATCTAGCAAATCCTTGACGGCTTGGTCAGAGGATAGCACAATCATAACCTGCGTGCCTAAGATGAGGGAGTATATTGGCCCGTATTCATTGGCCCATTTCTGGAATTGAAGATGCCCCTTTTCCTTGGGCATAAGATGTAAATTTCCTATCAGCGGGAGAGTCGGAGGTCCTGGCGGATATCCCTTCGGGCGACGACCGATTCTACTCAGTCTATAGAGCAGTAGGACTATTAGAGTCGTAGCGAAGACTGAAGTCGTCCCAATAGCCATACTGACAGCTGCGTATATGCACAAGATTATTGTTGGTGGCTTACGGTTGTTCTACTAGAAGCTTAGAGAGCGATTTCACATTGATACAAAGACAGAGATCAGCAACAACAAGCCGTCACTTCACAGCATTCTTGGATTTGCTCATGTATACCAACCTTAAGAGCGGAGTACTTATGCGGCTGTCCTATAAGAACGCCCTAGGATATTGGAGGACGGAGTGCTGTTAGTTTTGATGTTTATAACACTACTAATTCCGGGGAACGATTACACTACAGCCAACAAGCAGAATGTTATCGGTAATATGTATCACATCATGTGACTCCATTTTCGTTGTAAAGGTCGCACATATGCAGACCCGGACGTATCATAAACGCCTCTATGTCGTAGTCCATGAGGGGAACCTTGTAACCCTCCTGTACATAAGCGATAACATTGGTCTGTATTGCTAGTTTTCACACTATTAAACAGAGGCGCATCCAGCTTGGGGCTAATGAGACAATGGCACGAAATTCATTTGTCGATTTGAAATGACCGATTCCCCAGCTGACTCAACGACGGATGATTGGAAGCCATGCAACATACATACATCATCACAGTTTGTATCCTATTGTACTTGGATAAAGTGGGTTGTATATTCAGATGAGGAGAAAACATGTGTTTTCGATATATCGGCTTAGTATATCCCACCTCTTGCCAACATTCACCTCATTCATGCGCCTGATCTGATTGGGGAGCCCCCTTTACCTTGTATGAGACCTGACAGCTCACAGCTCGCAGGTCTTGGTAGAAAGACATGAATAGAAGAGAATGAGAGAACAAAATTCCATTTACTATTGAACGATTATTAGGCTGTGTAGCTCGGTATGCTGACATGATCATGAAGGAAGCTTGAGGAACATAAAGTGAGACAGGCGGGCTATAGTAAATACTTCATCGAAAGCCATACATCGCGAGCGCCTAATAATAATCTTGACATGACCTCTTCACCGTCCACACCGCGGAGTTTCACACACAGTGACCTCATGGATATACCGGATCATGCCACGCTCGACGCGAATCAGATTAGTACTCGGCACCGCACCGTCCTTCTTGCCAGCGTCGAGCCACGGAAAACCGTTGAAAATGTCAACGGCGCCCAGCTCCTCATCGATGATGTATCGCCGATTGGCGACGTTGAGAGGCTGTGGGAACGCGGGCATTTTGCACGTGTTGCCCGACGGGTTCCCCTGCGCAGTGTAGGAGCCGCCCTCGAGGCGTGCACATGGCGTCCCCAGCGGCACGGGCAGGGTCGTGTTAGCCCACTGATCGAGATACGCGTCGCCGGCAGCCTGGATGACGGCGCGGGTATCGCGTTGTGCCTCGGGGATCACCTCCCATTTCTCCTGTTTGCTCCAGTACAAGTGGCCCGTAGCATTGAAGGCCCAGTCCCCGCTGTCTGTGACGACGGACTCAATCTTTGTGATCTGGCTGCCGTCCGCGGATAGGAGCATACGCGTGTGAATCACGTAGGGGTGCTTCGACGTCGCTGCCGTGAGCTCTGTGAATGTCGCACACTGAGTCGTGTCGTGGAGGCTGCGGTTAAAATCGATGGTGATGGGCTGTGACAGGACACCTGTCGCGATTTCCATAGGCTTATCGTTCTCGGCGTAGCTGGTGTTGCTGCCTAGGCTGAGCCCCGTCGGCTTTCCGTTAGCTTGTGCTTGGACGTATGCCGCCGTCACCTCCTGTAGCTTTTCCCGGCTGCATGCTGCTGAGACTTGGGCGACGAGGCCGGCGCAAGCCAGTAGAGTGGAGTAAATCATGGCTGTTGTCGATTCCAAGAGCAGTTCGATATAACTACTAGTCTTCCCATGGCAGAGTCCAGTTTTGAAAAGTCGAAGCCATCCCTGAGCCTTGTATAGGGAGAACGGCAGAATACAGACCCCTGGTTCTCCTCCAACGCATCGCAATTCGGCCTATATGCCGGCCTGAAAGGCTTTTATAGTTATGGAGGTCGGCACCATTGTTGTGGTAGGGCAGCACCTCCCCGTGTAGCAGTCCAAATTTAGCCGCAATCTCGAGAGATTGCTTGGCGTATTGAAAAGAGAATTGTCTGGCCAGGATATGTGGGAAATCTATACTGCACAGTCCTAAGCGTTCGAACCTCTCATGGCAGATACCTCAAAGAGATATGTAGCTGTGTCTACGCAGTTTTTCCACGAGGAGTCTACTTATGTCGCGATGGAGCAGACTTTAGGACGCCTTCGACATCCCCATTTTGGGGCTCTTAGAATGCCCATGATAAAAAGATGATTAACCTGGCCGAGCAAACAGTAAGTATTTTATTTAAAAATTCCTTATTGTCGAATAAGGGACGGGGATGCCCGCACGACCAGTACATACCGAATTCTCCAGAGAGTGTATAATTGATTCTCGATCAGCGTAAACGAAATCAATATGGAGTCGAAGCCCTCTTTTGAAATATAGCAAGTAATAGTCCTCTGGGCTTAAGTAAATGGTGAAGTCTTTGCCGATTATTTCCATGCATTGGAGAATATCCGGAAGACCACGAGCTTCCCCAATAATTTCATATCGACCGTTGGCTTGCTCTCTAAGAATAAGCAAATAATCCTCGTGAAAACTAACAATCCAGTCTCATGGTTCAGCTGAGAGTGGAAGTAGGAATTATGGTTCGCCACTATCCCCAATGAAGACCTGGGGGTGTATTAAATTAAACATTAAAAAATATATTTTATTAATTTACTTATAATAATATAAAATCTTTTTTAAAACTAAATAAAATAATAAAATAAAATAGAAATACTTTTATATATTTACTTTTAAATAAAGAATTTAACTATTATTTTTACTTATTTATTTATTTATAAACTTTATAAGCTATAAGTGTTGTGATTATGTGTGTTTTGGTGCAAAACAGCAAACCGGGTGGGACCTTTTTCTGGTGGCTGTGGCCCTCCCTTAACCGGGGTAGTTGATGCGGTTAGCTTTAAACCCCCAACTACGTCATCACGTATGCGCACGCGAAAACACCGTCCACTTGACATGGCTTATATTCCTGCCTCCGCGGGTGGTAACAACATCATCTCAAAATTGATACCATGTCAATACAATAATCTCCGCTAACTTTGGGCTTACGGCCCTTGTGAACTCGAGTATGGCGCCAAAGCCAAACGTGATTTCGCGCAAGCCGGTGCCAAGACCTATCGTGCCCGCGTCCCAGCATCAGCGCAGCCCAAAGCACGCCAGCTTCAGCCACGGAACACAACTGGTCGCAATATGCCTCGTGATTGTTCTTGTCGCGACCTCGGTGCAATGGGCCCGGCGATGGGTCATATCGGGTGCTGCTCTGGAGAGTCTTCTCGTCCTTTTTGCTAACGGTCACCCAGACACCGACCGCATCTTCCCGTCGGTGCCTCTGTGGACCATCCTATCTGTGCTGAACCTGGCCTATGCGACTTGCTCCACATCATGGCTCTTGTACGGGCTGTTCACAGCCTTCTGTTATCCCGTCATACTGCTCACCAGTCTTGCTCAATTCCCAACGGTTGGGTACCACTGTCGCAGAGTCTTGAGGAAAACGTTAGGCAAGCACCCTTACTTCATCAAGGATCAACTGGCTCTTTTCAACCTACCAGCGCTGGAAATTGATACAGATGTCGAGGGCTTGTTCGTCATCAGAGGAATCACTATCCACTTCTTGACGCTTACCATCGTTGCGCATGGTATTGAGGTTGGTAAGTTGGGAAACAGCCTGTTACACAATTAGTCAGATATGATCACTGACAAGACCAAAGGCATCAAATTAACTGGCGACATCGAGCTCGCCATTTGTGTTGATGAAGTGAAAGTCAGCCTCTTTCGTCGTATTGAGATTGGCGATGTCTTTGCCAATGTGAAGGGTGGCAAGTTCGAGATGACCCTCGACGCCCTTAATGACGAGCCAGTGAGTGACAGCAGCAGTGCGGACAGCGTCTTCCTTGACGATACCCTGCTGCTCCGTGCTGCTACTGCAGCATCCAAGGGTTACCAGGACAGGCCGAAGCTGAGAGAGACCCTCGCCGGTGGAAGTTTCATCAAGGACTCATCCGCGAAAGCCGGTCTGAAAAGCGTCACGAAGCTGTCACCAGACGACGAGCGTGCACACCAGGAGTACCATGCACGACTGAATGAGATACGCACTACTAGTTCGATTCATCAATCACGTCAGCAAGTCCAGCTCAGAGCGCAGAGAGACGAAGAGTTCAAGTTGAAAGATGATAACGCAACGCGAGCTGCCATTTCACAAGAGCTCCATTCCATGCCATCAGTGGCACATCCACCTGCACGGTCTGTACGTGTCACTACGTTTCAGAATTCGTCGCCGCTATACGTCCGTCGCTTCATGCATAGATTGCCTTTTTTGCTGAGACTTGGACTCGCGCCCTTGAGTTACTTGCACCCTGTCAACATCAAATCTGTTAATGCAGCGGGCTCTGGTCAATGGGTATCGGAGCTTCTCCAAAAGCAGGTTTTCGAATCATATCTAGAAACAAGCGCGGAATTACGCCGACTGTACCGCAAAGTCTCGACTTGGCTTGCGGATGCCACGTTCTGCCTGCAACTTATAGATATCAACGGTCTCGGGTCGGTCCCGCTGAGCACAGCTTTCGATATAGTAACATTTCTAAAGTCCAAGGATGTGATCGCGTACCGAATGGCGCAACAATCCGGCGCCATCACGCAAGTGCTACGTCTCGGCGGAGCTGATGCAACTTGCACGATCCCTTCGTACTTGCTACCACATCATGAGCATATCCTGCCGCCCAAGCCTACTTCTGTCGATCGGCACAAGTTGAAGATCGAAGTGGAGGAAGCAGATGGGCTTCCTCAGACCGTTAAAGCAGAGAAAGACCTCGACAAGGTCGAAAAGGATGAGTCCTCTATCTCCATGAGCGTGCACGCCAGTCTACCAGCTGCTTTCGATCAAACATTATTGAACTTCATTGCTGCACTCGTCAAGGCAACCAAAATCATTGAACTGGAAAAAGAGGTCGCAGATGCCGATCTGAACAGCCCGAATACCTCTAGACTCAGTACTGACAATCAGGGACCTGTCACGGCGTCGAGTAGCAACAGCCGCCGAACTTCGCCAGTCACTACCGATGACGATATCACCAGTGTCCCTTCCCCTACCGAGACTAAAATCGACGTCAAGGACGTTGCAAGCTTCAAGATGATGGCCCGGAACATCAAGCAGAACCTCAAAGACGGGTCGTACAACACAACCATCAAGGAGTTCGCCAAGGAGCTGCATCAGAACACCAAGGGCGGTATGAAGAAGGCCGCAGTAAGCGGTCTCGTCAATGATCGGTGGATCGCGAAGATCGTCGGCAAGACGGCCATGGCGTTGCAGAAGACACAAGGAGACGTCGGATATAGTAGCGAGATCCCCGTCCCTTTAGCTCCCTATAGAGGGAGTGAAGAGATGCTGTCGAAGCTGTTGCCTTGATTTTGTGACATTGTTTGCGTTAAAATACCCGAGATGAACATTCGTCATCACTGAACAGCATCTCAAGTAGTTTATATCAGGTTTCCACATACGTAACTGGTCGTAAGCCTGTTTGTAACTCTACGTTGAAGCCAGAAAGCTATCTACACGGTCTCCGTTATGAGGTGCAAGCGACCTCCGACGAAGTAAAGGATCTTGGGACCCTACAAGATATCCAGTTGGGTGGCATCCTCCTCAAAGAGGCGCAAGAGTGCGAGCTTTTTCAATAGTACGTCTTCGCCACGAGGGTCCTCGCTTTTACAGTATTTTAATTAAGTTAAAGCACTAAAAGCAAAACAAAACGCCGGCAGCTAGGACGGAGGGCGGTTAGAAAAAGCAAAACCAGTAAAATAGCTGCACTACCACAATAAGTCAGCAGACCCCTCCGTATCGAGTGTTCAATATTGCAAGTGGTGGTGCAGTATTTATAATAAACTCCCGAACTGGCCGATTTTATGAGACACTGTTTGAGTAATAGCAGCAGTAAGATCTTTTCTGTTTCTCTCTTCTAGTCTTGCTATGGAAAACTGCCAACTTCGGCTACGTAGGGCAGGCATCTCATGGCCGTGTGCAGAAACAGATCCTTTTTTCCCACGTGTTACTGCTTAACAAATCGTATGTTGCAATAATTCTGTGCTGTTCTGGAATACCGAAGCAAATAGGAAACCGCCATGCTGATGATGGTGATTAAAGCTAGCTTGACACTTCCTCTATCCGTCATAGTTCCTCCTACATGAACTACCTTAAGATAGCAAATTCATGTAACTAATGGATATGTATATTCACAATAGTGAGCGAGGTTTAGATGCAGACTATAACAAACAAGGAGCTGTTCAGTCCATGCGAGTGTCTAAGAGAGACGAGAAACTCAATGATTCTCTGAGTCTTCTGAGTCTAGTAACGGTGAAAATACATTAGCTTGTTTCCTCTAACGATTCTTGCTTTTGCACGTCCATAATTAAATGCCTCCATAACCTTTCCTTGTAAATGGGGGTCATAGTATACGCAAGAACCGGATGCTTTAGTTGATGAGATGAATATGCCTTCTTGTCCAGTCTCTAGAACTATTTTAGGGATGTTCAATAATTTGACTATCGCCACTTAATTTGCTGTCCTCAACTGAATACATGTAGTTACTTTGATATATCTACGTACACCTCTCCTATGCACATTGGTGGCTGAACCAGATAAAGTCAATAGTACCAGACGTCACTGCCAACACCTATAAGCGAAGGAAATTCCATTATTCCCATCCACTCGTGTTCTCGTAGTTTAATTTGCAGTAGTGAATAATTGCTGCATTTGTATACTTAAGAACACTGCTTATCGCATGGTGGATGGGTGCACTGCTGCGGTTTAATATTGATGTGGTTCATGCACCTCCCTGAATAGTAACAACGCATGATCCATCAAGGTCCGCTATGGCCTAAGGTTTTTTGTACTTTGTTTGACATTCGAGGCCGAGCATGATAATTTTTAGGTAAGCGTCTCTTTGTCTAAAATGGAAGTCGCTTCCTTTGTTTACAAAAGCTCATCACGCGGAAAGACAAAGAGCCCTACCCTCCCATCGTGTTGTTGTTGAGGCTTCGTTCATCATCTCCGGGCGAACTCTAAACCTTTCGAGGGCATATAGTCATTCGATGTATGATCTTGACTCTGCCACAAAAACTGACCACGATGAGCCAAATACCAACTTTTAAGATCCACCCACCCAGGGCTGTGACACATCAGAAATGTCAATGCCAATGTCGAAATCCGCCTCCAGGGAAGCTGGCAGTATGCAGGGAGGGCAAGATTGGCAAGCTCGATCCGGAACTGGCCTTGTGTGATGTCTGCTTCTTTGAGCTGAAAGAAGTGAACGCCATCCGACGCACGCCTACTTGCCAATATCCCCCCGATGTCCTCGGCAGAAACTGGTCCCTCATGGATTGATTGATTGATCACCGCATAAAACTTTTCTTTCCTTGCCCCCTCTTTTCTTTTTCTGAATGGATTGACTCCTGTACGGAATAATATGCTGCATACCTCGACCCAAAGTCATACAAGTCATACAATACACACGAAGTGTGTCTGAAACGGATAATAGAGCTAGGAACAAAGAGGGAGTGCAACAGTGGTACACGCTAATCTTTTATACTTTAACCGCCGAAAATGTACCCATCCGAGTCCCGTATCCTTTTGTTCCAGGACAGCAAGCTGAAATCCCGACGGGCAGATCTTTCCACCATCAAGACTCGACTGTGATACCAACTGGTCGATTCATACCTAGCTAGAGCCCTCTGAAACCATATTGGGCGCACCGCAGCACAATCCATCTCAACAGCCCCCAACATACGAATCAACAATCGCTGCATCGAGCTCCCGCCAAACCAACATGTGTCAAATCATTATCATTTACAGTTGCGGCTGCAAGCCTTATGTCGCCACAAAAATCTGCAAGACGCCCAACTGCGACAAGATCGAGAGGGTTCACGAGCCGCCCTGCGCCATTTGTAGTAGGGAGGAGCTGGAAAAGGAGCAAGAAAAATCGCACAGAAAAGTCTGATGAGGAGAGACACAGAGGAGCATCTTTCACAAGTGCAAAAGTCGTACAATCGAGCTTTGGTCAGGCTAGCCCGCGGGACGGTCTACTCAAGTTCCACGAATCTCCCGGTTGGAGGTCATTCGTACGGCACCATATCATTTTTGAAGATGTCTGTCCAGGACGTGCATATACACCTGACGTGTATTAGATGGCGTATGTACCGGCGGGCCGGCATGTAACCAGCTGTTTGTTTTAGCCAACTTGTTCTGGGGGTCTGTCAATTAGATTCTGTCCTAGGACACCGGATTATCATGTACACTAGTTAGTCGCGAACAAATACCAAAGAAATGACACCCCCTTATTTAACATAACCGTAACACGACATCCCTTCGGCGTACGTGGATCGGATCGGTCCGGCCACCTTGCAGCGTTGGTCCAGGAACGAACTTACTGCCGGCAGCTATAAAAGCTCTAGTATCATGGTACCGGCGGTGAAGTTTGTTAGTGATAGCCACAACTGGCGAATTGATGATGAGAAAGCAGTGATCGACACAGCCCCACGTAAATTGCTCAGGTCACAATCTGGCGAATCACGGCACTGGGGGATCCCTGCAGGATGTCACAATCACAACCGTCGTCACTGTGCTGTGTTGCCCATTGGTCAATTCTTGAAGTGACGAGCAAGACAAAGCTGGAGTCACACCCAGAGGGGCTCCGTCCACTTGCTGTCGGCCATCACAGAAACCGCATGCTAATATGTAATGACAAACCAGTATGGGGACGGCTACTGTGGGTGTGACCGAACATGACTGGACTACGGACTGTTCGCCATGTGATGTGAAAGTGATTGTGAAAGTGTGGCCGTTGTATGCATTTGTCTTTCTACTAAGGATCAACGTACGGGCGGACTACTAGACAGACAAGTGGGAATACCCTTCCAAGTTCGGACTGACAAAAGTCAGCTGTTGTTTAAGGGAGGGGAATTGATGGGGAATCATAGTACAAATAGTTCCACGATGCCCTCTTCTCTCCTCTCCCTTTTCACCTTGGCTGTCCGATATATCCTCATAAGCGGGCAGATATCTATGTGACTTCCCAGGCCTCTTCAGCCCATACTCTAAAGCGAGAAGCACTGACATCGCAATCAACCGTCACTCACCATCAAGACTTACCCACCATCTGCATCACTACTGCACGATATCAAACCTAAGTCCTACATCACAGACAGACACTCCGTCTGTCACTCACAATGATGTACCTCCCCAGCATCATCGCCCTGCTCCTCAGCAGCCTCACATTCCTCCCCATGACCTCCGTCCGGGCCCAGGACAGCTGCTACGGCGACAAGTCAACAGCAGGGTACTGCACGCCGCTGACCTACACGGACACGACCAAGGACTACAAGGCCCCGCCGACGACATCCGACTGCTTCGACACGTGCCGGGGCATCAACCAGGACGCGGGCGACTGGAGCGTCGACTTCAACGACGACGCCGACGGCGTGCACCACAGCATGATCCTGTACCACTGCGGCTTCGCCGTGTCGCAGGGCGAGGGCACGCCGCGCGACGCGAGCTTCAGCCTGGCGAACCAGGATATCCTGGACTTGTACGACGAGAGCATTAATCGCTTTGGGGCGGACCATGGTGGCCAGATCTCGGCGGAGGGCACGATGGATTGTGGGGGGTTGAATATTACGTGGTATATTCAGGATTTGTATGCTAGTAAGATTGGTAGTTAAAAGTGAGTTTTGCAGGAAGGGCGAGAAGGGAGGGTAGAGAAGAAATAGGTAGGTAGTGAAGGGATGAGATTTCTACGCTTAGTGAGTGAAGGCTATATCTTCACGTTCGCGACTATGTAGCTGTGACGATAGTGAGAGAGCGCGGAGCTGTGTGTAAGAAACCAGTTTAAGGCATTATGCGATGAGCTTGCCAATCGTTGGATAGTGATGAGTTATTTACCTCGCTATCTCAATTAAATAAGTAATATATGTTTTCTCATTACACATATTCGAAGCATGATTTATGTGAATATTCAGCACGTAGTAGTTTTGCCCATTCGAATATTTGAAACTACCAAGATAACAAAGACCATTGTCAGCCGGGGTTTGAACCCATACCTACCTATCCTGTCATGCAATTTTGTCGTAAGCATCTAAGCCAATGCAGCCTCGAAATTAATCTTGGTGGCCAGAACATGGGCTCCAATGACACTCGTGACAAAGAGCCAGCCTTCTCGTTTCCCACCATTCGTCTTCGGATCGATCGCGACAATGGCGGCAGTCGTCACGGATCGTATGGCAAACCCATCATCTCTAAAGATGAGCTTAGGCAACTTCTTCGCATTCTTGTCCTTGCCCGCAATCGCCGGCAAGTACCACACGTGGCCTGGAATGGGTGCCTTCAAGGCTGGATCCTTGAAGGCGTCGACGAAACTCAGAGGGCTTGAGAGGCCGGGCATCAGATACCCGCTGTAATCCTTGCCGTCGACGCCAGCGTACGGGTCAACAAAGAAGTTCGCGTTATCCACGACACCGTCAATGGGGATGTAGTGCGAGATGGACATGGTCCTGTTCTCAGCACTGGGCAGGCTGGCGAAATAGACGTGGCCACCCACGGCGTCGCTGACGATAACCTGCTGATTGGGACCCCAGCCTAAGCCGTTGTTGGTCGGGATGCTGTCGAGGACGACGGCCGCGTCAACGCTCTCGTCGTCGAAGCGCACGTGCGCGAGGTCCGTCCAGCTTTGCAGGCTACGGATTAACTCCTCGACAAGGCGCAGCGGGCCCTCTCGGTGGTGGTGGTCGTTAGTAACAAGAAACTCGTTCTCAGAGATGGCAAGAAGGTCGTTGGGCGTCCTGATCAGGGGGTGGACAATGGAGCGCACATGCTGGGCCGTCTTGCTGCCGACTGTGTGCACGAACAGCTCGATCTGTGAGGCGGCCTTTTCCTCCGTCTTGGATCCTGCCGTCCAGCGTGGATTTGGGAGATGGTTGACGGCATATATGTACACCACATTTGGCTTTGACGGCGGTGCGTAAAGCCCAATTCCATGCGTGGCAAATGGTCCTTCGAAATTCTTCAGGGACAGCTTTTGCGATTTTAGAGTCTGGGGTTGGTAGTAGTTGTTAGTTGACCTCATCCAGCGTGAGGTAGGTCGCGTAGCTCATGAACACTTACCTTGGGGTCAATGGTCACAATAGTGCCGTAAGCTGGTCTATCGTGACGTTCTAGAGCTTCAGCACTTTGATAAAAACACTTGTTAGTCGTCTTCCTAGTTAATGGGCATTTTCATTTATCGACAAGAGGACTTCATCATTCTTGATAGACACATACCCAGGGTTCCAACCACGGGCGATTTCAACATCTCCCACACATGCTGTGTACAGCATACCCGATTGCGCATGATATTCTAGGTCTTCGCAACCGGCCGTGTCGGAGATGAATTTGGTCTCGACACCATGAATGTTTCCTGAGGTCTCGAATGGGCGGAACCCCAGGACTGCGGTGAAGTGTCTTACGGGTGGGTATACCCACGCACCGAGTACGCTGAGCAGGGTAACGATGAAATATGTGATGACAGCCATGACTGACTGCTCTTGCTTCGATTATCTCTCACGATATGATAGCGCCCCTCCAAAGAACGCGATGTGATTCCCCGTTCTTGAAGTAAGATCGCGCAGAATGTGGATCAACGCGTGTGGGGAGTTTGCGGAGAGAAGAAACCCCCCGGGGCCGCCCCCAAACACCAGTTCTGGAGATGCGAAGGATCATGCTGAGCGGCGCGGATGAAGGCTGTCTTGGGTGTTGCATTAATGTCACGCCACTTATCGGCAGTCGGGTTAATTATTCCATACACCAAGGTGATAAGAGAGGTGCTGCCAAGATTTTGTTAGTGAAAATAGTCCTTCTCTCGAGGATGAACTTGACAAAACACCGAGATACTGTGGTTCTTATTGGTGATAGGTAGTTTAACCATTTGCTGGTACTCTTATCTAGTTTGTAAAGTTCTTATCTGAGCTAGAAAAATGTTAGGAATATTTCTACTTAGCCGATCAAGTGTAATTATGAGGCCTATTTCTTCCCTTTCAATTTTTGAAGTCTTCGGTTATCCTTAAATCAACACTTACGATTTTCCCCTTTTCCCAACCTAGGTATTTTCCAGCAAACTGCATATAAGATTATGTCTTTTCTTTTGAAATAAACGCAGGTTAACCCAAAATCTGTTTTGATATAATCAATGTATTAACTTAGAAAGAATATACTATAGTATACTGATACTAGATACTGATTATGAAGGTAATGTTGCAGCGCTTGGTTACCTAAGTAACTATACATGACTGACTTCATTATATTTCTTTCAGTGAAGCTGCCAGTGATTCTGACCCGCCGCTGTGGCTTTGTTTAACCTTCTCTTCACCGAGACGTCGTGGTACAAGACAGGGACGGGTACCACTAAAACGAACATGGCTTAGCGTAATCATTGGCCTGGACCCCCTGTCGGACAACCACAATGACCCAAGCTATCGGCAACTACCAAACAACACCTTTTGCGATCAAGCTTCCAGATACCAAATTCAACGCCAAATCTCACCATTCATTACCTCTGACAAACTCAAGCAAAGAAATCCTCCCAATTTTTCTTACTTACGGCGAAATCGATAACAATGGCGTCAAAGAAGGACATGCGACGGCCGGACCTGAGTAAGCCAGACAACTCATCCCATCCCTTGCGCATCGCTGCGCATCACATCGCATCGCACGAAAGCCGAAAGACACAATGTGAGAAGACTGGCAAGAACTAACGGGTGCAAACACCAATAGTCGTCCCATACCAAGAGCCCCCCGCCGGTAAATCAGGCGAGAGCCCCGAGTTCGCCTCGACGTTATCATCGACGATGCCCATGGCCGCCATCTTCACGCGCAACAAGTACATCGGATGGTACGTCTGTCCGCCACTCTGGCACGCCCCCAACATAAACAAATGAATGAATACGAGAAAGAGAGAGAGAGAGAGAGAACAGGGATTAATCAATTAACACCCGCCTTTCTCCCCAACAGGGCCGCCGTAGTCTTCAGCATGCAAAGCTGGCTAGGCGAGAGCGAAGCGACGACGCAGACCACGAGCACGCCCGGTTACTTTAGCGTGGGCATGTCGAGTAGGTCCCCAATTCAATTACCTTCCCAACATCCCAAAATCCCACGTTTTCTCTGCATGCAAATACTAAATGACAGACAGTCTTGTCCCTCCTCGTAACCTACCTGCCCATCTTCATGCCCCCAGTGCCCGGTCAAGCCCAACCCCAGATGCCCGCCACCACCGCATAGAAACGATCTCGGATGCGAACTCGCTTATCTCGTTGTTTTGTTCCTTCTTGGACTGTATCGAGAATGGGCGAGATGTGAAAGAGATAACGGTGCTGAGAAAGAGACGAGGTGGTGTAGGATATGATCAGACAGACAATCGATCCTGAGGAGAGCGCGAGAAGGGGCAAGAACACCAACCCTACATTGCGTACAAAAACAACGCACCGTCCAAAACAAAGCTCGCGAGACCCCACTAGGCTAAGGCTCCCTGGTGTTCCCTTAAGTCAGGAGTATAGATAATGGGCACAACGTGTCTAATCATCATAAAGAAAAGGGCAAGAAGAAATCGAGTAAATAATATAATACAGTCTCTCTTGGTAGACCTTACTAAAAAGTCAAATACCAACACAGCGACATGAAACACGTTCAATTTAATCAAGAACTCTTAGAGCAATCAGCTAAAAAGACCGCTATTATTACTATTACCCTTCCCAGTCATTACCAAGTAAGGAGATATCAGACGAAATGGACGTTAATCGTGAAGAGCGATCTTCTTCCAAAAAGGGATTCAGTCCATGCTCGATCGGTTGTTTTTGCCCACCTCCCCCCTCCCCCCTACCAACTCCAGGAAAGAGATGTTATCTGCCCCAACCCAACCCAAATCCGCCTCGGGCTGGGCCAGAAAGAAAATGAAAAGTAAGAGCTTCGCTTCGCTCGCTCGCCTTCCACTGATAGTGCCTTTGAAATGAATCACGATACCTTAATCATACATCTATCTCCCTTGCGTGTCCATCGTCCAACAGCCTTTAGTTACAATATATGCTGGAATAAATCATCTTAAAGTCTTATTCAGTCAGGTCAACCCACCCGATTCTAGGTAATGCCTGCAACTTAATGCCGGCCGACCATGTAAAACCGTCGCTTAATACCGCAGACTGGCCCACCACTTAATCCTCGTCAAAGATCTGGTACGTATTTTGCAGGATCGTATCCACGACACGGCTCTGCCAACCGGCGTCAGCAATATTGCTGCCTGGAGCCGTGCCCATGAGCGTAGGTCCAAAGACGATGGCCAGATTCTGAGAGTTCATGCGATTGACAGCACTGTTATCCATGACCCTGTGCAAGTGTAGTGTCAAGGCACGTAGAGTAGCGTAGTTCGGATCCGGAAGACCGTTGATGATAGCATGCATGCTGTCTCTACGCACAATTTCATCGTCTTGCTTCGCTGCATCGATAAATGCCGAGTAGTTCTCTGACGTAAGGATAGGGTCCGGGAGGTCGCGGAGGAACTGCTTCAGCAGACCGGCAACACTATTGACGTCGTGGAAGAAGTTCTCCGGGTTGCGAAAGTCCAGGATATGTGATTCTTGGTCTATAAACACAGTCAATCAGCTGATCAAGTAGAAAGTAAGTGAGACGGTAGACAAACCAGTATCAAAGAGGTTCTTCAACTTGTTTACATGCATCGACGACCCAGACAGACGATAAATACCCTCTACGGCAAGACCATACAAATCAACCGCCTGTATACACTGATGCACTACCATGGGAACAGCGAACTGATCTCGCTCGTACAACCGCGCAAGGGAAACGCCAAAGACTTGTTTCCCACTGGGACTGGGATATGTTTTCGCAGGCGACGCTGTGCGTGCAGAAGACTCCTGCTGTGGTGGAGGGCCTGGAAAAGTACTAGGACTTCCTTGCTGAGGAGACTGTGTCCTCGATTGTTGAGTTTGAAAGGGCAGCGCCCCTAGTTGTGGAGGGCCATTCTGATTGCCCAAGGAACTGCTCGCATTACCGTTAAACCTTGGTTGTATAGAAAGGGCTTGAGTCGAGTTTCGCGCGTTGTAGGTTGATTGTGGTTGTACACTGGGCTGGGTTAGCATAGCCCCATGACTATAGCTCCTCTCGTGTCCCAGTCCTGATGATGGTCGTTGAGCAGCTGGTATCGAAGGCAGAATGAAAGGCTGAGCCGGACTATTCTGGCCCATAGATGGTGCAGTGTCAAAAGTACCTGATCGGCCTATTGAGCCAGGAGGCGGTATATGAGTCTGTAGAGGAGGTAGGGATTGGTTGAGGGTTTGCTGTTGAGATTGTGGCCTCGTTGGTTGTGGATGCATATGTGTCATGTGGTTCAGAGACATATTGTGTTGTGGATTAAGCACCTAGATTCGTCAGTATACGAGAATATATGAGTGGCAATAGATGGATGACTTACTGGATTGCGCTCATATTTAGCTTCGGATGTTTTTGGGCCCAGCTTTGAGTGAAAGCTACTTATGTAGTCTTCGAGGTCCTTCTTATTATCTATAGCGTGAATAACTTCCTTAAGGCTGTGTGAATGCTGGCCCAGGGAAGCGACATTCTTTAATGGACTGATGACTAGTCCATTGCTGAGGAGTAGTTTCTCGTTGAAAGATGCTGCTCATGTGTTAGTTGTAGGTTCAGGAATATAATGAAGCTTCTCCTTCTACTCACCAAACTTCTGCATCTGCAATGTTGTGCCAGAATCGCATTCCCTTATTAAGTCTTGTAAAGCTCTAATTGCTTCTGGACGAGTTGTAGACTCCATTGTTGCCTTTTCCGATTGGTATGCCTGCACTTTACCCATATAATCTGTATCTGCGGCTTGAGTCTTGCGTAGAAGGTCCTCTTCTTGCTGCGCAGCCGACTTGGGTCCTTTGATGCCAAAAACTCGAGCGCCCTGTTTAGTCTCACCAGTCCTTACACGGTCGTACTCTTCAGCCAACGAGTCGTACTTGGTCTTGGACTTGCGCATCGCTGTCTCGAGATCCACCAGACGCTGTTCAGCCGACAGGCCGCTCTGCTTCCACCCTTTCCGATGTTTCTCTGCCACCGCTGCTACCTCGAGAAGATCTTCGTGCATCTGATGTAGTGAAAAGGCAAACTGCGTACCATTTTCGGCCATGCGATCGTGTATTGTGAGCATCTCTTCGTATGACTTGGCGAAGGTTCCTTGTCGGTGATCGCCGTGATGGATGCTATCTTGTGTCGATTTACAGAGTTTCTTCATTCCCCTCGCATGTTCATCCTCCAGGACAGATCGTTTCTTCAAGAATATAGCAAACTCCTACAAGCGTACTGAGTCAGCGATAACGCAATCAAGTAGGTCAGTGCCTTCGTTATAGCTTACTTTTGCCGAGGCAATGCTTTGCTTCAGGCGGTTTAGCATTGTCGATATGCCCATCTATGACGGTCAGCCGTGCTCAAGTTTGCAAGAGTTTACCAGGATTTGTACATCAGAGCCTAAAACCTCCTGGACTCGCTGGGGAGCGTCAAAGTTTGCGCCCTCGGGAGGAGCAATCGGGCTTGTCTCGACGACTCTAAGTCCAGCTCCATTTCCAGTCCCTGGTGGTCCGTTGGCAGGAGCGGCACTACCGTTCTCGGGAGAAGGGCTATGGATCCTTCCGGGAGACATATTGGCCGGATGTTCGTGATCGAGTTGTGAGGACGATGGCCTATCGATGGATGTCCGGCTAAAGTCTGCCATTGTCGGGAAAGATGAGGGTGGGCGGATCGGGGTTAGGTATTTACGTAGGTTTGGGAGTTGATGATCGGCGGGCTCTGAATAGGGTTATCTCGCATGAATAACCAGACTAGATGGCGCGAGGGTGGTAGTGGTAGGTTGGATCGCAAAGGGTGTGAAACGTGCGAGTGCGTGGGATGTTCATGCGAAGCGGCAACTTTGAGCTTGCTTGCTGGCTTGTTGGCTTGGGCAGCGTCTAGCTGTTTTCATTGGAACTTTGGATAGGTGCGCTCAAATCAATGTAAGCCTATTAATGGTCCTGATCCTCTCTATGTTGGTGAATCGGGTACCAAATATCATGCGATGGTGAGTTGGAAAGCTGGAGAGCCAGTTGTCTCTGCAAAAGGTCATACAACTGTCAGTCAGTCAGTCAGTCAGTCAGTCAGTCAGTCAGTTGGTCCAGTCGATAGGAAGTACCTAGGTAGATAGTCAATTAACCAATCAATCAGTCAATCAATCAATCAATCAATCACTGAGGCCAGTAAATGGACCACTGATTATCGGGCACGGGCCTTTTTGGGATGCGGCTACATACGTAATACGTTATACAGCGGCCGTACGGTACTTTTAGCAGGTCTGGAGCGGACTGTGGCTCCCCACTCTTTCTGCATCTCTATCTACCCGACCTGTTGCACCATGCTGTATTTCTGTGCTTTCTTCATTTTCATGCCGGCTTTCCTTCACATCGGCTTTACTTTTTATTATTACCGCTACGACTCCAACTTCCTGCAGCTCTAAGCTTCGGGCATCTGGAAATTAAATTTTGTTGTCAAACCATCGAGTTTGCAATGTCATATCATGCTCTTCGCAAATCCTTAAATTTGGGCCCAAACAACGCGCTTGTAACACGAGGTGGATGGTCGATAGTGGCATCATTGACCGAGCTGCTCCCACGTGTACGAGTGTAGACAAGGGCAAAAATTAGTATTTAAGAAAAAATAAAAGTGAAACGCTCCTATTGTCGCTTGCCCCGTCGGGTGCTTGAGCTCCTTCGATTAACACCACGAGTCATAATGCTGAGCTTATGAAGGGTTCGAGCAGTCGTTGAAGGTAACCGAGAATGGACCGTGTCTCATGGGACGCCACCACCAGGTTTCCCTGCCGGCGCCCCCAGCCGATGCCACTACCCTGATCGACGAGAAGGATTCCGGACCGGTAGCTGCTGCAGATGTCTCCTCCCCAGTCCCTTATCAAGCATCAAGCAGCGTGCCATCGGTGATAATGTGATCCTCCCTTCGGTTCAGTGATACTGAAGTGGTATAGCACCGAGCTTGTGCCGCCCCCTAAACAACGTTAAGTCGACTGTGTTACCGCATTCCTTAGACAATTCCCGAAAGTTATATTACCCACGGCATCGTATTAGACCCCTGCGACTAGGAAATGCAACAGCCTCTTCCTGTACAAGGTGTATCATTATTCACCTTAGACACGAAAAGAATTAACCCGACGAGGAAAGGTGTAATTCGATGTAAAAAGGACAAAAAAATATCGACGTCCTACTCCCCAAAGGGGTAAGGGGTAGGAATTGTAAGTACTCCGGTACGGGGAATCGAACCCCGAGCCCCGCGGTTTTTCTCTTCTTTAAAGATGATGAAAACGCGATATGTTAGCCGTTACACTATACCGGATAGGTGCTGATTGATGACTTCTTGGCCCTTAAATACCCTTATATATCATCCAGAAATTTAATTTGCCGAATCTTCCGATGTGGGACTGCGATCCACCTACCTTGAAAGGGTCGTTGAATCTAACCAGCAAGAGAATACTTAATCTTGCTGCAAACTGAGTTAGGGTAATCTCTTGTTTCCTTCTGAGAGGGTTAGTCCAAATGTAGGGTAGCTTCATCACCAGGGTTGAGTGAAAGATTCTTGGGTATAGAAACAGTTTTTAGGCTTTATGAACTTAAGCCTTGAGTGTACTTCAACTCTCTGGCAAGTTGATTCAGGTGTGGATAAGAAACAACATAAGATTAACGACACCTGAACATTGTTTAAATGCCGTGAAACAAGAAAACCTCTAACGAAATATGGCCCATATCTAGCATTTGCGAATGTAGTAGGTCACGAGTTGTACCGCAGGTTACATGCTTAAACTGAAGACGTAATGTCTAACTTCTTTGTTTAAGAATAAAGCTACGCATGCTTAGAAGCTATGGTTATTGATCAAGACGGATACTGAAAGTCTTGATCTGTAGGTATGTCGGCCTGTAAATCTGGATCTATGCTTTGGGTAAGCATTTATGCAGCCTTGTGCTGCAAGTCGTAGGCGAAGCCGCTTAGCCGCAATCTAAGAAAGACCTTAAGATCTACTTGCATGATATAATCTCGAAGAACCGAGCTGCGGGCAATGAACAGTCTATCTATTATATAGATTAATTAAGTTTAAAGGTTGTAGTGTTGGATTGTTACTCCGCTTAGTGGAAACTGTAGGGATGGCGGCCCACCGCAAGAGGTGGCAGCAAAAGGGGATTGATTCAACGTCTCACAGCATTTTACTTCTACTATTTTAAGCAAAGCATGATGATGAAGTCCACGGGAAGAATTCAATAAATATTCTACTTGAAGTAGGCTACCGAGACAAGATAGGCTTGGGAAAACGTGGAATCACATCACATCCTCAGAACATGTGAATCTTCTTCGCCGAATGAAACATCGACGGCATCAGATCCTTATTAGCATCCAAGCTCTCCAACGCTGCTTGCAAATGCTCCGGAAACTTCTTGAGCACCTGAGCGCTCAGGTTCTTCTCGAGGCGTTCCGCACGCCACTCGTAGAACTTCTGCATCAGGCCCGCCGCGCCAACCATACCTAGCTCCTTCACCGTAGTAGAGAGCCCACCACCGTCATCCTCATCCTCAGAGTCTAGCTCGTCATCATCGACATTCGCAGTGCTGCCGGTCTCCTTGTTCTCCCTCCTGGCAGGGTTCTCGCTTAGTTCTGTCTTGAACGCGCCCCAGCCCTTACTCTTCATTAGCTTTTGCAGGACACTACACAACAGGTGCTTCTTTTGCATCATGTAGTACTCCCAGCATTTTGCGAGCCCGTTCTCAGGTGAAGCATTGTGGAAGTCAATCTCGTCCGTCGCGATCCGGTGCCCGTAGAAGTCGCCCCCAGAGCCACCCAGCTCTAGGTAACAGAGGAACCATTTGGCACCCGGCACGCCGGAGAATCGCGCAAGAACCCACTCGCCCGCGATCGAGGCCAGATTCGGCTCCTGCACGAACCGGATCATGCGGCTTACTTTAGCGCCTTCCTCTTTCATCTTCTCAAAGTCAGGGCCCTCCGTTTCCGTCTCGATGTTATCTGCCGCTTCGTCTTTCTCAAGGTTCATTCTATCCTGGATTCTGCTCAGACCTCTGGTTGCCATTGGTCTCTTCCACGTCTGGCTCTTCGTTTCCGGTCCACTTTGGCTGTCTTGTGGTTGTTCATTATTGTTCTCGTCTGGGCCTGTGTTCCTATCATTCTCCCCATCGTCGTCCAAGCTATTCTGCTCCTTGAGCACCTTGGCCTCGACCGCTTGTGCAAGATCAAGTTCAGTCTCGAGGATATATTTCGGGCAAGCAAAGCTGACAAGAACGATAGCAAACCCAGTGCTAATAGTACACCATCCGGTGATGCTCTGCGACGGGCTGACTGCATTCTTGATCTGCCGGCGGAGCCTTTCAGGATGAATCATCGAAACAATCACCCGCTGGATGTCGAAGGAACCTTCAATCCCAGAGCTCTTAATGGTGATTGGATTAGGGGATATCATAGTCTCAATCTCCTCGGAGCTCTCACGTGGCTTTGAAATTTCTCGCGCTGGAATGTCGGCTAAGACCTTCTCTAATTCAGACGGTAGCCTAGGCTCGGATACCTTTGCGCCTTCTCCGGCTTCCTCTTGTTTATCTTCTTCGTCATTGCTCTCTATCATTCGGATATAAGACAACACCTCTTTATCCAGCGGATGCCTTGAATTCTCCGAAATTCCTGCTGATGGTGCAAAAGGTACAGATATTGAGTTGGCTATCTTAGAGGCACTTGTTGTTGGGTTCGTGCCAGCAGGTTGCGTACTCCCGGAATCTGCTCTTGCAAAGCTTTTCATTGAAGGCGCCTTGAACCCCCCAAAGCCAAGCTTAGATGGCGGCGTCGATGTCGTCTCAGCATCAGTCTTCTTGCGGCTTAACTTTGGGGCTTTGAAGGACGGCATCTCTATTGGAAGACTGGGCATCTTCATTTGAGATTGAAATGAGCTTAATGAAGGAGAGGTGAGAGGGCTACTCTGCTTGAGGGCTGCCTCTTCGGATCCCCCAACCCCTAAAGCAGGAGATCCCGGGTTGGACTCAGGGAGAGACCCAGAGTCAAACGCCGTCTGAATGTATTTAAGGATCTTCCCGATATTAGGGATGTGGGGCTTGAGCTTCTCGAACGGGCGCCTTTTGATAACCCTGAGGATCTCCATGATCCAGAGTAGGGGGAGGTTCTTTTGTTGGCTATTCTTGGCAAACGTGGTAACCTCTAGCAGTATGCTTTGAATGGCCAGGAAATCACTCATGACCTCGTAACGCTTGATCTGTAGGAGTTCTGCAAGGATTTTGTTCCTTCGCTTCTTTCGAGTCTCATCTCGCGAGAGCCTGTAACCCTCCGGCGTCGAGGGATAGAGCGATCGTCCTCGGATCGGGCTCCCGTACTGTTTCCCCGTCCAGTTGAAAACCGACACATCGTTTGACGTGATAATGACTTCATCCAGCAGCCTTGACAATGCTTTCGTCAGCCCTTCGGCGTGGAAAGTAGGGAACCTAACCCCAAGCATACCCATGAGACAATACGCTTTGTCGGTCATGACGGTAGCGTCTCTTGGGCAGACAAGTGACATGCACTTCTGAGTTGAGAAGTTGCTCCTCGTAAGGCCAGTCAGCCAGTAGTCGAGACCCTGCACATTCCCAAATGCTGCAATGTAGTTTCTGTCTTCCTGGATCGGTCGATCGATGAGGCTGATTATGCATTTTAGAAGAACGTTAATTGCATGCCGAGCACATTGTACACGTGATAAATCTCCGGATGATGAATATGGTTGGAGCGCATTTAGAAGATTGTCCAGCACGTTGTCGGCAGCAGTTTTCGGACCATTATTGGACCCAGTAATGCTCGAAATGGCCACATGAACGGCCTGCGCTATACGAGATCTTGCTGTCTGCAAATCGATATCGCTGGGTATGTGAAGAGCTAAGGCCTCTAGAATGGCAATTAGTTTATGCGCCACAACTATTTCTTGGTCACCAGCTTCAGACTGCTCTACATTGAGCTAGACGATGAGTTAGCAACTGCATTGCGACTGCATTGGATACATAGCGAGTCACGAAGGGTAGAGATAATGTAAAATCGGATACCGCACCTCCAAGCCGCCTTTTTCTAGGCTCTTTATCAATCGTGCTATGTTGCTGAAGTCGTTGAGTATGGCGGAGTAAGGGTTGTTGGTATCGACATTCGTGTATAACGATATGAACGGGCATAAGTAGTACCATGGACCAAGGCGCTCCACTGGTCTGCTTAAAAGCTCCCAATTAGAGTTGGTATAGAAGGTTGACTTGCTCATGACAAGTTCCTGTAGTGTCCATGCCCGTGTAGACCACTGCGGTTGATAGCTGAGAATATCTGTATAGGCCGTGATGTTGGGCTGCTGAGGGACGTTGGCAGATTTGATGGCTTTCCAGTCCTTTAGCGAGTCTTCTGGGACGTCCCTTTCTGTGTCCAGGTGGACCAGGCAGAATTCGGCATTCTTGTACCATTCTCCCATGGCAGAGATGCTTTTAGCGTACTCGCCATCATCTGCTCTGTTGATACAACATGAGTCGATCCATAGATATCGCTTTTCGGCCTTCGAGAACAGGGTTTTGTTGAATATTTCCTTTGATCGTTCAATCGTCATCTCGATCTTGATCGCGGACTTGCAACGTTGCACACAGCCGATTAATTCGTCGACTGCTTCGCGGATGTGACCATGGCGCCGGAAGAAGTTCAGGTTTTCGACTTCGTCCGACTGTTTCCTCATCTCCTCAGCGAGTTTCTCTTGCGCGACTGCGACTGCAGTGTCGACGTCTAATAGACCAAGTTTCTGGTCCTCGACTTGGCCATCGATGACTTTATCAATCTGGTCATCCTCGAGCCCGATATCCCCGAGTAGTTTCTTAAAGACAAAGACTTCCATCTTCTCGAAATCACAATTGGCGATAGCTTCGGCAAGTTTCTTCTTGGCTTTTTGAAACCCTCCCTTGCCATCGTGTCCTTTCTCTAAAATCTGCACCTTAATGCGCCTTAAGAGCAGCTTCTCGACGATATTATCGGCGGCACTTAAGCCGAGCTCAGCTAAAATATCGCTCTCGCTGACCAGAGCTTTGATCCGCTCTTCCTGTTCAGCGAGGTCTAGCCAGCACTGGTGCTTGTTAGCATCAATATCGCTCTGCTGGGTATTAGCGTTGCTTTTGGACGCTAGCACCCGATTGTAGGCTTTGAACTTGGCGTCAGCAAGGTACTTGTAGTTGACTTCACGACCCTTCCAGCCGTGTGAGAGGATACAGTATTGGCCATGTGTACCAATTTCGGGGTACTCGACGAGATTCTTTGTATCAAGATCGATCATACGGACGGGATAACGGACTTCCTGGCCTCCTGGGTCCGCGACTGCCGACGAGTAGGATGGGTCCAACAATTCCACGTCGTCAAGACTAAAGTCAGCTAAAGAAGCCGTAGCGAGTCCCCGCCGGTCGTCGTAGAAAGTTGGCTTGAAGTCGGGCACGAACCACAAATTCAATAGTGCCCTTACTTTCTCTGGGTTTTTGCTGGTGGCAATTTCAAAGGCTGCTGTTGACTTAGCCCTCAAGTCGACAGCTCTCGCCGAGACATAGTCCATCGTTGCTTTCGACATTATGGTTGCTATCGAACTATTAGACAACAACGTCAGCTCTGAAAACCTGTCAAGGATGTCTGAATTTTTCTCATAATGGTATAATTCTTACCTGGCATGAAAAGAAGTGCCTGTTAACATCAAAGAAGTTCCGAGTTGGTTCTAAGGCCACTACATTTTTACATAGAGGTCACAGCTGCTAATCTCGATACCACCCTCTACTCGGGTGCTTCGGAGCAATGGCGATTACCTCAATAATAGACAGGCTTAGATTAGCATCGCACCCCCTCTGCTACCTGGCGCCATATAGCCCGTAATATAGGAATCACTGTCCACCTCTCAGGTCCTATAGTAACCCATGCACCATCAGATATTTAAAGAGCGGTGTCGGCAGTCCCTCCGCTCTATTCAACGGTACCCATTAGGTGATTGGAGCATGCGTTAACCGCCAAAGTGTCTCTGTTAAGTCGTATAGAATTTGGTTGGACCCGGGAGAAGATCTTCGCACGTGTGAGCAACTAATTGGCTACAGTTGCTGTGTCTCATATTTTCGGCTGGCCTGGAGCAATGCATGGCAACAGAAGATGCATTGAATTGCCAAAACGGTGCTTTCAGCTCTCAATATTCCCTGGATGCATGCAGGCCCCCCCCCATTGCCGTGACTGGCCAATGACGATCTTTGTCCGAAATAAACCGAGCCTGCTTATGTAGGACCCCTGTGCCAAAATTGATATTGTTCATACACTGAGGAAAATGAGCCTCTCATAACGTATTTCGATGCTTTATGTCTCTTCATTTTGTCTTTGCACTCGTTCGGTACTCAACAACAGGTATCGAATAATCATGGCATCTTATCATCGAGTGCTCAAAGTTTTTGACAGATCTGTCAATGACAAGTCCGTAGAGTGTGATTAGTACGTTTATTAGGCCGTTCGGTACCTTCACCAGACGTGCGATTCTTTCAAGGAACTAACTTAAAGTAAATAGTGATATCCATCCTTGGGAGATTTTGATTAATGGTGAACGATGGGCCGGCAAAATTCGACTGATCGGTTTCGTCGACGTCTTCTTCCTCATTTGCTACTCGGCAAATGCTCGTTTCGAGAAAGGAATCATCATTTATAGTGAGCTTCCGGGGAAATGACCTGTAAAGATGCTAATTATGTACTAGAGGATGATGACGCTATTCGAGACACCCTGAAAAGAGCCAATGTTGAAGCAGCGCAGATCGGCTTGGACGTAGTGAATGCGAAGGAGAGGAAGAATGACCCCACTTGTAAGCAATCAAACTCGATTATTATCACGATAGCTGATGGTTGCAAAAGTGCCCGAGAGATATTTCAGCTTCAATAGTCAACTTATTGACTACATTATCACGGGCCTTGGGCACGAAGTTGGCCTGAAAGTAGAGTATCCAACTTCTTCCCTAAAGAAATATGAGATCAAACTACTCAAGAGTAAGAACAAGGCCATGAAGAGTTAGTTCCCGATCCCATACATCTTGGTTTTAATTTAAATCCTAGACTTCATCATGTCTAGAATATAACTAATTCGACAACGTAGAGCGTATCAGACGTGGTGTAACTCAGCACTCGATGATGGACTTGATGCACGATGCAATCCGCCTGGGGGTCCTCACCCATGGCGAGATGGCAGAGCAGTTGCTTGGAAACCTCTTCGGTGGAAACGCGACAAACGATACTATGCGCAAGTATATGGACATATTCACTGCTGCCAAACCGGATAATGTTGTACTGTCGAACGAGGTATAGAAGTAGAGAATAGCTAAATCTGCAGTAGGCTGTGGGCTAGATCTGCCGTACCACACCAAAACGTAGTCTACTAGTACAAGAATAGTCAGCGACAACGCCTCTTCTTTTCTTTTCTCCATTTACCAAGCTAGGGTCATTTGCCTTTAAAACGTTCGTCCTCCTGAACCCTTCTCAGGTTCATCCTCAAAGTCAAGTAACCACGAGTAATAGGGACTGGCCCTTAGCTAGGATATCAAATAGCTAAAGTCACTTGATGCACCTTTTGGCGAGATCCATGGAGTTAATTCTCCATGTCGAAGCTGGTTTCTACCGAAGGAAGAACATTGTTGGGATGGTGGATAGGCGCCTTGATTTGAGAAGCCTCGGAGATACTGCGTCCTTTTTGTCCTCCCCCAAGAATAGCAGGTTTCTTGTCTAAACGTGCCCTTTTTTGTGGCGTGTACACCACACATTTCTATTCGCCAGAAACAATAGTCAGTCCAGGGTGCGCTTCTTCGGCATGTTCCTCGTCATCTCATAGTCATTTCTTTGCGGAGACGACCGTCTCGACTGCAGTTATCGCCCACCTTCGAAAAAGGTCGCGTTGATAACAGGTGTACCCTCGGATCGTTTGGCTGTCTGTGAAGTATAACCAATCCGGGAAGGAACGACTTGCTACTTCAAGTCCTCCGTATACTGCGCATTAGCTAGAAACGGACTGCTCTCTTACTTCAATCGAATATGTAGCACTTTGTCTTGTAGTGTCATGTGATGGGATTTTGTCTCAGAGTCTGGTATAGCAATAGTCGGCTCGTCTGGTGTAGTACAAACCTTCGGAAGAGAACTGAAATTAATGGTCGGCTTGTGCTCAAATGAATGTGCAACTACATTTTCCAACTTCGTCGTGGGTACTACATTCTACTTGATGGCGGCGGTACGAACCGACATCTCGAGCTTTACGCCACGTATCGTAGCGTACAGGCGCTTTTAGGCTTCAAACAAAAACACAATACTAGATAAAGAGCGAAAAGCAAGGATCTTAATAAGTGTGAAAAATAGATTAAGGAATCAAAAGTAGCAGAAGAATTGCTAAATATTGAAGGCAAGGTAGAGACGCGAAAAGCGCATTCGTGGGTCTAAACGCGGTAGCCGATGAGGAGATGGCCCGTGAGGAGATGGCCCGTGAGGAGATGGCCCGTGGGTAGTTAGGTTAGCTTATGTTATGTAGTAGATAGGTTAACTTTCCATAGTAAGCTGTGATTATGGGGAGCAGTGGTTTAGTTACAGTAGTACAATGAGACGTATTAGTTTGACATATAACGTAAAAACCTACGATAGACAGATACTAGGGAGCGAGTCTTATCTCTAGACTGAATACACGACATGCCCGGAGGTGTGAAAAGTAAAGCTTTTCCTATTACGTACCTACAAGGCTTCAGCTCGCCGCCTCACATGCAGGCAGGTCCTAGCTGACCTAGCAGGAATCCACTTAAGCTCGTAAAAATCAATATTTGTATCATGGGCTTTGTCTTGGCTGAATCAGACTAGATTTGTCATATGTTGTGGTGAAAAGTAGTCGATTTCAGTAGGATTAGTGCCTTGGTATTAAGCCTCTACTTGGATGTGTCGAGAGAGCTCTATCAGCCGCTTAGGCAGACGGGTATAAAGCATGATAACTTTCCAACGGGACATTTGTCGATTGCACGAACAGGGTCTTCGAGATATCCCTAAGCTCTCTAATCACAACCACTAGACCAGACCAAAACAAGTGATAGCCCAACGCCAGCACAAGCGACACATTCGCAATCATGACTCTTCTCTCTTCCAGCTTCAGTCTCGGCTTCGGCCAGAAGCTGCTCGCAGTAGCAATGTTCCTGACTCTCGGAGCCAGCGCTGGCTGTAATCATGACAAGTACATCTGCCCTCCCCGCCACTGTCATTATACAGAACCACTGTCCTCATTTGTCAAGCCAACATAAAGTGTAATCGTACCAAATCGAAAGCAAAAACTAACGCTCCCTTTTCCTTCATAAGCTGCTACCGCGCCTTGTTCCCTTGCGCCTCGCCTCTAGCTCTGTCCACCGCGTCAGCTTTCTGTGCACAGGTGACTGCGAGTCCGGGACTACCCTACCCCAGCCGAGCAGTGAGCGCCTGTGGCACCACTGCTGACCGATATATCTCGGCGTGCGGTTGCGGCCCCGCATGCACCACGACGATCCAGACCAGCACCACGACCACCACGACCACTACTAGCACTACGACTAGTACAACAACGACGGGTATCTCTTGCCCAACGCCGACCCAAGGCTACGCCATACCAAATGGGGGCTTTGAGTGCGGCATTCAGACCTGGTTCGTGCAGGTACCCGATGCCGCGGCATCGTACTTCATCGGGGCACCCGCGCAAGCGGGCAGCAACTCGTTCCAGGTACAGTACACGCCGCCGACGCAGGGTATGGAAGGCGGCGTGTCAGCGCGGATCATCAGCTTGCCGGTGCGCGTGCAGCCCAACGTGCCCTACCGCCTGAGCTTCTGGACCTACTTCGACAACCTCGATGCCGGGTTCATCGGGGTCATGATCAACAACGTAGTTGTGTACACCATCGACGCGAGGGACCACGGTTGGGGCGGCAACTTCACGCTCAACACAATCGACTACACGACCAAGAACGACACCGACCAGGCCAGTGTCACGTTTGAGTTTTTGTTCGTACCCAGCGTGGCTAGCTTGGATCGCATTGACAGTGTCACTTTTGCGCCAATCTAGTGATCAAGCTGTCGGTAGTGGGCGCTGCCAGGTGGGATGCAGGCCATACATCAACTATCGCTGTTTGACTGAGAAAACTGCTATCTCTTGCGTGTTATAAATGGTGCTGTGAGGTTGAACGGAGAGAAAATTAAATAGATCTAGCTTGAGTGTGGATTCTGTGACAGAAAATTGAGGTAAAAAAGTAAGCACCTAGCCAAAACTACACAATAACATTTCATGAAGGATCATGATGTTTTCTCGACCTACTGTTTATGTAGAGAGCACACGGTACCGCCAGTACTGCTTAGGTTCATTAGCTGCTTACAACTATTTGGCATCTGTTGATACTGACACAACACGTACGTCTCGCTAAATGAATGAAGTGCAGATACGAATTCTATGCAGCTAATACTCCGCAACAGAAGTTCCATTGCAACCATCCATCCTCTTTAGCCGCTGCGCGATTCAGCTCGTTTACCTTGGAGTCAACTGCTCCAATGAGGGCCATCCTAGAAAGACGGAATGGAAAACAAGGTACTAGAACCAGCAATTGGCCTTATATAGTAGACACTCTTAAGGGCAAGAGAGTTGATGTGTGCGAGTTTTTCCACGCAATGCTCCCCTCCTCCACTCTGTCAAACGACCTGACAGACAACTGCGGACGAATCAATCGCTAGAATAACACAATGTTCGCCTTTTTAATCAAGGCTACATGGCTCCTGGCAGTAGTCTCAGCTAATTCGCTGCGCGCGAGCTCGCCTTGCCCACCGATCAATAATGGCACGGTCACGATCAACTCCTATCAGCTGTATCCCGAGAATGCAGACTTTGACAGATCATCCTGCCTCCTGTGGTATGTATGAAAGCAAGGACCACTCGTTCTCAGATCAGCATCGCTAACATACTCACAGTAAGTCAACTCCAAAACTTGGCCATGGCTTTGCACCGAAAAAATGAACCCTAGATTCCCGCCAAAGACAAGCTCGCAAACAGCACACTGATATACACAATTCCAGACATCGGTGCCCTCTACAACGCCTCAGTCGTAGTCTACGACCCGTACAAAGACACCGTAGTATCAACCCTCGAGTTTCCGCACATAACACGCACATCGCCCTTCCACATTGGTGCGGTAGCATGGGATCGCTACAATGACAATGGCAATGACGAGATCACGATCTTGGTCGACGCAGCGCCCGCGCACGAGACCGCTGGTCGCGACGTGTCCGGCGACAACTACATCCTGCGGTACTCGGCCACATCAAACAAACTCCTCTGGTCCGTGAACCTGACCGCGACGACCAAAGGCCGGTACGGCGGGCCGCAGGACATCGAGCACGATTATTACCGCAACATATTTGTTCTCGGGACATACCCGGGCACGATTATACGCGTGGCCGCGGGTGGGAGGAGAGTGGACGAGTGGTACGTGCCCCCCATAAACACAACGGAGGCCGTCGGCTACACCGGTCTGGCAGCCGTCAGCGGGGACATGCTGCTAGTGACGGACGCACGGAACAACAGCGCAGAAGGAGGAGCGCTCTACACATTCAACATGTCTGAGAAAAAGGGCACTCCGAAACGCATCCCCATCGTCAACGGGCGCCCTCTTGACACCAATATATCCTATCTCATTCACCCGGCAGACGCAATCTATCTACCGCCCAAATACGACAACGGCGTTCTCCTGGTCGCCGAGCACGGTGCCGGGGTCTCGGTCCTACACTCAGTAATTATGGCGGGTACTAGATGGAGAAGCGCCGCCTTCCTGGGCCGTATTCCAAACCCGCCCGATGTCGCGGCCAGTGGTGCGATCGTGACGGGCGCTGTCGAGATCGCGGGACGCGTGTTCATGATAGAGGAGTGGTTTACTGATGCGCTTGTACCGGGCACGTCGGCTGGGAATAGGACGCTGTTCCCGCTTGTGGATATCACGGACCAACTTGATGCCTTGATTTAGTCACGCTAGAAGAGAAGGTGATTTGGGGTGACTTGTAGGTGCTCGAGTAGACAAGGGGTGGGAATGAGAGGATTTTACTGCTTGATACTACCCACCAGAGATTTATTTCTATAAAATATTTTCTCTCCTAGGTAGGTAGCGAAACAAAAAGGACTTTTCTGAAAAGTCAGATGTTAGATTCCAGAGAGGTGTCTAGGTTGTTGTTCATGCCATGTGATTGATTATACGTCGTCCATGGGTTATTGCTTGAAAACTCGCTGCGAGTAATCTTAATGCGGCCCTCTGTGTCAATAGATATGAAGAGTTTGAACACCATGAATAAGCCCATATCATCGGCGAAAAACCCCCCTTAGAGGTCTATTTCTTTTCAAGACTTCCGTCTTCTTCAAGTCTGCCTCCTCAGGCCCTGCTTTACTTAATCCCACCTACTTGTCAGTTCGGCCTCAAGTTTTCAGATATCTCTGATGAAAGGGCGGTACCAGGCGTTGGCCCGGTATTGATGCCGTCTAATCTATCTGTAACCTTTTTTTTCCTAATTATCTTTTACTTCGCTTTCCATTTTCGGATAAGCGTGTTTTTCCTTTCTTTCTATGCAAATTCCTCTCCTTATTTTGAATTTATAAAGTTTAAAAGCGAAGAGTACAATAGGTTCACAGAATAGCAAACACTTTACACATAGTACGAGTAGTTCACAATGTATCAACTTAGGGCTGAATTTCACATTAAGTATTATATAGTATATCATTATCATACAGCCACCTAAGCTGTAATTATGGAAATCATCAAACCTTTAAATCCTCCATTTCTTGCAGTATCTTTCTCCACGACAGCTTTCGGATCCAATAGCCGTCATCATCGCATTTCGATGCCCGGGCCATAAGTAAGAACAACAAATAGTCCAAATCGTATAATCTCACAAACTCACTTCCTGAAAATCATCGTTAGTATTCAAAACCTGTATGACCGAATTCACACTAAGTATATAGGTCCAACATTCCACTGATTCGTGCGCTTAGCATCCCCTCTCATAATGCCGTGTACATAGGCATCTCCAACAACGCGATGGCAGTGTTTATGCAAGTCGTAACAATGCATCGTTTTGTCTCTCTGGACTTTGGCCCCCTTTCCAGCTTGATACGAAGATCGCTCGCTGAACAACACCCGTATATCTTGACCAGTACACCGCCTCGCAGGGTGATTGTTGTCTTCACGAAGAATAAAAGGGACTAGACTCCCTAGGAGGATCGATACCGAGTCGCCCACACTCGTGTCGGCCGGGCCAGTGCCAATATAGCCTTTCGTCGTCCTGAAAAACCGTCTCCCTCCAGAGGCGCATTCTAGCAGATACTGGAATGCGTTTTTGCTCTCCGTCTCCAGATCACTCTTTGTCGGCTCAATCCATAGACCGTCGATTAAAGACGTTCGCCGGTGGGATTCCTCGTCGACTCTAAGCCAGCGTTCGTAGGCCTCGTTCTGGGTTCTGTTCTCGGGCAGCATGCGAAATTCTCGAACATAGGCTGTCGTTTCGGAATACTGGACGAACTCGAGATCCGCACAGAGCGTTCGCCAAAACGCAGCTTGTAACGATTCACCGTCAATGTATTCTCCCGCAATGGCCTCCGAAATGGCTGGCAGGGATTTCTGCCATTCGAGCACGGTGAGCCGGGCTCTACTCCTCCCTTTTTCGGACTTGAGTACTGGTCCGACGTAGTCAATTTCATCCACAAGACACCCCTGCGTCTCTAGGATCGATTGCCCATGGAGCGCAACGCTGCCGCTAAGATACTCGGCCGCATTGTAGAGCTGAATGTTACCCAGTCGGATATGTTCATTAACGCCAGGAGGACAGTTCCAATCGGTTACCCATGAAGGCATCTGAGGGTGAGGCGGTCTTCTCTGCAAGGTGCCTGCCAGGACTGCTAGCGACCGTGTATTCCTCATTAGTAGCTCAGTGGTTCTCCAGAAAATCTGGTATCCTTGAACCGTGTAATCTGGCGTAATCCCTGACATTGCCTTGCCCGACTTCTCTGTACCCCATGACCTGATGAGCCCGAGGATAGCAAAGACCTTATCTCTAGGGTCGGTAGCCAGTCTCGAGCGGAATTTGCGAAGTAGTGTGAGCGGGACCATGGGCTCCAGCTTCTCCCAACTTCGACGCGTCGCCTCAATCTCCATAATAACGCGTGCGAACTGCATCAGGCTCTGTCCGCTCTTCAAGAGCGAGAAGATGCCATCTATGTTATTTCTCATCCGGCTCGTGTCGTATTCCACTGCCGCCAACGCAAACAGTCGCCACGGCGCGCACATGTTGTTGTAGTAAACGATTGCCTTTTTTGCCACGACCGTCTCCTGCACCACCCAGATCCGTTTCCACTGCGAGAATTCAGCTAGGAAGACGATTACTCCTGTGCAGGGTTCTACTTACCCAGGCTTTATCCATGATCGCGTTCAGCCCACTCACTATGCCGTGTGAGTATCGGACATGTCGTAGATGCCAGATCTTATCGACGGGGATTCCGCTCGCGAGGAGTTGCAAGACGCAGAATGCGCCAAAGATATCGGACGTCTTCTTCTGGGCTTTCATCCGACTCTCCAATTCCGAGGTTGAAGAAAAGTATGCTCTCAGCTTCGGGATATCCCTTTCATCGCCAAACCATTGGATGATATTTGGATTGTCTTGCATATTGTTTCGCAGAGCCTCCTCACCTTCTCCTCCCGCGATCCAATCGCCCATGTCATCGTACGGTCCACTTTCGCCGAGCCATATCAATACCTCGCTGCTATTTTGATAGATGTCCCGCATCATGCCCACCTGGTACGCGCGCTCAGCGTCGTCTTGCTGATTGATGCATATCGCGTCAACCCATATCTTGACCCAGTCACGCGGGGACCTCAATCTCCGCAGAGCCGCGTGCAGATTCGCACTTACGTAGATAGGCTTCGAGTTGCAGAATATGGCCACATCCGGAGAATCATCGTTGTTCTTCCACGAGTAAGATAAGGCCTTGTACGATAGCGTCTGTGTGAGTTTCTGCTCAATGAGTTGGCAGTGTATAGGTGCTGCGAACTCTCCTGGCAGGAGATCGATGAGCCGGATTGTTCGAGCTCCTGGTTCCAGGCTGCCCAGCTGCGGATATAAATATCGACTGGCGCGTGAATCGAGTCGGAGCGACATCACGATATCGACGCTTGATGGACCTGGGGGTCCATCATCAATTGAGCAAAGACTAATGATGACAAGTTCCAAATAATGGTATTTGTTCCAAAGGCGCTAATTGAACTTCCACTGTCAGCATATACAGCGCAGTACTATGATTAACCTTTTACCCTCTGACATCACCCAACATGGCTTAGCTTCTATCTTCAGCTGGTGAACCCGGCACCTCTGTTTCTGAGTACGAACAACACTTCTGTGATCTGAGAGGGTTGGATCCCCCCCGCCCCCCCGGCCCCCCCCGGCCCCCTCACCCCCAAAGTCATGTCGTTTGTGAGTATAAATTGAGATATCTGCCATAATATTCATTAAAGTTACATCTTCTATGCCAAGCTCAATCGCACGCTGTAGGAACACAATGTACAGCTTGCGTTTCGTTGCGATCGAGTCTTTAATCCATGTACATTGGCTCATCATCCTGTACTGTTTATAAGGCGTCGTAATGTCTAGATTCATAATATCACGTAGCTAAACAGCGCCTGTGTGAGGTGCTTCAAATTCGCAAGCAGGTACGAGACTATAAAGGATGATACAGTAAATAGAAAAGAAAAAAGGCTAGATGGAAGATAAGGTCGAGAATGATATGAAAGGGTATGAATAGAGACCTCTTGCTCTTAACTTCATTCACCGAAGATTAGCCGTCCCAGCTTCCTGGTAATTCCACTTTGAAAGTCACCGCTGAGGCCGACAGTAAAGGTCTATAGCCGCCTTAGTACGTCGCTGCGCACCTTTAACCATGTGACTTGGCTAATCCGACGGTAGGTAACCAAATATAGTACATGTATAACTTCTAGTTAGCAGCAAAGCTATTATTAGTTCAATTAGTTAGTACATACCCACCAGTACTTCTGCCACTTATTTCTGTTGTATCTCCAGTAGAAGGGACCTCTCACACGACGAACCTGTACGTGGCAGAGGCTTGAACTCTAGCTGTATTTGCTGCAATAAGACTTCAATCGATATATGGCTGACAGTAGCGCTGGTGATAACCTCAATTAAGCGTGGTAGTAACATGGCTGAAGGTGGTGTGCTCTTAGATACATTCAGATAGGTGTGATATGTACCGAGACAGGGGTGTTTTAGAGCTTTACTTCTTTAGGTTAGCTCCCGTCGGCTTAGCCAAGTCGCTCAACCTTGAGATCAGCCTGAGGAAGGCATCAATTCGAGAATTTCCCTGTAGCATATGGACATGCTGAGTTCAGTTTGCGGCACAGAACGTATATAGATATGCGCTGTATTCTGTGTGCATCACAGAGAGTTTCCCGATCAATTGCATCTCAGCGAAGCAGACCAGTTCTACGTGAGACGCTGCTTCGTATCTCCAGTAGCTCTAGTCAGAGGACACCGTGCATCACCAACCCCAGCTACAATCCCAACAGACAAACTATCACAACAATGACGACCATCACGCTCAAATCACCTGCCGTGAGCGTCTCGCTTCCCGAGGGTCTCTCGGAGAAACAACTACTCTCATTCTCGCCTTTTAACGTGAGTCTACCGTACTTCCTCACCTTACCCTTCACCTTCCAATACTACCAACCATAGCATGTACCTAACAACTAACACGAACATTTCAGAACTGGCTGAAGACCCTAACAAACTCCCTCTCCCTCCAACACAGCAACCCCAAGCATCCCTTCCACACAGACCCATACGCTCTGCGTTCCATCACAGTGCAAAGCTACGATCTCTTCGGCCCCAACAGCGTAGGCTTCTTAAAACTACGCGCCGAAGTCACCAATTCCGCCGGGGAATCGTTACCCGGCGCCGTGTTCCTGCGGGGACCGAGCGTCGGCATGCTTGTGATGTTGATTCCAGACGACGCCTCGTCACAAGCCGAGGAAGAGGAAGAGCGCTATGTGCTCCTCACGGTCCAGCCGCGCATCCCCGCGGGAAGTCTAGCATTCGTCGAGCTACCAGCAGGCATGGTAGACGACGACTCAACAAACGAATCCGGAGAAGGGAAATTTGCGGGCACAGCGGCACGCGAGATCTACGAGGAGTTGGGCATTGAGATCCCTGCATCGGAACTAGTCTGTCTGAGTGATCTGGTGGCGAACAATGACGAAACATCACGGGAGGGCGAGGAGGAAGGCCTGGTGTCTGCCATGTACCCTTCGGCAGGCGGCTGTGATGAGTTCATCCCCCTCTACATGCACGAGCGTCGGGTGCCGCGGGACTCGCTGCGGGAGTGGACGGGCAAGTTGACGGGGCTTCGCGAAGACGGTGAGAAGATCACCCTGAAGCTCGTGCCGATGCGGGATCTATGGCGCGAGGGCCGTCGCGATGCGAAGGCGCTTGCGGCGCTGGCGCTGTGGGAGGGATTAAGACGCGAGGGAAAATTACAGGGGAAGCTGTGATGAGCGAGATAAATGCTTTACCACCCGTGACTCAAACAGTTAAAGCATGTAACTAAGGAAGTAATCTGTAAAGGGGGGTCAAGTTAAGTGGTTATCCCCCGCGCATGCTGTACGAATAGTAGTGACTTGAGAGGCTGTAATTTATAGCTACCTGTATTTTTCGTAAAGAGCTATTTCTTTCAATGCCGCCTCAACCTTTGCAACCGTCGCAGCATCATACACGTCTTCGGGTTGTTGATTATCACGGAGGATCATCTTGTCGTGGCGCGTGCCCTCTTCCTTAGTCATCAGGACAAGGTCAGTCAGCTTCAGATTCGACGACTTCTGCTCGTCGGCCCCCTCTCCAATCTTAATCATGATCGAACTCGTGGGTTTTCGCCAGCGAGTCAGGATCAATCGAGTCGTGAGCCCGGTGATAGCGCTCCTGCCCTTGTAGATTTCCTCTGCCAGGAACGCGATATCGCCTGTTGTGATAGGCGTCTTTAGACCTACTGATATGCTAGGGTCGCCGCCCGTCTGATACCGTAGTACCTTCTCCTCGCCTCCTTGCACTGATGCAAGTAAACCCTCGTACATCTTTTCGCGCCCTTTTGCTGGTAAGTAGTCGTGTGGATATCCTGTTTCAAGGTTAGCAAATATGGTGATGGCCGAGTTAAGACAGATTCAAATACCTGTAATAGAAAGTATCACATGGTTGGCGACAGTGTATCCAAAGACAGCAGGCATGGTCCCCAGGACAGGTAATATCCGTACCCTGAAGTCGGCAAGAACACCTAGATCACCAACTTGACCCTTTTGAAACTCGTCTTCGGGTAAAGGAAGCAGCTCTGCCTTTCCTTCTCCTGTCTTTTCTGTTGAGTAAACCGTCGGTATTCCCTTAGTTACACCCAACAGTTTTAGCCGCCTACGTGTAGATCTCGAAAGTCCATCTTCGGTGCTCGTCCCGATATCACCGACAATGATGCGCGTCGGATCACTCTTGCACCCGGCACCCATGGCAGAAATAACCGGCAACTCGTGATCATGGCAGTATTTCAGTAGTGCAACCTTAGTGTCGATATTGTCAATCGCGTCAACGACGAAGTCGGGCTGCTGCCCCGTCTCCTTCCACGGCGCAAGCAACCGCTCTGCGGCCTGGTCCCAGAATTTCTCCTGCTGCAAATCGAAGTGTACCCAGGGCGTGATAGCCAACAACCGCCGCTGCAGGCACTGTACCTTGGGGGTACCGACATCGGCAAGCGTGGCGACAGCGTGTCGGTTCAGCGAGCTCAGCGTGACCTGGTCGAAATCTATAAGCCGTATACGCGAGACGCCCGACCGGGCTAGGGCCGCTGCGCAGTGTGACCCCACGCCTCCGCACCCGACTATTGTCACAAATGCGCCGCGCAGCTTGTCGAGGCCTTCGGGAGTGAGGAAGACGCGGTTTCGCGCGAGTTGTTCGAGGATGAGCTCATCGTCGTAGTCACCGGTCTGGGCGCGGCGCGCGAGGATCTCGTTCCGTATGTCTTCTTTGTCGGCTTTCGAGGCGCCGCCGAAATTGTTAAGCTACCTTGCGCAGGTTAGTTAGTTTGCCAGCGAGATGTTCAAGTTGACATGGCCATATTTTGATTCCAAACGTAAGAAATCACCCACCTTTCGTAGAGCTTCACCCTCTCCGTCGAGAGACGGGATCGAGCTCTTCAGACTGTGGATGCGCTCCTCTTGTCGCAATCGCTGGTAACCTAGAATAGCGCCCGCGACGACGGCGCCAGATGCGATGGCCGTCGCGGCCAGCTGCACTCGCGAATTGGCGCTGGCTCGCTCGAGGAACGACGCCATGTTGTATTTATTTTTTTCCCCCTAGGACCATCAATATTTGTCTTTTTATCTAATTGAAAAGATTGCTTCATGGCATCATTGTGCAAAGAGACGAAAACGCTTGTTGCGTTTGAGGTGGTGAGTGGCTTTTGGTACGAAATATTCTCGATGACGGAATTGCAGATTTATCTTCTGGTCAAATTGATACAGTGTGTTTATACAGTAATTATTCTTCATACACAGTATGTCGAACAATTGCCCGGTGCAGTTGGCCGGCACTGCACTTGATGGAAGCTTCAATACTATGGCTTGCATAGATTCCAATTCGTTTTCAATCAAAACGAGCACAAAAGATTAGCTATCTAGTTTCATTTTGCTGTTTTTTTGGTAGATTTTTTAAATTTTTACTCTGATATTTGCTGAACGCTGCTCGAGACGACCGAGATCACAAGGTCCTTAATACGCTAAGTCATCTTCACGATTGCCTGCTTAGAGTTACCCTGCTGCTCTGCGTCTAGGATCTTGTCACGGAGAGCATATATATCGTTAATGCTGACAACGCATTGACCGTTCCGTTTTTGCGTCACAGATCTAGTACAGAAGGACTCATTATTCCACTATTGGAACCTTAGTAATTTCTCCAAGCTTGATGACCGAGCATCTCAGTCACCAAAATTGACACAAATATACATGAGCTTTCGTGAGTAGCATTACCAGTCGTCAAACAAGGGGTTCATTCGATGGGTTCCATTTCGTCCAACACAGTCGATGGTTGCTCTACTCGGGCGGCGCGGACATGCCTTTAGTCAATCACCAATTCAAATTTCAAGGGTTAGAATTATAATCATAGCACTTTACGTTCTCACAAAGGTCTCGTTATATCTGCCATAGCAAGCAAGCTTATGCTAAGGGAGGAAAAGTTGGGGGCAACGCGGCCCTAAAGCAGTTGAATGTAAAATTCAAAGAATATTGAAACTCTATAGTTTGATCTGCTGTGACTTTCAGTACATTTCAAAAAGTTGAACTTGTACGTTTTGTAGTTGACGCCCATGCTCTGTACAGTAGTAAGTCTTTGGAAGCTATTACAATTTTGCTGAACTAATTCTGTGGTACATGTACACGTGCTGTCGCTATTCCATCCTATCCGTCACCCGTGATTTGAGTAACTTCTGCCTTGAGACACACAATAGTTTTCACCATCCGGCCCCAGACGTCCCCGCTATTCTTCATTGTTTTGTACAAGCAGAAACACAAAGATCTTATACAGCTGTGCAGAGGCCAGCAACTTCGCGTAGTTCGCCAGAAAATGATGTAGAAGATGTACCCTCCTTGAAGATGCCGCTTGCCGAATGCCGCATAGGAGAAATTAGTATTAGACTTAGAGCTTTGCTTAGTAGCCCGAGTAGCAAGCATTCCTGTTAATCTCCTGGCCACACTCGCGTCGGGACAGCAACGCCATTTGGTACGGTGCGTGTTCCCTCAGTTAGGAATCTCCATGTAGCCCTTTGAATATCTCCACTGCGAGGCGAACACACCAACGAGGTGTCTGTAGAGAACTCGGAAGATGACGGACCAGCCAATGACACTAGGGATGACCAAGGCCGCGAAGTAGAATGGTTCGATGAAAACATTTGCGTCTGAGAATTCGGCACTCTTAGATCTACTAAAATCATTAACCAGGTCTCCAGGTGGATTGGTGAGTCGTGTTGGTGTGAGAGGGGGTGTAAGAACAACTGATGTTGTACTGGATTCGACAGGCGCTTGGGCATCCGATGCCGTTGGTTCGATAGGTGTTGCTGGAGACTCGTTCTCAACTGCGACAACGGGCTCAGGCTCGTTGAGAATTTTCGTAGGCTCTATAAGTGCCGGGTCCATCGGTATAGGCGCCCAACCATTAGGATACTCGGTCGGAACCTCTTTCGATTTCCCCAAATGCATCCCATTGGTATCAAATGCCTCTGCTCGAATCATGCCGGTAATTCTAGTAGTCACGAACACTGTCTCGAATCCGGTCTTGTTGACACTACCGAGAAATTCACCATCGGAGAAGAATTTCCAAGTCTTGTGCTCCGTTGCTCCATTCCATGAAACGTAGATGGCCGTCATGCTGCTCGATCCAACACCGTAGCCGATCGCCTTGACGTCCGGTGGCTGCTTCGGTCGACCGATCCAATTTGTATATTTATACATGCGGTATGTACCAAGCCTAGTCTTATTCAAAAACCTCCCTTCCATGAGAACTTGGTCGTCTTCGGTATGCTCCGAGAAGTACCCCGCGTCTGTCCATGCTATAAGGACGTTACCGTTCGGAAGTTGCTGCAAGCTTCCACGCTTGTCGGCGAGTCCCCGGTCAGGCCGTTTATACTCATGAAGGACTCGAGCTCGTTGTGGTTGACCTTCAGGACGAAGCAGTTCGACGACTAGCCCTCGGCTATATGCATTTGTGGGTGACTGGAAATCTTTCTCCTGCTCGCCCGAGGCATTATCCAAGAAGCTGATGACGTCGCGTCGCGGAGTGTGACTGATATACCGGGCATGATGTTGACGCGAAAACTTGAGTCCGTCTTCGAGGATATAGTCGCTATGCTTACCACCGAGTCTCCAAAGCACACGACCATCATCTCCGGCGATGAGGATGATAGAATCAAGATGACGAAAGGACATAAGATAGTTTCCGTCAGAGTTTTCGTCAATAGAATTAATATGCCTTAATAGTGTCGGTTAGCGTAGACGGTGAACAGGAAGCGTCAACACTCACCAGGGATCCCAGAGATAATCATAGGTAAAATTGGTGAACGGCACACGAGTCTTATTGAATTCTGGCGGCAATGAGTATGATGGTGGGTAGGTACTTTCTTCGAGCTGAATATGATCTTCCGCATGCCAATTAAATGTAACGTTTCCACTTGTCATATTATATGCTCTTATGCCGTTAGACTCGATCCAAACTAGGTCTTCCATGAGACCGAGCGAATGACCCGACCACCGGCGAGGTTGCCTAGTGGTGATCAGGGTCGTGTTATGGCGTTGGATGTAATTGAATTCGTGGAGGTTCACGAGGAAATCCTCTTTGTCGATGAAGAAGTTGTGTATCATCTCATAGTTGGAATCAATGTACACCCCAGCACCACAGTCCTTAGTTGGGGATTCAGAGTGCATTACTATCGCCTTCAGAACTGTCTGTCCGCCAAATTGTATCGGTTCCAGATCATACATGATGCGGTTGTTGAACTGGCAAGCACCGCTCCATACAAGCTCGCCACTATTATCATAAATCATCGGACCCATCTGGCATGGTGTCCACTTGATATCGTCAAGCCCGTGGCCTTGAAACTTGAACGGAGTAACAAACCAATAACCAGGTGCTATCTGGGCCTTATTGTGGTATGTGATGTTCCATTTGGGACTCATAAGGTCAGGCCTCTAATCTGTTATTAGCTGGGCAAAATTTCTTAGGGGGTATTTTTCTTGGAACCAACTGTTATAAATTTGGAGAGATCATTGGCACCATCGACACCGACATTGCAATGAACATAGTGTAACCACAGAGACTGCAGCAATACAACAAGCAGGAAAGTCCACATAGCTATCGTCTCAGAAAGAGCCGGTATGATACACAAACATTGACGATGTTGAGTAAAAGATTTACGACGAGAATTTGAATTTGAAGTTGAGCCCCTGAAGTTATCCTAAGCTTTGTGGCGCCAGCTTCATACTAGGCGAGAAAGTATGTTGCCTGAGACAACTTTTCGGCTCCACCTAGAGCTGAAACTGCGACGTTCGTTGTCCGAACATATGTGCTATTTATATGACTACCAGACACCCGGATTCCGTCGTCGAATAGGCGCGCTCCATTTACCCAGAAGTTTGGTAACAAGAATGTGGAGTGGATGAGATCAATTCTACTTCTTGACGGATGCGACTAGATTTGTATGCAGCAACCCATTTTGATACAACCATCGTACCTGCATATCAAATCTGCCAAAGCCACTACATATACCATCCAACTTTTCGGTTACCGCGACGGGCTACTCATTTAAGCAATGATCTGCACGGACTAGACCTACATTCTTCGTGCAGTTTGATGCTGGCTCAAATGAATGCCAGTTTGAACTTGCCCGCTTTGAAGTTATAGGGGCCGTTTTACTTTTATTCTTTTAGTCTTACTTGCTCTAAGTATGTAAGTCGCCTGGCGCACTTCTTGCAGCTTTAGAGCTCGCGTGGCGTTGTAACAATTCACAGGTATGTATACCGAGTTGCCTTCGTGCAACGCAATTGTCATAGCCATGGAGCCAGAATTGATGGCTTATTTACAAGTATATCAGATGCATAGCTTTTCTATAAACAGGAAAGCGGGCGCCGTTTTTGCCTCAACAAGGCATCTTATTTGCCACCTCTTTTTCAATACATCGACTATTGTCAGCAGCAATATAGACGCTATAACTAGTAGAAGTCAACGTCAACCAAAAAGTGCTTGAGCGAAAGCAGGAAGATGTTATATTACCCCGAATGCAATATTAAATACCCGAAGAAGTACTACTGCATTTGTTTATGAGTCCCTACTTGTTAGTGGCATGGTTGCCACCAACAACGAATCGATCATAAGCTGCTAGGTGTAAACGAAAACAATAATGTCCGGTATAGTGTAACGGCTAACATATCGCGTTTTCACCGCGGGGCTCGGGGTTCGATTCCCCGTACCGGAGTTGTATGATTTACTTTTTCTAAGAGGTCCTTTCATTTTTTTCAAATTTGTAAAAAGTTCCAAGCGGACGTAAAATAGAATCAAAAGAATGCTCCCGATCGGGGAATCGAACCCCGGCCACCTGCGAATTGTCATTACGATGACAAGCAGGTATCCTAACCACTAGACCAATCAAGATTGCGATTCACTACTTTGTAAGACATAGTACGGTGAGCGACTACAGCTGTAGCCGATGCTAGTGCGATGAGATTAGATGTCAACGTGCTAAGACCTAGAAAGCACAATGACTTAGACCTCCCTCCTCTAATCTACATCACACTTTCACTACTATTTTAATATTACATTACAAACCACGTAAACCGCCTATCAAAATCCATAAACCTGTCTTGCTTTAGCTTTTTTGCTTTCCTTGTTTATTCAAAAAGCTTAGACATTTTAAAAAAACGAGATAGCTTAACACATACATAATACATACACTGATTATACTCCTACAATTGGGCTAATTATTCTGTGGTGCTGGTTAATATTACTTTTCCATTGTTTAAATGAATAATGACATTGACTACAATATCTAGTACATATATGACGGTCTTAGAAAGTAACATTGAATGCATCGGCAGTTCACGAGGTCTAGAACGTAGTGGGGCAATCGTGTTTCGTTATAGGTAGTTTCAAAAAGCGGAAAGGAGTGAACTTAACCACATCTGATAACATGGTAATATAAGAACCTTGCATCCCACTCCCAAAGTCTTGGTAGAGCCAAGAACCCCTTCGGATGACACTTGAAATTGTGGGGTGATAGCCGCAAGTGACGAAAACAGTGCAGCAGCACGCCCTTGAGGGGCCTTGGCTGGCGTGACTACTGGTATCTTGGCCGTTACGAATCGACGGCCCCGTTTCCTTTTTCAACCATTTATTACTGAAAGAAGACGAAAATCGAATGATACTGCAACTCGCTTATAGTACCCTCGTATTTTTGGGATGTTGAGCTACCTATTTCTTAAACCTTCGTAGAGTATGGACCGTCATGGGCTACCTAGCTTGTTGGACATCTTCTAGCAAGTCAACAACTCAGGCGCGAATATCGAAATTCCAAATATGCGTGACGTATGTGTACTCAATATAGGAGTTGAAAGAAAAGCCTAGACGACTGCGCCATGAAGGCAGCATTTCGATTCTGTTGGCTTTCCACCCAGCCGCAGCCTGAACTTCCCCTGGATTACGAAATATTCCTGCCTTGTCCAGCCAAGGAGCGTCAGAGTTCAAGGTGAGGAAATGCCAAGTAGGTAGTCAGGTGTAGGAACGCAGGACCAAGGACATTAGCGTCTATCCTCATGTTGTCCCTAAAATTTGAATGATACGATATGTTTGTATATAAGCTGAGATTCCTCATTGAACATGTATCGGTGAATGTCGGGTGTTTATATTTCGTGTACTGTTTTCTCTTTGTTTCTTACTTGACCTTGCCGAAATCTGCTCAATTCTTTTCATTCGTCTTCTCACTTTGTATTGTACTTATTCGTTTCACTCTTTGCAATGGCTGGTTTCCTAAGCACACTTCTAATTCTTGCGGCAGCAATTCCACCAGCCTTTGGATTCTGCGGCGCACATACACATCTAGACCGACGGGAAGAAGGAGGAAACGTTATACCCACTGCCACTTTTGGCTACTTTGGCGCTGGCGGGCCCTTGATGTGGCATCATCTCGCGCCCAACAATGCCCTATGCTCTACCGGCAGCAACCAGTCACCTATCAACATGGTAGAAGGCTCTTTCACCCTCGTACCTGGTTCCAATCTCACTGTCAGCCTTCCCGATAATCTCTCTAACGGGGCGACTTTTGAGAACCTCGGAAGTACAATAGAGGTGGTGATGGAAGGACTCGGAGGCACTCTCGCGCTGGACGGACTCGACTACGAGCTTGCCCAATTCCACTTTCACAATCCCAGTGAGCACATAGACAATGGGATCGGCATGCCTAGTAAGTGACCTAACATCTATGCTTTCGTCACTTTTCAACTGACAATGATCTTAGTGGAAATGCATATGGTTTTCACGCATAATACGACAATTGCCGTGATCGGCGTCTACATCGACCTCGTCGACACAGTGCCGTCCACGAATCCCACCAGTATTCTGCAGGAGTCGGCGTCATCGAACATGCTCGAGACCATTTTCTCGTCTGTTGATGCCATCTCTACGCCAGGGACCGAGACTACCACGCCGGCTTTTTCCATGACCGAGCTAAGCGACCTGCTGGCTGCCGCAGAATTTAAGCGCTACTCAGGGTCCTTGACAACACCGCCTTGCTCCGAAGGAGTCTCATGGTCGGTCTCTACCAAGAACCTGTTGCTCTCGCGTGAGACCTTCGTAAAAGTCAGGGATGTAGTGGGGTTCAACTCGCGTTTCTCGCAGAACTTCCCCGGGTTGCCTAATATTTTGGTTATGTCACAACTAGTATAAGCCCTGAATAGACTCTGGCTGCACTGGTTGCACGACAGATATATAATAATAACAAAACAACCGTAGACATATATGTAAGCCACCGAAGCCACAGTGATACAGGTTTACTATTGTATAAGTAATGAACTGAACTGAGCTCTTCATCTTCTTCAAATAAACAGACATAACTTGACGCTTGCATATGCTAGAAGAGTTGAGCATAGTTTAGGCGAACCGGACTTCTAAGACCTCAGTTAATTACTATCTTCAGTAATGGACCGGGGGACATAGAGGCAACTAGAAGGAAACATACACTTCAAAAAGAAAATGTAAGCGTGCTTGAACCGAAGTAGATGTTTTCTGAAGATGAAAAACATGTCGCAAGTATAGAATTTTAAATATTTTTCCTATATAATGAAACTATGAAGTAACTTAAGTTAAACAGTAATAACTAATTCTTTATAGTTAGTATTTAATAATGTTATTATATAATAGAGTAAGTACTTTAGCATTTTAAATAATGTTATTATTATATTAACGTGAAAATCTGAAACTTATTCTTCACTGCAGAGTGTATGTAAGTATTAATAGTGGCTCAAGAGTCTGTCTTGGTCTCTACTATCACTTCTTTTAACGATATATTAGCAAAGCCGGAACATATGGTTTTAATTAGAACCTACCTATACTGCCTAAGTATGGCCTTACAAAAGGTAGTGTCACAAGGGCCGGCATTCACACAACACTTCATCTCTGCCACTGTTGCCCATCTGGGCCCAGCTTACGTTCGTGCTAGGAACTAGGGTGCGTGATAGAGTGGCAGTTGATGGCTACATGGATGAAATATTCTAACAGTAACGGGGACGGGGTGGTCTCTCGAGTAAGAAACGTGATCACAGGTTTAATTAGTCGCTTTTATGCTATGGCACAAAGCAAATTTTAGGAGGCGTGACTCGTCGTCGTCTGTTAATACTGCTATGGGCATAGACAAGGAGCTCAGGCAATGTCTTTGGAGAATTGACTTAGAGCCCATCTTTGGGGCGAAGTACCGGAATGGCTGTAATCACTAGTCACGAGGGGCTGCAGTGTGGGTTGACAAAATCTTGGTTTGAAATGAATGGTTCGTGGAATCTGTGGGCATAGTTTTGTGCCCATAGATACATGCAAACATATATCGATGACAGTCTTTTCTTCGGGGGTAAGAAGGTGAAATCGAGTACAGTTCTCCGGTCTTGCAATAGCAGCATGCGTTTCGACAGATGTTACAAAGCGATGAATATATCCTAGGGCATAGGAGGATTCCTGATCCCTTGAAAAATAATTAGTAGGTAGAGCATGCTGTAGGTTGAGACCTCAACGGCCTGCAAGTCGTGAAAAACGGAATCTTGAACGGAGTCAACCAGTGGGATATATACCTAGGTACCTAGGTAGTATGTACCTACATGTAGGTAGATATATCGATAGGTCGACAGGTAGCTAGATCACTGAATTTACGGTCCGAGGGCAGCTTCCCGTGACATGTACAGACATCCCCACCTCGTACCTGCCACAGTTACAACCCATACTTTGACAATTTCTCAACCATCCCCAGGCCAACACACTTACCACCTGCACCAGCACATATCATCAAAACAACCGCACACATACACATACACATACACACCTATACACACACACATAAACATAAACGCTATCAATCCATCCATTCCTCACTATGGATGCTCAAAAATCAACCCTCGCGGAGATCGTGCGCCAAATCGCTGAGCTCCAAGCCCAAACAGCGCGCCAAGTTGCTGCGCTCCAAGCCCAATTAGAGCAAATGGGCTTGTCAGACCCCAAAGAAACTGTGAGTCATTATGGGACATGCCGCTTTGTTAGTACTAACCGGCTTGAGTAGGAGTCGACTAAGGTCGATCACCCAACCTCTCCCTCGGCCCCGGCCCATCCATCTCTCTTGCCTGGTGCCAACACAGATATTGAAGAGGTATGCAAGTCCATCCATTTCAACTTGTGTTCGTACTAACCATTGCAAAATAGGTTTGGTACAACAACGAAGCCTCCGCCTCTGCCCCCGCCCCGTCCCAGCCGGCTCCGGCCCATGTTCTAAAACCTCTGCCTGTCGAAACACTTAAGTGTTTCAAAGGCGACCTCACCGGCCCGTATCCGGAATCGTGGATCTGCAACCCCGAGGAACCCGATCTCTAGAGAGGCCCTTGGGCAAATGACTACCAACAGCAGATTATCCCCTTCTGGAAGAGCAGGGGACTCTCGGCCTGCATCAACGAAATGGCTGTGAGCAAGAAGACGGGCGAGTTATTCTTCCCGTCGGAGTGGATCTTTTCCCCGGATCCCAGAAATGACAAGCTCCGAGCCGAGCGACACGTGGCAATGGAACGCTACTGTGGCCCCAATAAAATAAGTGAAACTCGCTATGTTCCAGCGCACAAGAGGGCTCAGTATGAAGCAGACGGATGGCAGCTCTGGGAGAAGAACCCGGATCCCCTCGCGCTAACTGGGATTGACCAGCGTCAATGCCCTCACTTCAGGGACACCATGACTGCGAAAAAACCCTGGGAAGAAACTGCTAAAGAGTTCGTGGAGGGCATTAAACTCCTCCATGCTGACGCTGGCAACACCGAGTGGCAGCCTGGCATGATGATCAACGGCAAAGATCCGGCCCCGCTGTCTTCCCCGTCTATGGCCGATAACCCCAAGGACACTATGATGCAATCGGAATATCGAAGCGCAACGTCGATGAACCACGTTCATGTCCACCAACGGCCAGCCGGTATTGGTGCCGGCTGGGGTGAGTGGGACTATTGGACTAGTTGGCAATCTGCCGGCCGACGGATTGACCGCAGTATGCTGAACACCAAGGACGAGGATTGGTCCAAAGATGTATCGGAAAAACCCATATGGGCCGATGCTGATCCCAACAATCCCCCTGCTCCCCCTGGTTGGACTTTCCCTAAATCTGTCCGACTCGATCCCATTTACATCAAACCTGGTGATCCCCCTCTGCGTGATGGCGACGGTAAAATGGTGCCTCAGACTTTGCCCGCCGCGCTGGAAGGTAAAGCCAAGCGACAGACACAGCCACAGCCACAGCAACCCCGCCGCCAAGCGTTTTAATGCCGTTCTTGCGTCTCTTGCAGCATTCGCAGGGCTCCCGGGCCATACCTTCCTCTCTTGCCTCCGGGCTATGTCTCATCTTATTTCCTCCGGGCGATATGTTCATATTGCTGCCTCCGGGCAATGCCTTGATACCTGGGTGTATTGAGGTTTCTTGATGTACAGGATTATGCTGTGCCTCCGGGCTATGCCTTTTTACAATTAGTTTAAATGAGAAGTGTATATGGATTGATTAATTGATTAATTTTGTTTAACGTTATGTGAGCGAACTACGTTGCAGCTGTTTGGGCCTCCTAGAGGGCACTAGACATAGCGTGCTATTTATCTAACTATATATAAGCATACGTTATCTTGAACTTTTAAAGCTAGCTGTATATATAACCTATGTTTACTTCTTGCAGGATATCGTGCTTTATTTCCTATACTTTAAGTTTTCTAGTTTGCTTTTTTCGTGACTGTAATTGCTATATATATTCTAGTTTATATTATTATACTTATATATATACGTATATGTTTAAGCGGTATAATTAATAGTAGTTAAAAGCTATTATAAATAATAGTCCGTAATATTAAAAAAAAAAAAATATTAGTAAGTGTACGATTTAAATTGTTAAAAAAGTATATACTGCTTATAATAACAGTTTAAATAACTTTTTTTTTAGTTTTTTTTTTTTAATTTTTTAAAGTTTAAACTAAAAAGTTTATTATTAAAGCAGTAAGCGTTTTATATTCTAAAAAACATATAAATACTGTTATAATATTTTATTATTTTATAAAATTTTTAAAAACTAGTTAAATTTTTAAATAGTTATAACTAGTATATATAATAGTTTATAAATTTATAAAACTTTTAATAATAAAACTTTATAAACTAGCTATTATCTGCTTATTTTTTTTTATTTTTTTTTAGTTTTAGTTTTAGTAATAAAAACTAGTATATAATTTTAATTAAAATGCTTTTATAATATATTAAATATATTAAAGTTTTTATTTTATAGTTTTACTAGCTGTTTTTTTTACAGTAATAATAATATAATTCTGTTTTAAAATATTTAAACTTTTTATAATACTAGTTAAAGTTTTTATACTTTAATAAATATATTAAATACTTATTAAAAATTAAATAAAATAGCTTAAATATTTTTAAGCATTTTTTTAATTTATATTTAATTTTTATTATAACGTGTTTAAATAATTATTTTATTTTAATTTTATACTTAATCTAAGTTTTTTATAATAAATTATTATACTATTATTTTTTCGCTTATAATTAGATCTATTTTTTTATAATAATATATATTTTTAATACAGTTAAATTTAAAAAGTTTAAATTTAATTATTTAGCTTTTACTATTATTTTTATAAATATATTCGTTTTTTTATTATTTTAAATATTTATATAACTTAAACTTTACTTAAACTAAATATTATAGTTATTTATTAATTAGTATATTTTAATAAAAACTGCTTAATTAATTTTTAAAGTATTTTTTTACTTGTTTTAAATTATTACTATATTATTAATATATATTATAATTTTTAACATAAAATATAGTTTAATTATTTTTTTTAGTTTTTATAATAAGCTTATTTTTTTAATATCGAATATATTTATATAAATATTTAGTTTTTTTTTAACTTTTTACTACTTTATTTATTTTTTTATATATTATATATTTATAGCTAAGTTTTTTTTTTTTTTTTTTTTTAACTTATTTATAAATATTATAATATTAAAATCTGTTTTTTTTTTAAACTAATATTTAAATTTTACTACTGCTTTTTTTTTAGTTTATTTTTTTATAAAGTTTTTTTATACTTTAATTAAATATCTTAAAAAATATAAAACTAGTTTATTAATTATTAATAATAAAATTACCGCTAGTTATATACTTATACATGCTTTTTATATATGTTTTATTTTTTTATTTTTATTAATTATAGCTAGTATAGCTTTAATTATAAATAGATATTTTTTTATAGTTATATATATTTTATATATAAACTATAGTTTAGTTTTATTTAGTATAAATTATATTATTAACAGTTTATTATTTATAAAAAAAATCATGTTTAATTATATTTTCTAAACTAATAATACTTTTTTAACTGCTTTAATTATTATTTTATTAATAAGTTTAACGTGCTTTTTTAGCTTTATATTAATTATATTTAGTTATTTTAACGTTTTATATTTTATAAATTATGTTTTTTTTTATATTAAACTTTATATTTATATAATAATAAAAATAATATTATTATTTTTATTGTTTTATATAAAATATTAATAAGTAGTTTTTTTTAAATTATAACTAGCGCTTTAATATAATTAAAAAATTTTATTATTATTGCTGTTTTTTTTTAACATGTTTTTTAAAACTAAACTTTTAGTTTATTTAAACACTAAACTAGTATAAAACTAGCTTTAACTTTTATATCGCCCGTTTATTAATAATATTTATTTTATAATTATTTAATAATATTAATTATATTATTTTTACTAAAATATTAATATTTAAATTAGTTAATTTTTAACTTTTTATAAAATATACTATTTTTATTTTTTTAAGTATAAATATAATTTTATTTTTTTTCCCGTACTTTAAGATTTTTTTTACTTTTTTATCTGCTAATTTAACGCTTTTTTCGATTATGTTTATAACTTTAAAAATAACTAGATTATTTGTATATTTTTATTTAGCTAGTTTATTTTTTAATACTTTTACTATATATAATATATATAATAATAATAATTATAAAACTTTTAAAATATTTTATATTTTTACTTTTAAACAATTATAATATCTTTTTTTAGCTTAGTTTACATTTTTTATTTTATAAAAAAACTGTTTATAAGTTTAATTATTACTTATAATTATTTTTAATTTTTTATTTGTTATAAAAGTTTTTATTATAAAAATATATTAAAAGCTTTTTATATATTTAATATAATAAATATTACTTTTTTGTTTTTTAAAAACGTTAGTTTAATTTTATATATTAAGCTAATTATTAAGTTTATAACTAAATAAATTAAAAATATTTTAACATGCTAAAAACTAGTTAAACTTTTTTATAAGCTAGTTTAAACTATTTTTTATATAATTAATCTTTTATAACTTTTACTTATATATAAAAATAAAACTATTAAATAAAAAAACCGAAATATAATAAAATCAGTTTTTTTTTTTTTTAAAATTATTATTATATATATAATTTTTTATACTATTAAAAAATATTTTAATTTAAATATCTTTTTTTTTAATACTTAATAATATTTACTAATATATAATTAGCATGTTTATATTACTTTTATAATAATTTTTTTTTATTTTTTTAAAAAAAGTAGACTTTATTTTATATATAAAACGCTTAATTTTTTTTAAAATAATTATAGTTTTTTAAAACAAATATCTCATTTTTTTAATAACTTTTTTATTAAGTTATTTATTACTTTATACCGTTTTAAAATCTTATTATATAAATATTATACTTTATTTATACTAGTTTTAATTAAAACACTTATAATTATATTTATTAAAAGCAGTATTTTTACTTTAATTTTTAGTTTATACTAGCTTATAAAAATATAAAGTTTTTTATTTATAAAAACGTTATCTACTTTTATTTTTTAGTATTTTTTTTTACTTTTTTAAATAATAATTAAAAACTTTTTTTTTTTACTGTAATTTTTTTCGCGTTTATTTTTTTAGCTTTTTTAACTTTTTCTGTATATTACTATTTATTTTAAGTTTAACTGTATTTTTTTATTTATTATAACGCTGATTTTTGTTTAATTTTTTTTTAATACTAATAATTTTAATAACGTTTATTATTAAAATCGCTAAACTTTTCGTTAAACGTTTAATTTTTTTATTATTATTATTTAATTTTAATTTAAAAAAAATATAAACCTTAATTATAATTATTTTTACTAACTGTATTAATATATCTTTTTTAACTTGCTAATTATTTTATTTTATTACTATTTTTTATTTTAGTTTAAAAAAGTAAACTTTTTATAAATAATAGTTTAATTTTATTATGCAGCTTTTATTTATATACAATTTAGCAAATAATATGTTTAAAAAAAATTAATTATATATTTATTTTTATATATAGCTTTATTTAGCTTTTTAATAAAGCTTATTCTAGTACGTAATAATTAAGCTAAAATTTAGTTACTCCCGCTTTTTAAAATAATACTAGGTTTTTAATTTAAATATTTAATATTTATATTTTTTATTATAAGATATTTATCCGGTAGTTTAAACAAGTAAAAATAATCTAATATTTTTAGTTTTATTAATACTTTATAGTAATTAAATATCGTAAATTTATTAATATCGATTTAAAGTAAATTTTTTAAATAAATTAGCTTTTATAAAATAGTTTAAAATTTCGCTTTTTTTTACACGTATATTATAATTTTAAATATTATGTTTTTTTTTAATAATTTAATAGTATATATATTATATACTTAATATATATTTATATATAAGTATATATTATATATAAAATTTATAGTTTTTATATTAATATTATGGTTTTTTTTTTTTTTAGTATTTTTATAAAAAAGCTATATATATTAATTAAGCTTTTTTTACGTTATATATTTTAATATTTAAAGTTTTTAACTGTTTAATTTATTAAAATATAGTTTAATTATTACTTATTAACTAGGCTTTATTTTTTTATTAGCAGCGTTTTTAACATTAACTTAAAATAAAATATTATAAATAGTTTAATATATTATTTTATTAATTTATATAATAATTAGCCTTGTTTAAATATATTCTTTAATATATTTTTGTTTATTTTATTTAATAATATAATATTAATTAAATCTAGAACTTTTTTTATTTTTACGTTATTATTAAATATTATAATTAAATTATTAATTAAATTAGTTAACTTTATTATTATTTTAGTTTAAAAGTTAAATATAGCTTTTTTTTAGCTTTTTTTTACTTTAACTTAAACAGGCGCTTTTTTATTATTTATATTTAAAAATAAAAGCTGTTTTAACTACTTTTTTATAGTTTATATTTATATAAGTACGTTTTATAATTTTATTATAAAAACAAGCTTATTAACTTTATTATATTTTTTATTATTAATTTTTTTTATTCTAGCTAGTTATTTTTTATTTAAAGCTATAATTTATTTATTAACTTATTTAAAACGTGTTAAACAGTTATTATAGCTTATTAAATAAAGTCCGCTATAATTTATATACTTTAAAACATTTTTATATATATTAAACTTATATTTGTTTATTTTTTTATTACAGTTTTTATATTTGTTTATTTTAATATAATATCTAGCTATATAATACTTTTAGTATTTAAGTTTTATTTTATCGTGTTTAATAATTATCAGCTTTTTATTAATCTTTTAAACTGTTTAACTTGCTAAAAAAAAATAAAAACTTTTAATAAATTAGCAAAAAAAAATAATTTAACTTTAAATAAATATATAAATATTTATTTCTGCTTAAAAAATATATATATTAATAAAGGTTTTTTTAGTTTATACGTATATTTTATTTATAACTTATTTTAAGTTAATAACTTTTATTTTTTATATTAAATAATTTAAAAAAAAATAAAGATTTTATTAATAATATATATTATTTAAGTTTTAAAAAATTTAATAATATAAGCTTTTAAAGTTTTTATAATAATAGCTTATTATTTTTATTTTATTAGCTTATTATAAATAAATATGCTTATTGTTTTAATCGCTTAATTTATTTTTATATAATAAACGTTTTATATTTGTTTTATAAAAATATTAAGCTTTTTAAAAAATACAATTTTTACTGCGAATAAGTTTACTTGTTTTAATATTATGTCCGATAGAACTTTTATAAAGATTTTTAGGTTTTTTTTATTAAAAAGCTTAGATTATGCTTTAAAAGAAGCAGCTGTAGTTATAAACCTGCTAGTTTTTTTAAAGCTTAATTTTAAAGCTTTAAAAGCAGTAGTAAATTTATTACATGCTACTACTATATAAATTATATTAATTACAGTATTAATAAATACTTTACTAAAATAAGTTAATTAAAAACGTATATAAACAGTTACTGCTTTATTTATATAAACAAATATTATTATATTAAAAAATTATTTTATTTTATTTACGAGTTTTTATATAAGCTTATACTATATATTTTATTTATTTTTATTAAATAATTAAACAAAACCGTTTAAAGTTAAAGTTAATTTTATAATAACTTTTTTTTAAATTTTCATGTTATGTTCTACTTTTTTAAAATATAAGATAATAATTTCTTATAACGTAAATGCTTATTTAGCAGCTTTTTTTTTTAAGTAGTTATTTTAACAAGTAAGTATATACTAACAATCTTAACTTTTTTATGCTAAATATTATTAACGGATAAAATTAAAAGCTTTGTTTATCTAGTAAATTAAAGGTCTAGTATAATAGTAGATCGTTACAGAATTAAAGGTTCCGTTATTAACAAAATTGCGCTCGCTAATATAAACCCTAGCGGTTAGTTTATTTTTGTTAAATTGAACCCGCTGTTAATATTTTTAGTATGTGCACAGCAAATTTATTAACAATTCCAAAAGTGAAAAATGGTGTAGGTGGGAAGGTTAAGTGTATATGGATGAAGCATAGAAGAGGATGAGTGGAAGGAAAGGGGAAGGGAAGAGAGCAACATGACCTTGCTCTTGTCTGTTGCTGGCTCCGGCCGATGTTTTTCTGTTTTCCCTCCTGTTGGCTCCGGCCTATACATATGTATTTATTTCCCTCTAGTCTAGCCTTGGTGTTGGTTTGGCTTGCCTGGTGGTGGCTCCGGCCAATTAATATTCTTTTCCGTTAGTCTTGTGACTGACTGAATAATTGAGCTTGTTTTCTGGCCGCGTTTCTTTACCTTTGGCTTGCCTTATTATTGAAACTGCATCGTGACAATCTTAGGTGGCACTTTAGATCTGTAGGCATCTGGATCAGCGTGCAATGTAGTGCATCATCCCAGCTAGATACATTGGGCCGCAACAAGGCGTTCTTGTTAAGGGATCTGTGGCAATCATCCAAGTGTCTTCAAACGATATTTTGAGCTATTATTCTATATATTGTCTATAATTAAGTCCCTGTAAAGATAGATTACAGTAAGGTAGGAACTACGACCGGTCTTAAGATACCAAGGTTAAGTGGATGCTTGAATATGTTATTATTGCCCGCCCAGCGAGCCCTGAATGCCGAAGAGACCCCACAGCCAATATTGTGTTCGCATTTCCAATTGTTGATGAAATGGACTGGCTCAAATACACTTGAGTATATACACTCGTCTTAATACCAATGCCGACGTTCCCGAACTTGCCAATTACCCCATCACGAAGGGCCGTTCTGAGACATTTCGACCAAACCGACGGCCTGATTAGCGACTCGGACCTCGTCAACTTTTTCTGTGCCGCCCACCTTGCCGCCTAGACCATCCCGGCGGCGCCGAATCAACCTTGAGCTTGGCACCGAATTTGGCAAGTCACCACAAGCGGCGTCCGCTCCAAGCGCAAGATCGGCGATCGCGAACCCTAACGCAACGATATCCCAAGATATTAGCCCTGAGACCCCCAGCACACGCTAGGATTCTCCAAGATCTTAGACTACCATGACGAGAGCTACCGGCTCTCCGTCAAGCCCGCCAAGTTAATCTCCCCTGCCCTCATTATTCTACTTGGGCTCATCTCGGTTGCGAGCCCACGTGTCTATACGGCCGGCTCTATGGCTATAATTATCTATCCAGATATTGACCATTCAACGATTGCTTTGAGCATGCCTCAGACAAGTCCTGCCTGATCATATCACACGATTAATTCAAGTATAGAAATTTCTCGGTTTTTAACACCGACTGTAAGTCTAAGTTTTCTGCATGAATATGTAAGTTTATTTAATTAAGGTGTGCTCCCGGATTATACTAACTCTTTCCATGGTCTTCACAGAGTACTATACAGTACTGTGGTTAATCGTTTAACCTGTTATAATCCATATATTCCAAACAGAACTTTTACTTTTATAGTATAAAGAAATATAATCGAACTTTTATGAAGTACACACTTAAATAAGTGCCAGCTAACTGTATGTGGGCATAACAAATGCAGTGTTGCCTTTACTGTAGCTTGTTCTGTTGTATAGGCTAATAAACAGCCTAGTAAACAGCCCACAAGATGGTTTCTTAGCAGTATTATTCCTTTGTAAAACTCTTGTAACAATTGCCTCTACTATTAAAACTTTATATTAATTATCGAACTTAATATTAAGCTTTACTCTTGTTTTATTCGATATTATTATATATATAATATTGCTTTATTAAGTTATAAACAGTTATATTAAAACATTTTTAAATAAATAAACAGTATTTAACTGTTAAATTTAAAACACATTGTTTTTTAACAAGCACTATAAAAAATTAGCACTTATTTTATTTATAACGAGAAGGCCTTTAAGCTAATTTTAAAGCTGGCGGAATGCTTGTTGTCCGATAGTCTATAGTTAATAGTAGCTAATAGTGTAACGGCGCAGTGGACTTCTCCTTGCTAAGAAAATAAGAATGGTTATGGTTTAAGATGAGGACCTTAATTGTAGAATAGTATTTAAGTGGTGCGTGTGCTAGTTTTAAGATAGGTGAACTAGCCCACCCCTGAACAATACGGTCTTATGTAGATGTACGATTTAGCAGCATTATCAGTATTTATAGGCAGAGACCCATAATAGGCTCACTAAATTGCGCTCCCTTGGATTAATCTGTTGCTAATGCCTCCGAATATAAGATGTAAAAACTAGCTTCAGAATACACCGCAGAGACTTGAACTCAGCACCTGTGGTTGCGTGGGCCGGCCTTCCACCAAAGCGTGAGGGCTTGAGTGGCCAGCGAAACATGAGATTCAAACACCTGCACCCTGCCCAATTCAATAGTAACGGTTGTATTATTTTAAGTATCTTATTTGAATTATATACATAATATTGAAAAGTGTGTTTTTTATAGTACGAAACCCGTTGCGAAGGTGGTCAATGCAGTTATGTACTTAAGTATTTATTTTAACAGAGTAGAAAGTGAGGAAGGCACCCCATACCTGCCTACAACCTGATCGAGATTTTTAAACTGGCAGAAGTCAGATTTGCGTTGCGATTCTCTCTCTCTCTCTTTTCTCACAGACACGGACATAAGCACATACATCAACAGCAACAACATCACCACCAACAACGCCAACAAGAACAACAACACCAACAGCACCTATATCATCGTTGTCGGGTCTTTTCTCTTACTCTTCTTTTTCGCCGTCCCTTAACGCCCTCCGCGCCAGCAGTATATAGGCAGCGCCATAGATCAACACCCTCCCATGCACACACACACACACACACACACACCTACAACACAGGTAACCATACGCCTGCTGTATTTACTCCCCGGCCCCCTCCTCCCTAACCCCCAAATTTAACCTCTGCTCTGCCTCCTCCTTCTCTCCGGAGTATTGAATTTTCTTCTTGCAAACACGACTTGTAACAGTAAGCCTCCCCTGCCCATCGTGTTTTTCTGTGTCCTGCCTAGTTCCGTTTTGTTTTAACTACATATCTGGATTTTCTTGCCTTGGTATGCTGATAATTCATAAACACAGATGGAAAACAACGGCCGCAGCAATCTCAGCGAGCAGCAGCTCTTTCGCCTCTTAGAAGGCCCTACAAATTCCCTAAAGTCACGTAGCCAGAAGAACCAGGCGTACTCTGCCAGTCACCGGCAGGCCCTTCCCAAACTCCGTGAGCTCCCCGCGAGCAAGCAAATCGGGGCTGTGCTCAAGGCCACCCAAGACAACCAATGTGTTGTGCTTACCAGCGGCACCGGGTCCGGTAAGACAACAGTGGTGCCGGTCGCTATTGTTTTGGATAGCCTGCCGTCTAAAAAGATGGTGGTTTGCACACAGACACGTGTCTTGCCTGCTGTCACCGTCGCCAAACATGTGGCGCAGCAGCAAGATGTCGAGCTTGGCCAAGAAGTCGGCTATAGAGTCCGTTTCGACCAGAAGGTCAGCAAGTCGACCCTTCTGGTATTTATGACTGACGGGACACTCGTTCGTGAGTCGGATTCGGACCCTCTTTTCAGTCGTTACTGCTGCGTCGTTCTCGACGGAGTCCACGAGAGGACGATCAATACCGACCTCCTGATGGCCAGGGTTAAGGTCGCCATGTCTCGCCGGCCCGACCTGAAGGTCGTCATCAGTAAGTATTCATGTTATCCTCTTCTCTATTTACGCTTTCTATTCTTCGGCGATTTATCTTGCTGTCGACTCTCTTGCCTCCATTTTTCGGTTTAGTGTCAGTTTTCTTCATACTCGTTTTATTTGATGATTTGATACATCCTATCTCTTTTATCTCTTCTAGGTTTATTTTTTTTTAATCTGCTATCCCACCTACTCCGTTTACTACGCCATGTCTTCCGCGTGCTCATGTAGTCGACCTCTTACCCTCGCCTTCCTCTAACATACTTTACTAACGTTTGCTGCTCATAGTGTCGGCCACACTGAATACCTCTAAGTTTGTAGAATACTTCGGAGGCAAGGAGAAAGTACCCCACCTTCACTTTAAAGGCAACGGCTTCCCCGTTGCCACCTACTGGCCCCGAGAGGCCGCCATCAGCTTTAAAGAAATGGCCTACAAATGGTTCCAGACGATCGACATGTCCAACAAAACGCCTCCGGGCGATATTCTTATATTTATGCCAGGTGAGGAGGAAATCGAGTGGCTGGCGCAAGAGATCAGGTCGCGCCACCAGAATGTGGAGGTTCTGTCGCTGTACTCCAGCATGCCGGAGAGCCAACAACGGCGCATCCACGACCCTCGATCGACTGAAAAGACCCGGCGAGTGATTGTTGCTTCGCCTATCGTAGAGGCAAGCATTACCATTCCTGGCGTCGTGTACGTTATCGATAGCGGACTCGAGAAGGTAATGGGCACCAATCCTCGAGGTCGCATTGATCAGCTTACGTTGGTGCCTATCTCGAAGAACTCGATGGAGCAGCGACGGGGTCGTTGCGGTCGCACGCAACCCGGATTTTATCTACCGTGTTTTACTAAGGACCTGGTAGAAAATGGGATGCGGGAAATGGCCGTACCCGCGATTTTGCGGGAGCCCGTTCACGATGTGTACCTCAAAATTAAAGCTGCGGCCATGAGGGACAATGACCCTGCTGCGGGTAGAATAAGTCAGTTCGACTGGCTCGATCCACCCAGTCCAGAGCAGCACATGGCTGCTCTCCAAGAGCTCACGGCCCTGTGAGTACCACTTATTCTGTTGACGACTTTATCTAGCCGATCAGCTAACTATGGCGGTTAATTGTAGGGCCTATATTACACCACCAAGCAGCAAATCTGGCTGCGTCGCCAGCATCATCACACCGGAGGGAATGGTCGCTGCCAGGTTCCCCGGCCCCTGTAAATGGTACAAAGCTATCAAGGAAGGTCAAGACCTCGGTTGCGCCAAGGATATAGCTGCCATTGCGGCTTGTCTCGGGGTCAAGGACAATGTTCTGATTGCTCCTAGGTTGTGGAAGCAGGCGGCTGCTGAGGTACACCAATACTTCGGCGCCATGAACTCCGATCACATCCAACTGCTCAACGTATTCTATGCGTTTGTGCAGCACAAGACCCGCGACGGGCTCAATGAGAAGGAGCTCAAAGGTTGGTGCCATCATCATTTCCTCAACTTTAACAGCCTCGATCAAGCTCTTCGACTATACAGCGATTATCGCAGCTTCTTAGAGGGAAAGACAGGTTGGAACAAGGCCTTGACCACCTTCACCAACGTCCGCGACGTCAATGCTTGCGAGCAAACCATCCGCAAGGCACTCGCTCGCGGATTGTATAAGGACATCGCTATGGCGACCAAGGGTGAGGATAACTTCAAAACGGTCAACGTCAATTGCATTGGGTTGCTAGGCCCAGAGAGCAACTTGGTTGGATGCAGTGGCAAGTGGATTGTCTATGACAAGTTCACTAAGTCCGCAGGCAAGCCGTACTTTGTGGTTTGCACTTTGGTTGAACCAGAGTGGCTTATGGTATGTACTCTATCTTCCGCCTCTCGCGCCGAACATCATGCTAACCGGTCATTAGGACCTGCCCTATTTTCAACAGGCAAATCTAGCCAAGAAGCGCGGCACCGATGAGCTCCTCCAGCCAGACGTAGCTCAGGCACTCCGTCTAGCAAGATATCGTTGATCCTTACTACACCACGCCTTGCCTCCGGGCTATATCGTTTTATGCATCCGAGCTATATCCTCTTTTGCCTCCGGGCTATAACTTCTTTTATGGAGGATATAAGATGATGTGAGACGTTATAGGGCGATACAGGATGATATGGGATGATAAGGATACGTTAAAGCTTTACATCCGGGCTATGTTGTTTTTTCTGCCTCCGGGCTATATTTTATAATGCTTCCGGCTATATCCTTTTTTAGGATGTTAATTTAAGATTATATTTTTATAATTAAGCAAGTTATAAAGTTATATATATTTAAAGGTAAAATATAATAAGCTTAAAACTACATAGTTTTATTTAAGTTTAAAACTTAAAAATATTATATATATATAAAATAAAAAAGGTATTTAAATATATAATTTATTTTTATTTATTTTTATTTATTTTTATTAAAAAAAGCTTACTATTACAAGTCGTGTTTATAAGAAGAAAATTTAAACACTCTGGAGAGTAATTAAGGTTTAAGCAGAAGCTAGGGGGCAGAAAAGGGGAGGACTTTATCCGGTACTACCGGTTAAGACTTGTGATAAGATGTCATCTTCTTGTTGGGAATCACGCGTGTGTCTAATACTATGTTGGTGACATTCTCGTTGAATTTTGATCATCTGTATTATGAAATAATTTGGCTTTGTTGTGTCATGTCACACTCTTAGTCACATTCCTCGGCCGTTGGTTTTCGCCGAGTACTATACATCGTGACAAGTTTTGGACGTTGGTATAAAATGACGAGGACAAAGAACTTCATGCCAATTTTCAAACCCGATGACCAACAGCGTAAAAATTGTGCTACCACCGGGGTTTTCTTTAATTATTGACCAGGCGCCCACCTACCCCCCAGCTGAAGGTGCATCATACCTTACCCCTACAATCTTGCAACACTCATACCTGCACCATACACAACAACGTGCACATCCTCGCAAATCTGCTCTCACTATACCAACAATGGCGCTTGAGGGATACAATCGCGGATACCGCAGACTCGTAGGCATGATTTACTATTCGTATAAGATAAAAAAGCCGCTGACAGAACCATACTCTCAGGTCAACAGGCTCCTATGGACCGCGGTACGCTATGCCGATGGCCCCATGCGTTCTTTTATGGAGGAAGACGAAGCTTCGTCCAAGTTCTGCGCAAAGGTGGAAAGCTTCGAGGCGCTCTTCAAGGCTGACGCGCTGGCCGAAAGCGAGGCCATAAAAACCAATAAACCTCATCGTGCGATACCCAAGTTCATTAGAGAGTATCTACACGGGCAAATGAAAATGGTATGGGGAGTGTTCACACCTGCTGAATTACTGTGGCTAACAAGAGAACCAGGAGCTCAGCTATTTGAATACTAGGTTCAAGGAGTGGTGGGCCCGCTGCTCCTTAAACGACGCTTTGGATCCAGAGCATGCCTCGACGGAAGATGCCCCGAAGGGGCCCAAGCTTGACCTATTTACCCTGGAGGTCGGCGTAGTGCTGAACATTGTGACGCACCTATTACAACTGATTCCTCTATACGGTCCCACGGATGGGCCTGATGATGACTTCTATCCCGGTAGGACGGAAACCGAGAGTGACTCCGACAGTGATTCCGACAGTGATTCCGACAGTAGCTCGGAAGGGAATGCTCGGGTCAGCACCACGCCTGTAGCGAAGGACAGCAGGAGGCCTGAAGAAGAATATCACTCCTCCAAACTCGTGGCAAAAGGTCTTGGACACGACCCGCGTTTTATGTGGTTTAATAAGGTACGTGGCCGCCAGCAGCGGGTATTATAGAGATGGCACTAAGTAGATTTCAGGAGAATAAATGCTATTTTGCTGTCGGCCACGACGATGACAATGGAAGTCATCATGATGTCGGGTTCTCCGACGTCAAATTACAGGACCGTATCTGCGTTTTTGACAATGCAGTGGCAGCCTCGCCGATCCTGATCCCGAGTACAGGTTTGTCCTGTCGTGTTCAACTTCCCGAGTAACTGTCTAATAATACGCAGAGACGGACCCGCGGGGGCACAATGATTGTCGTCAGTTCATTCAGCCTGCTACCCATTACATTCCCCTGCGCATCGGAGGATACGAGCCGAGTAAGCTAGCGGGATGGCGGAGAGCAGATATGGCGACAGATTGGAAAGCTTTATGCGATAGTTACTGGGAGAGCAAGAAGCAGAAGGATTCCAAGGAAAAGAAGGGTGACTCCCCCGAAGATGACTGCATGGCTTCCCGCACCACGAGTACCGGCACCGGCGCTACATGGTGCTGAATATCGGCGTCGAGAATCGATATAGCGGTACGGCACAGAGGGATAATGGTGGTTGGGGGCCCTGGGGAAGTACAAACAAGGGCCAGTGAGTTATAGCTGCAAAGATGACTTCCTGGACGTCGTTTAGGGGCATTGCTTTAGTCGTTCGTTATATGCTGGAGGTTTAGGCTTTTTGGATTCATATGTCTGTGGCTAGCTGGCTGTTTGGTTGGGGGTATCGTACGAGTCACTCGTTTTGTTCACGCTGAGATTTAGGCCTTTTTAGTTTCATATGTATGGCTTGTTGCGTACCAGTCGAGCATTCAGTGACATTCGTCGCTCATTTTATGCCAGGCTTTTTTGCTTTCATAGTTTCTCAACAACGATTATGCAGCAAGATTAAGAACATACGTTATTGCCGATCTGTATTCTTTTTTGTAGCCACCTTGTAGTAATCCATAGTTGATTCGATATCAGCGCCTGGTAACTCCCATTAAATCAAAACCATAGGGATTAGAAAGAGGTCAATTAAGCAACAGGGTTGACGAGGGTTGCTATTGTGATTGACTCTTCTTGACGGAGCTTTCGATTGAGGGGAGGCGACGTTCTTCTCTGCACCAAATTTCTATACGCAAACATTTCATGTCACTGTTTTTTATGCGGCTGTATGAAGGCAGAGAAAACAGATACCTATGCCATTGAAGAAGGGGGCCGGGGGTGCAGGTGGGATGACGCAGTCAAACAACGGCGGCTGAATGCAAAGAGCCGTGACTACTGGCGGCTGGGCTGTGGCGGTGTGGCTGAAAGTACTCCTTAGATGTGGCTGTGTTGAGGCACTGTAGAGCCTATTAGTACCCCTGGTACCCTTGCAGCGAGGTCGTCAATCATTGAGAGACACCACCACGACAGCAAGCATATCATCGGCTAGGTAGTCTTTGGCTCTATACTCGGAATTAACCTATCTAGCAACGACCGCGAAAGAATGTTCTTAAATCAAACGCCATGTCTCTCCACCCATTAGATACCTCCACGGAGAAAGACCGATCCCTACTCTCGCCCGTTTTATACGACGATGACGCTGTATCCCTCCATAGTCGAAGTGATCAAGACACCGACAGCGAAGATGACGAAATATTAGCCGCGGCGCGGAATAGTCGAGAGCTCCGCGCTCGCGATCGTCTGGTGTTAATGGAAGAGGAGGAGATGGACCAGTTGGTACTCAATTCGAGGGCACAACAAGAACGTGAACGACGTGGAAGCAGTCTCCAACGGCGTGGCAGCAATCTCGCGTTGCCGAATCCAATCCATGTTCTACGCAAATACGGCCAAGCACGCTCAGGAACAGCGATCCACGACCCAACGAGTTCAGCTGAAGATCTAAGCGACGAGAAGCGGAAAAGTCGACGGAACAGGCGCAAAGAGAAGAAGGATCGTCTGCTAAGAGATGCGCGCGATGGCGAGGACGGAGAGCTTTTATACGAAATGGAAAGAGGTACGATTAAGGACGGAAGCTCGACAGGCGAAAGTAGTGACCGAGAGGATAGCGACGAAGTGGACCGCCGACACCTGATGCATGTTTCGGGAGCAAAGAACGCCAAGAAGCGTAGGTGGTGGAAATGGATATTCATATACACCACCATTGCTATTGCATTTGCTCTCCTAGTACTCCTCGCCATGAAATTATCGTTAGATAAGAAACGATCCACGGCTACTCAACTTAGGAGCAATGGCACAGCGCTTTTCGCCCCAACGACCCTCATTATTAGTCTGGATGGTTTCCGAGCCGACTTCCTGACACGCGGGTTGACACCTCGACTGAATGCGTTCATCAAGGAGGGTGTGTCGCCGTTGTATATGACTCCGTCATTTCCATCTGTCACGTTTCCTGTGAGTACCTGCCCATTACAATCAAGGTAGCGTACGAGAATCTAATACCGCTCCTAGAATCACTATTCTCTTGCTACTGGGTTGTATCCTGAAAGCCACGGCGTTGTCGGCAACACCTTCTGGGACCCGGCCTTGAAAGCCGAGTTCTACTATACCGACCCAGACCGAAGCCTCGATCCCAAGTGGTGGGGAGGTGAGCCATTTTGGGTTACAGCAGAGCTACAGAGTGTTCGGACAGCAGTACACAGTAAGTAATTCTCGAGGTCGTTTTCTTCGTATTTTGGGCATTTAAAAGAGTGAAATCTCCTATTCGGGCTAGAAACATGTCTCAAGACTTTTCTGCACGCTTCTGGAACCCTTACAAATCTAGCTGAAGATAGCAATAACTGACCCCAAATGTTGCAGTGTGGCCGGGAAGCGAAGCGCATATCCACAACATGGATCCGAGCTTCCTCGACAGGTACAATGGCAATGAGCCACTACCCAACAAAGTCAATAGGATCCTAGAGTTTCTCGACAAGCCTGGGCTAGAAGACCCGGAAGTTGATCTTGAACAATCGCGACCGCAGATCATAGCAGCATATGTCCCTAATGTGGATACCGACGGTCATCATTACGGCCCGAATAGTACCGAAATTCGCATTACGATCAATGAGGTCGACGCCATGCTGGATGACCTCTTTCACGGACTTGAGCAGAGGAATCTTACTGATATCGTCAATGTCATCATCGTATCAGATCATGGAATGGCTACCACCGATGTTAGTCGAATGATCCAAATCGAAGACTTGGTCGATATCAACAAAGTGGAGCATCTTGATGGATGGCCCTTAGTTGGAATTCGACCAAAGAAGCCAGAGGACTTGCAGGTTCTTTATCAACAAGTAGCTGAAAAGGCAAGGTCCAACCCGAATTTCGACGTGTACCTCAAAGATAAAGATATGCCAGAACGCTTTCACTTCAGCAACAATGATCGCATTGCGCCCCTTTGGATCATCCCGAAGACAGGCTGGGCAATCGTTGAGAAGGCCGAATTCAACATCCAGGACGCAAAGACGAATAATATATCATACCATCCACGTGGATTGCATGGATATGATCACGAACATCCTCTGATGCGAGCGATCTTCGTTGCCCGCGGACCTGCTTTCCCCCATCAGCCACACAGCAAGGTCGAACCATTCCGTAAGTTATTCCATCCATCGTATCACGTACATCCTTTTACGAACTAATAACGATTAGAAAACATCAATGTGTATAACATTTTGTGTGACTCAATAGGCATGGAGCCTATGCCGAATAATGGGACGCTTCGGCTACCACTAAAGGTAGTTGGTCTTCATAACGACGAGATAGTTCTCGAACAACCAGAAGATCCAGTCCCGACGTCGAAAACTGAGGACGTTGCTACTGGTATGATGTCGATCCTTCCGATATCCATATCGTCGTCGACAAAGAAGCCTACCGCATCAGTAGGGGTCGATCCAGTTCAGGATGAACCACAGAGGCCAACACAGCCAGCGCAACCAGAGAAACCAGAAAAACCACAGCCACCAGAGAAACCGGAAGAACCACAACAACCAGAAAAGCCCGATGGCGATGAGAGCAAGGGCAAGGTTTGGTGGGACTCTTTCAAAGAAACCTATGATTGGGTTAAGGACAAGTTCAATAATCTCATTGACAAAGTCACCGACGCGACCAGCTCATCCTAGAGCCATGCTTTTTTTAACTGTATATCCTTTTAGAGTGTCTTGTTAGACGCGGGTTTTGTGTAGCATTATTGCTAGGCGCTGGTGGCTGTTTTATTGAGATTTTTGTATCTTGGAACTTAACCATCTAGCGCTCTCTGTCAGTCTCATAGCGAAGGTCTAATAATGCTGACAACGGAACTTCTTCAACTGATATATTAGTTAGGAGTTAATGGCAGCTGTGTGTAGGATTGTGTAAGAACTATGAGATGAGTGTGCAGATGCGAATTGTCTGACTTGATAACTACTTAGAAGGTTCAGCTTTTCTCGCTTGGGTATATCGTGGGGGCTTCGTTACGAGCGTGATCTCAATGGTGCGAAATTCGCCTAGAGGATGCTACTAGGGTTACCTTTTGTTGAAGCCTTTGAAAACTATACATGCGTAAGTTACGTACTAGACTATCGGAGCTTCTTATAGTATTTTTTTCGGCGTTGCCAAAGCATGAAGTTATTGTTTCTGCCACGAAGATCTCGCGATTTTCGGTCAATACCCTTGTGCCATCGCCGAATTGGGCAGGATGTGCTAACTTTAGGGAGCTGGAGCACTAACGATGATTGGGTGGTAAACGCGACAGCTGGGAACCAGCTTTTCTCACCCTATCATCAAGAACAACATTTAAGAATTCCAGCTGTGATACGGATTTTTACGAAATATTTTTCTGGTCACAGAACGAGCATGGCGGGATCGCCATCGCCGAAGGAGCCTTAGACTCTTTTATTATGGACAATAGAGGCGCCATATCCCATCTTGAATGGAGTAGGATTACACGGTATAAGATGGGATACAGCCCATAGGCGCGATAAATTGAGTAGAGATCTCTTCTTCCTACGTGTCTTGTCCAAGCTCTGTTCTCACCAACCCAAAACACAATGATGATCGGTACGAAGCTCAGTACATTCCTAGCCGCTTGGTTAGTGGTAGGAGCCTCGGCTCTCCCAAGCCAAAGCCTGGGCGCCCGCGACCTCAGCTTCAGCCTCCCGGCGGCGCTGACCTCCAGCCCCCTCTACGGCGCACCCGCAAACGACTTCTCGTGCAAATCGTCGCGCAATCCCGTGGTCATGCTCCACGGGCTGTCCGCGAACCGCAATATCTACCTCAACCTCCTGCAGTATGAGCTTAACGCGCGCGGGTACTGCACGTTCTCGTTGACGTACGGCGCGTACGCTGTCCCAAACGTGAGTAACCATAGTTTTCTTTTTCCTTTGCTAGTCATTTCAAGAGTAGAAAGCTTCTGCTCGGATTAAAAGCATGTCCTAAAGGATTTGATTGCCCCCGTTACCCTTATTTGCAAATCTCGCTCTCAACATGGTAATGATTGACTGGGAAATTGCAGTGGATCGGCGGACTGCGGGATATGACCGAGTCAGCGGCCGAAATCGCAAGCTTCGTGCGCAAAGTGAAAGACAAGACGGGAGCGTCAAAGGTCGACATCGTAGGCCACTCAGAAGGCGGCGTGCAAGCCGTCTACGTGCCGCTGACGCAGCCCGGCATCTCCTCCATCGTCGAGCACCTCGTGGCCCTCGGTCCGGCCATCCACGGCGCCACGTACTTCGGCGTCACGAACCTGTGGTACATCGGCGGCGCCGCCACGCGGACCCTCGTCGGAAACTTGGTCGACCTCGTCGGCTGCCCGGCGTGCGAGCAGTTGGCGCCCGACGGAAAGGTCACGAACGACTTCGCGAATGCGCCGAGGATTGCGCAGGAGGGTAATAAGGTCACCGTCATCATTTCAAAGTCTGACGCCCTTGTGCCGGCTGATGTTAGCATCATTGATGAGCCTGGGGTGAAGAATGTCTTTGTTCAGACGACGTGCCCTGATGATAGGGTTGGCCATATTGGGCTTGCTCAGGATAAGTCCGTGTGGCGCCTCATTGTTAATGCGCTGGAGGAGACGGATGAGGATGCATACCCTTGTGAGCAGGGGCTTCCGATTTAAATGGATCAATATCTTGACTTTCGTTTTCGTTCTAGAAATATATGATTGGAAAGAAGAGCGTCTTAATAGAAGAAAAGATACCCATCGTAATACATCTCCATTAACATTTATTAGTATTCCCACACAGGAGCTTTTATCTTACTTTAGCTTTGATACATAGCAGAGAATGAAGGTGAGTAAACTTGAGAGACGTGAGTTCCAATCAGGATCTCCATGGCATAAAATGTGAAACTCGTGTTAATACAGCTTAGCTACAGTTGTGCGCCGCCTTTATTGCGATTAAGAGGGGACATGTAACTTCAATCTAAAAAGTTTTTGTATGGTGAAATGTCTGACAATGATTACTTGCAGGCTGCACACTATCAAAGCAATAGGGGATCGTCCGGGCTGATCAAGGATTGCCGGCATATGGCGCGAATGCATAGCCACAAGCCAGTCCCTCAGCCATCTGGCCACTCGTGATGATAATTTCGGTGATAAAAATCTCGTTTGCTGCATACAGCAGTTGTAGGCCCATATTGGCATCAACGTTGCATTTTTCGGCTGTGCCCCTTTCCAAATATTCACTGACTGAATTTTTTAAAGGGGCCAAGAGTCTAGATCGATTACTAGTAACGTGATCGCCTTCCTTATCCAATCCGACTCCATTCTTTAATTAAAAATCAAGCAGTTAAGGACTTTGACAAATGGAAGATAATATAGAAGTCAATGGTGAAAAATAGCGTCTGTACACGCTCACCTTGTGGTACATAGAAAGCTTAATTCAGAAAACCCTATCTAGATCTCAATTAATGAGATCTGAATCTTAATTCTGGAGTATGCGTGCAGATTTATTTAGATGGCCCCCCTGACACTCTTGGCATTGAACCATTTGGATATTTTCAGGGGTCATTTAGGGGTCCTCAGCTGCCAAGAGAAGCGGTGCGGTCGGTATTATAATGTGGGATCCGCCAAGCGCATTCGATTAAATGGATGGGCATTCGCGGTTCTTTTCTCTCATTTCTCACGGTTCAGCTCATCAGAGACAGAGGCGGCGCGTGTATCACTTTTATTTCGACGACGCTCTTTTTACTTGCTTGGATCATGGCGCCATGGCGCACCTGAAGGCATTCAACAGGTTCAGCAGCTTCAATAAGCTCAGTAACTTCAATAAATTTGGCAACTTCAATATCAGCGGCTTTAATAGGCTCAACAAGCACAACAGGTTCAGCGGTGTTCGCCTGGGTCCCATCATAGCCGCCTTCTTCTTTGCGCTGCTCCTCTTCTATACCACAGAGTTTCGCAGGATATCATGGTCCTGTAAGACCTGGGCCACGTGCTTGGGCGGCCGACCGCACAGCTACAAGCACTGGGGGGATATTGATCCTGAGCTCAGGATCGACAGCTTCGAGAAGACCTTGCACGATGACACACTTTTCTTCCATCGCCAGACTGTCGAGAACAGCAGCCCCGAGATTTTGATCCTAGTGCTGGCCCAGGATGCGGAATCGTGGAGCAAAGACTACCGCTCGACGAGGCGGAATATTTACGATTTTCTAGATCTGCTCGTCTCTACTGATATGGATTTCGCCAAAGTCACACTCGGCTTTATGACCTCATCTCGCGAGGAATACGACAAGGCTGTGAAGGCTACCGAGAAGCTTCCATTCGCGCGTGTCGCGCTGTACTTCCGCGAGGAACAGGGGCCCAAGATCGCTTACTCGGATCGGCACAAGCCGCACGTACAGCGGCAGCGTCGGGCTAGGATCGCAAGCCTCCGCAACTACCTGATGCTCCGCACGTTGCGCGATGAGCGGCATCTCGTGTGGATGGACGCCGACATTGTTGAGATATCCCCGCGCATCGTGCAGACGATGATCGGGCATGCGGACGAACACAAGGGCGTGGGGATCATGACAGCACTGTGCACGCAGACGCGCGCACACAACTACGACAAGAATGCGTGGGCATTCAAGCGGCAGGTGGACGAATCGGCTTCCGACGATGGGAATAGCACGATGCTCGACATCATGGGTCCTGTTGGAGATGACCAGCTGAGCGCTGCGGTAAAGCGGCTTGTCGAGAACCGCGTTTACGTGAATGAGCTTATCGAGAACACCCACGACAACGATTTGTTGCACGTCGACAGCGTCGGCGCTACTATCTTATACGTCCGCGCCCACCTCGTCCGCCTGGGCGTCACATTTCCTGCCTCAAACGTCGTCGGCACCACCTGGTCGCACGACGGCTGGTACGGTATTGAGACAGAGGGGATCTGCTACCTGGCGTCGCAGCTCGAGGGCGGTGGGTGTTTTGTGTTGGGCGGGACTCATCATGTGAGACATGCAGATATCAGCTGAGACGAAAACCTAATGTGTATATGCGCTTGTGGGATTGGTATTGTAGATGGCATGAGGGTCGGAGGGCACAATAGACTGCGTTCTGGCATGTATATATCTGTAATATATTGTCGGATGCCTTTTTTAATGAAATTAGATCACTATTGTTTTTACTCTTCTGACTACAAACGTCGCGAAGCTAGACAAGCTGTCTGATGTTGCTCGCTCATTACTATTTTCCTTTAATGCTTCACATGGCTCTCACACTGCTAGACGAGGCGTTGTTACGTAAGTAGTATACGGGAAAGAGAATATATATAGCTATTCTAGTATCCTAACTTGTTCTACGAGATACTGTCGCGTTGGATATTCATTATTACATTAGATCTCGGAAGCCTTCGCCAGAATCTAGAGCATATCCTATCCCACCCACTCTCTTAACTATATAATGCTATTACTTTCCTTTAGCCTTTACATTAAAGCGCCTACTGAACATTGGCTGTTACCGGGTATATGGGGCGGGACATGTTGGAATCTAGGCTTTTTGACAGGACTGCTAGATTGTTAGATCGTCATGAGGAGGTCACATATTAAATCTTCATCAGTTAAGTTCTCATTGTTCAGGCCTTATTAGTTAGACTGTTATCACCACCTAACACTTGAGGGTATCGTATCGTCCCCTAGAGGCTCTCATCGCCAGTCTCATCTTATCGGTACCATCTCTCACTATGAAAACAAATGTCTTTAAACGAGCTCTGTTAGAGAAGACTGCGCAGAGTGAAAGAGGCAGTATCGTAAACTAATATCTATTGTACTTTACAGCTAAAAATAGTCCTTGTTCAAAAAGTGAGCGATTCTGTAGACCGTAGGTGTCTCAGAGCTGTTGCCTGAGAGGATTGGATGCGGTGTTTGAATAGAGTCAAATATATATTGCTAACTAGTTTTCTAACTAGAATAAAACGTTGAAAAGGTGGGAGATTGACCACGTATATATGGCTTTGAGAATCCAGGTCACCGGGTATCCCATACTAAATGGGTATAGTGTGTGGTGACGTAGTTTACATATGGGGCATCAGCAGATGAGTTTACAGAGATAAGCCAAGCCCTTGCTTGGAACGAAATCGGACCTCGACACGTTAAGCACCAGAGGCTAGGGCTGCAAAAACAGTTTGTAGTTTTTTTCGTTACTTTCGTTTCGTTATAGTTCCAATAAAAAAACTTAATAGTATTTATTTAGTTATAGTTTGATTAAACCCGAAACTAAAGAACTTTGCAACCCCTAACTACAACCACCACGATAAGATTCATGTGGCGTGGTATAGTGGCTAGCGGCTAGTATAGTGGACCTCCTATCTGCAGGTATAGTAGTGGTGCCCCAACCAGCTCATAGTCATGGTTCTCTATCCTAATACATCTTCCTTTAGGCCCCTACCAATACGATCACTATACGTCAATAATCATCAGTCAACGTCGGTGCATGATTGCTACAAGAAGAAACGATACGTAATACTTGGGATCCCCCTGAACATGACCGGGAGAAGGTGAAATGAGCATAGCGTCGAATAGACCGAGACAGCATATGAGCACCACTTTGGACAGTATCGCCGCCGTTAGTTCTCCATTCAGTTATGGATTCGCATTGTAGTGCTAGGGCATCTCCCGAGACCAAACGAGGCGCTATACATGCCGAGCATCAGCAGTTGCACGTACCGAAAGATTACACGAATCACTCACGACCGCAGGGGATAGAATCGTTGATGCTGGACCAGCCCACTATTCGGCAGGGTTTCATTCCCATAGAAAAGGCAACTGATTTCCATGAGAACGATTTTCATCCAGCAATACCAGTAGATGGTAACGTCGATCGAAACCCGCAGGGTCATTTCTCAGAGGGCCAGAGCCCTAAGAATTTATTACGCTGGGTTACAAGTAGGAGACCGCGATCTCAGGCACATGCCACTATGAACGTTTCTCTAGGTGCTGTGCACGGTAACAGTGCCACGCCAAAGACTAGAAGTCCCAATTCGAGACTACCGTTGCGCCATACAGCTACTTCCGAATTTCCACAAACGAAACAAGAGGCTCAATTACATATCGAAAGTATAAGAAATAGAAAGTTGAGAATTCGCGTTGGAGGGGAATCAGATGATCTGAAAGCTGCACTAAACTTGTGAGTTATTCATATACGTAATGACTGACATCAAAACTTATCGATGTGACTCAGCATATCCAATGATCTTTATCAGAACCCTATGCACTTCTTACTGGAAATTCTCCAGAACGCCGATGACAGTGAATACCAAACCTCCCAACCTATGATGAGGATTACTTACCACAACCATACTGTGCGTTTTGACACCAATGAGGTCGGCTTCCGACGACGTGATGTTGAGGCGATATGCAGCGTTGGCAATAGCTCCAAGAAGGAACCCCGACAGGGGACGAGACACATCGGAGAGAAAGGCATAGGCTTTAAGTCTGTCTTCAGAGTTGCCCAAGCAGTTTTCATTGCCTCTGGTTGTTACTTTTTCAAGTTTACCACTGAGGAGCCTCTTGGAACGCTTGTCCCAGCTTGGTCCCCTTTTCCTGGTGACCTCCTGCCAGGTTTCACTTCCATTTTTCTCCAGCTCAGTCCTGAGGTGAATGATAAAGCACTTATTCAGGAGCTAAAGGCACTGGATGGTAGAATATTGATGTTCTTACAAAACCTCAAGCAGGTTGTGCTTAAGGTGGTTGAAGGTGATAATCATGTTACTGAAGCTGTATTGCAACAGAAAGGCGGTCATTCTGTCTCCTATGGGAGAGAAATGCGTGTTATTGAGCCAGATAGCCTATCACCTTACATCATCTGCCGGCATAGGGCCTATGAACTGCCGCTAGAAGAAAAAGAAGGGATTGCAACAACTCGGAAATCATCCTAGCATTCCCTACAGGACTCTGGACCAACATTTCACCGGTGAGGCCAAGCAAACCAAATTATGTCTATTCTTTTCTACCAATTCGCGACTATGGTTTCAAGGTATGTGCATCATCCAGGCAATTCGGTTCTGTAGTGTAGATTGGACTACTGACCAAGATTGCTACAGTTCGGATTGCAGGCCGATTTTATTCTCGTTTCAAGCCGCGAGGAGATTGATCACGAATCTGAATGGAACAAAAGCTTACGAGAACAAATTCCAACTGCATTCCTTTGCAGCGTTTCGGAGCTTCACAGTTCGACCTTGAGATATCTCTGGCCTTACTACATTCCATTGAGGCCGAAAATGAACGACTTCTTTCAGGACGTCTGGTTGAGAACATCATTGTTTTTGTCAAAATATCCAATAGTAGAATCTGTCCACGGCACGCTCGTTATACCGTCGTCATTGTGCCTTGTCCCGAAAGAACTCGCCGGTCTCAACGGTCAGCCTCTCATACCATCACAAGACTCAAAATTCACGTACATATCCGCTAGTTATCCAGTCGAGACTTGGACCGCGCTCAGAAGCCTCGGAGTCAGAGACCTGTCAGCGGAAGACTTTCTCGAAGATCTTTCCGGTTTTATCAAAAAGTGGCCGATCAAGTTTCAGTCCATGCCAGCGGAATGGCACTCATGGCTAGCACGAGTTCTTGATCCCTTGGTGGCGGAATACGAGGAGTTGATCATGGCTCTCCCTTTTATTCAGCTGCGCGACGGCAGTTTGACATCCCCAGAGTGTGGGCGTCTGCTTTTTCCTGTAACATCAGACCAAATGATGGTCCCTGAAGAGATTAACGCGTTGGTGGTGCACATTGACGCCGCTGAAGATCACTCACGTAGAGTTTTACTTCAGAAGCTCAAAGCTCAGACCCCTGACAATGCTCATGTGTGCAAAATTATCCTGGAAACACACCAGTCGGAAAACTTCGACCCCAAGGCTGTGCAAATTGCTAATCTGATAAAGCATGCAGTCTTTCTTTACAATGCAGGCTGGAGTTCCGAATCTCTTGACCACAAAGTTTGGGTTGTTGCGGAAGACGAGTCTCGTTACCATGGCTACAACACCTATCTCACTTCAAACGATCCATATTCTATGAAACAAATTCTCAGCAGATGCGCTAGCGACACTTTCTTCGCGAATCACTTCCCATTTTTACATCCCCGCTATATGTTGAGCTTCACTGACAACGAGAGCGAATTATGGCTTCAGAATAACTTTGGGGTCTCAGTGGTTCCGCGACTAGTCCATCGATCTCAGATATCAGGGCCATACGCTGTGGACCCTGGCATGAAGTTACTACCAGACAAGATTGATACTATTGATTTGTTGCAAATGCTGAGAGCTAACTGGTCACAATACCGACGATGGATTGTCCCCGAAGCCTCACAAGACGGCGACCCAGAAATTCGATTGAATAAGGCCGTATCGGCTGTTGGGGAAGGAAGAAGCCATAGCTTGCCCCATGGGGACGCAAGAAATGCATTGGGCATGTCTCTGCAAACTGAGATCAAGGCTCTCTTCTCTGAAGTTATTGTCAAGTGTTCAGATGGCTCCACAAAGTTGCGCCAAACGTGTCTGCCTCGCAAGAGTGTATTGCGCGATCTCGGAATGCTCGGCTCTGATACCAGGGTTCAAGGGTATTCAGCGTTCCATGAGCTGGCTAGGACCAGGGACCAGCCACAAACTCAAGAACAACCAATACAGACCTACTTCAAGACATCAAGCGCATTGTTCCCTGTGCTTGAAATTCCTCATCCCGAGGATTCTGCGTGGGACTTTTTAGGGTACTTCGGCGTAATCGTCAGTGTTACAGCGAAGAACTTGGTCTTGCGGCTTGAGGATGCCCGGGAAAGAGCCATGACGAGTCAAATATCACGAATCTACGCACGAATTCAGGCATGTGTGGGCGGTGATGAAGTCGCCTTTCTTCAGTACGTACTTTCTATCAATACCCATGATATTTGCTCATCATGAAACAGACAAAAGTTTCAAGACGGTAAACTAGTCTATATACCTGAGGAATGTGTTGTGCCGCTCCCAGGCTCCAGATGGATCTCTCTGGATGCTTGTGTGTGGGACGGGCCAACATGTTTGAAAAAGCTTCCACGCTTGAGGAATTACTACTCAGAATTAGAGGACATGTTCTGCTCTAAGCTTAAGCTCAAAGTTGCGGATCTGAAAAGTATAGTAGCTGAAGCCAAATTAATCATCCCCACCGACAGCTTGACATATCTTCGCTCGCTGTTCAAGCAGTTGAGCCATATGTCATATGGGACTTACTACCATACTCGGCAAGATGCAGGGTTCTACGACTTATCGGATCTTGAAATCTTTCCAGTTTGGACTGAGAAGCAAGGAGCCCAGTTCCATGTCTTAAAGAGCCCCCGAATGGAATGGTATATCGCCGACACTCCTTACCTGCTAGAATCTTTCGAAGGAAAGATCCCACTTTTGGCATTCGAGCCGTCTATGTTGGCGGAGATTAAGGATCTTATTACATACTTGGGGTGGGAAAATCGAAAACTGCAAAAGTTGGTAACGAAGGAATCAGCGATTGAAGGATTGGACAAGTATAATCCTGAATACACTCAATCTCTCCAACATAAATGGCGTTGCATCGCTCGGTAGGTCCTCCAGATTAAAATACTTATCGACATATATGATACCTTGATTTGATCATTAGAAAGCTTCCTTGCTGAGAATCCACAGTCTTGTTCCTGTCTCTAAGTCGGATAGATCCAGCATCATCAACCGACTTCGCTCCATCCGAGTATTCGAAGTGGAAGGCATTCGTTTATCTTGGAATCTCACCAACAAGAGTGGCGAGGTTTTCCTAGGACAACCAGAGGAGGGCAGAGCCATGCTCACCGCGGATGATGAGTTGCTTAAAGTCTATCTGGTTAAAAACGATATGAAAATTGGCTGCCCTCCCCTTGAGCTGGTAGACGAACTCGCGACATATTGCGGCATCGATATAAATGAACATATTCGACTTCTCAGCCATATACTCGTGCAGAATGATATCGGGCGGATCGAACAGGATCTGGATCGGCGAAATGTGCCCTTTCTTGGAATTGTGCCAGGCAAGTCGTTTAGTATTCACAATGGTCATGCAAACTAACCTTAATCAATAGATTCTAGCCCAGTTAGCCCTCCCAAACAAACAGCGCAACCAATTTCCGAAGTGCCCACAACTACTGTACCAGTGTCGAGCATGCCTTTGGAAGAGTGTTCAAATACCTACACAGGCTTGGTGAATGTAACATCCTCCTCGGAAAATACACCCACGATAGTCTCTTCATCTAGACTTGAACCAAAGTCAGACATGGAACTTGACTTGGCGTCAGCTGTTCCATCGATTCAACCTAAGCGGGGTCGGCAAAAGCTCGAGGACGGCTGGCGATCAAAAGTATATGGAACCAATGTCTCGTCTCAAGACAGCCTCATGGCTACCTCCGATGAAAGACGTCTGGGCGAATCAAAAACAAGTGAAATAAAACACTCAAAGGTCTCTGAAAATAAGGCCGTCTCCTTGGGATCTATGGAGAGTTTCGCAAGGAGGAAGGCTAAGGGCACCCCTGCGAGTTCAACTCATTTTGCTATCAGACCTCATATGGAGCTCAACTATGAATATCAAACTATGGAGCCAAGAAATAAAATAACCTCAATGCCAAAGCGGAATTTAGGGAATGGAAGTAGCGAAGACGCCTCGCAAATTCTACCTACGCCTAATTCAGGATCAAATTTAAACAGCGATAAAAACCTGAACAGAAGCCAGAGAATAAATAGAACAAGGAGACGTGAGAATACAAGCAATGGTCTTGTATCGTTAACGCTTCCAGTACTAGCGGTCAGTCACTTTACGCAGATAGAAGAGAGTGGATTTATAGCTGAGCTATATGTAAGTGGCAGGAGATTCATGAGTAATAGCACGTTTGAATATAATGTAATTTCACTAATCTGTCTTAGGTTGCAAGCGCTCTCACCAAGGTCATGGAATCCGACTTTGAGCGCCAGCAGCATTGGACTAGCTACCTGCGAAGTAGAGCTGGCCACAAGCCATACGACTCTGATGACCCAAGGATATCAACATTCACATTGCCAGATCCAAATGGGAAGCTCAGAAAGTTTCTGGGCAAGGAAGGTTGTCTTGAAGTTGCCTCACTAAATCATGACACTATCTTCCATATACAAGTCGTTCATTCCATGGGACCAGCTGGTTCAAGCTTCATTATCAACTCAGATCAGGTCGAGAAGGTATGCACATATTTTCATCACTCTTGGCCCTAGGCGCTTCAAATGTGAGGCAGTCGACTGCCCAAAGTTGCGATAAGGCATCGGCTCGGCGAGCTTCTGACTATAATAATACAGGCCCGCCTCCTTTCACTCGACAATAGAAGCATGGTTGAACGCAAAGGAGCATTTGTCTTAGCCTATGTCTTCAACATTCACGATTATCCAGGGGTGGCTTTTTATCCTGATCCATGGAATTTGCACATCACTGGTCTGCTGTCTCTCGAGGCCTACCACGATCAGGAGGGGTGGCTGGACTCTGCCGCACCTGGGGTGTATATTCAGAATTCTGGACATATGCATACATCTACCCAGATAGACCAGCGAGACAGCCGATTCCAATACGGGGATCTGAAGCCCAGAGAGATCAGAATACTGGAACTATTTCCGGGTGAGGATGGCGAGCTGCTTAAAGGTGTCATTCGACAGGTTCATGTTTCCCGTGCCGATACGTTCTGGGCCATGTCGTATGTGTGGGGGACGTATCCAAGCGAAATCGATCCGTATTACTTAGACACTCCACAAGGCAAGATACTCCTCAACTTCTCCCTGTACTCGGCTTTGAGAGCAATTCGGAAAGATTCGACCATGTTTATATGGGCCGACGGCATCTGCATTAACCAGAATAATCCGCAGGAGAAAGCCCTGCAAATAAGCATGCTGGGCGAGATATTTCAGGCTGCCGAACAAGTTGCCGCCTGGCTTGGTCATGAGTACAATGGCAGTCAGGAAGCTATGAGATTGCTGTCACAGATCCAAACCGAGTCGCCTCTTCGGCGAACTAAATCATGCGAATGGGGACCCGAAAAGGTTCCAAATGCAAGAGACCCAGTGTGGAAACATATAAACTCATTGCTGAGACGACCTTGGTTTAGGCGGGTTTGGATTACTCAGGAGCTTGTATTACCGCCCAAAGTCGTTCTCTTATGTGGCCGATCGGAGTTGGACTGGGACCAGTTCTTTGAGGCGCTGACCATATGCGAGAGAGAATGTAATCGGATCAGCTGCCAGAATCCAGAGGATATCCGGCTACTTCCAGACGCGGGCCCAGCTTATGCTCTTGGCCTGGCCCGGCATAGACAAAAGAGTGAAGGCAAGCGGTACAGCTTACTTAAGTGGTTCGAACTCTTTGCACACTCTGCAGCCTCAATGGAGGTGGATAAGCTCTTCGCCTTCCTCGGCCTCGCATATGATGGCGATGCTGAGGAATTCATGCCGGACTACGAATCAAGCACCGAGGAAGTTGTACGACGGTATGCTAAGGGATTCATCCTGCGAGGACAAGCCATGGAGCTCCTATATAGAGCAGGCGCTTCGAAGTCTTATGACTTCTGCTCCTGGATCCCCCGTTGGACAGATGGCCCTTTCCCGACAACCATCTCGACATGGGACGCTCATGGTGGCCCCTTCGCGGCCGGCACTCCGTCTGCGCCTCTTGTCACCGTTGCCGGCAGACGCAGTGCCCAGTGCGCGGTGGTTGATGGGTACATTGTCGACGCTATCCGCAGCAGTCACTCCATCAAATGGGGCTCGGGCAACTCCCTCTTCTTCTTCGACGCTATGGTGAACTTCAAGTCTCTGTTATCTTTCGTCCACGACTACCCCACGGGCGAGCACAGCGACGACCTTCTGCTACGGTTACCCATCGGCAACGCGGCTCGCCCACAACTTGAGTCCAGTGTGGAAAAAGAGCGCAACTATCGAGCCTTCGCAGCAGCCCAGGAAAGCAACAACGAATGGCCGTCCCATTTGCGCCAATTGATTCTGTCGGTTGACTACGACCAGGATCCTTCCAGATACCTCCACATGCCACGGCAAGCCCAGTCAGTCGTTGCGCAGTACTGGCAGACCGCGCTGGCCTTCTCAAACCGGCTAGGCGGTAATGCTGCTTTGTGCTTCACTAAGGAAGGATACGTCGGCCTTGTGCCTAAGGCAGCTTTGGCGAGTGATCAGATCTGCCTATTCCACGGAGGCAATGTACCCTTCGTGGTGCGCAGAAAAGGACCGACATACACGCTGATTGGAGAGTGCTACATTCACGGGATCATGAATGGGCAGTCCCTATACAGCCGGTTGGAAACTTGTAGCTTCAATTTGGTGTAGAGTTAGGTACTTAAGTAAAGATCGAACTCCTTTGACGAAGTGCATGTCAGTCATACATTGGCGGAACAGAAGTTGTTGCAATGAAAAAAAATATGCATGGGTAGGTACCCTTGGCCGAGGTACCGAGTAGAAGAATAACGGTAGATACACCTCTGGAAGCTACCTCTAATGCATTGTATTACGTCTTCAAGCAAATAAAGTGTGAAAACTTCTTTAGCTTGAAGGTCTCGGAAGCATGATGAGAGAGCAACTGACTGCTAGATATCAATCGACGTGGCCGTTGGGACAATCAAGTTGAATTGTCTACCAATTGGATCATATGAGTTTGCCTGTCCATAAATAAAGATTATTCTCAGCTTAATCGACTGGTCGAAAGTCCATATCCTAGGTACCGAAGAGCGTTGTTAACCGGGCATCCTGCAGTCCGAAACGGCCCGAACGGCCCGGCATATCGCAGCAATGAGGCCGAAAGGCATACCACCTCTAAGCATGCTCTTCATGCTGCCTTTTTTCGATATTCACTTTTGCTTTATACGTCCATTTTTCGCTTCAGATCTTGAATGACCTCGCAAAGCTCGGAGCATATCCTATCTCACGTGTTATCTTGGCTGTATATTGCTATCACCTTCCTCTCGCTTTTAGGTTAAGGCATCTACTAAGCATTTGCTGTTGTTAAGTATTTAGGGCTAGATGTATAGGAACCTAAGCTTGTTGATAGGACTGTTAGATTTTTAGTTTATAATGAGGAGGTCACATTGTACGTTTTTATTAACTAGGATCTTATTGCTTACGTGTAGTTAGTATCACCTTTTACTATAAAAGGAAATGTTAACTAGAATTTATAACTAAGCGAATAATGATGATTTAACATAAACAAAACTAAGTATATGTTATTATATAATAAATCGGTTATTATTAAAGCTTATAACTAACCAAATAACATGAATTTAACATAAACTACTTGTAGTCGCTCCGATATCGAGGTAATACGCTATTGTAATTACTCTGAATCACAGGGTCCAACGCTACTAGGGGAGGAAATGCCATTACCTGAGGTTAATGAATATAATACATTCGTATAAACGGGCTTTTCCAGTTTGTCCCCGCTCGCCGCGAATATAAAACCACGTTTCGCAGGTCGTGAAGTCCTAATAATGGATATGAGTAGTGGCGTTCATAATCCCTTCGAGCATATTGGTCAAGTGGCGCAAGAATTCCAGCTACTCGGAGGAGTCGGAGGCGTCGTTGACGAAAGTTGAATGATTCATGGCGTCAGCAAGCAACAAGCGACTATCCTCAAAAGGCTATTGGGGGATATTAGCTATCAGGAAAATAGATGATGATAAGTTAAAGAAGTGATCTCTCCACATCTGATCTCTCGAACGGGGAAATGTGGTTACAGATCTTCATAAGAATGTCGCATATTTTCTCAAAGCAATCATTGGTCTAATTGGCAGGAAGAAGAAACAAGCTAAATTTTTTGGGTAATATTATATAAGGCTATGTTAGCTTCGAACAATAAGTTTTTAGAAGCGTCTCAGAACAGGTTAAAGTCAACCAAGGCTGTATTGGCTTCAAACGACCAAGCTCTAATAATGTCTTAAAACACGTTGAGCTCAACCAACGCAATATTGAACAATCTGCACAAAGAGGTTTGCTACAGTTGCTAACCACGCGAAAAGCCTATAGCACGGAATACGTGATCCCCACCTACATAAATAAATGGAAGATAAAACCCCGTGGAGGCCCCTCCCCCCTCCCTAGGCATGCTTACAGTAAATATTGAAAATTGAGACTTCCAACCGGACTATGAGGGTATATGAGGGGCTCTGCAGCAGTCATAAATCTTGGCATACTATTCTGATACCCACCAACACTGCTGATTGGGACAGAAGTAAGCTGAGAGGTGTTCTTGCATCTGCATGGTGGCTGAAGACAGTTGGTTGATGTGGTTCGACAGCTGAGCTGGATATCTGACCTGCAGACAATACATGATGCTAAAGGTCTTTCTTGACAGGTCTGGATGGTTGGACATTAGATGATCCGGCTTCTGCTTTCTTAGTAGGCTCGGTGGATATTTGGACAGTTCTAGAGGCCTCGGCATTTGTGTCTCTCCGTCTTATATCTGCATGAGTGAGTATCAGGAATGGAGACGCTGAGCCGGACTTGATGCGCGATGACAAGCTCCCAGTTTTATTAAAAAAATAGAAGTCAACTAACAGTTTTAAGTATTTGCAATATTAATAAAATCTCGCTGTTCCGACCGTCATCCATTAATCATATCGAATCTTCTCCGTCAACATCCTTCAACAACCCTTCAGATCTTCTCATCAATTCAACCTCGTCTATCAAACCCCCCCTCCCCCAAATACATGACTATGTCTTCAGAGCTACCAGAAGGGCTCATCTTACCTCAGCCCCGCCCAGCGGACTTCGACCCCTGGGAAGCGAGCGACGACGACCTCATCAAGTACGGGCTTCCCCCTCGCCCTGACCAGGCAACCAACCCAGATACCTTCGCCAAATGGGAGAAGCTCTGTTCCGCAGCCCGCACCTTCGTGTCCCCAGGCTTCCAGGCTCAGAAGCCTACAGACCCTAAAACAGGCGACGAGATTACCAGGAACTGGTCTGGCGCCGTCATCACCGCGAGCCCCAACTGCAGCTTCAGGGAAGTATGGGGCGAATGGGTCGTTTCTAGGCCCCACCCGGACAACTGGGCCTGGATGCCGAAGTACTGGGAGGAAGGGCATTTTTCGGCCGGTTCCTGGGTCGGCATCGACGGGCACGGGGGCAGCCACGACGTCCTCCAGGCCGGCATCGGTCACCGCTGCACGACGTCCATCCACCAGGACGCGGTGTATGATATCCATCCTTGGTGGGAGTGGTATCCGGAACATGCCTGGACAATCACCGGCTTCCAGGTGCAGACAGGCGACCGTGTCGACGTCTGGATCAGGGCGAAGAAGCCGAATGCTCAGTCTGCTTCTGTCACCATGGCCACTATACTCTTCTGTAACTATTCCGCGTGTACCTACACGAGCTTCACAATCAATGCTCCGCCAGGCACGTCCCTGAAGGGCAACTGCGCTGAATGGATCGTCGAAGCTCACCGTAAACAAGGAGGACACCCGACGATGTCGTACCTCGGAGCCACGTTCTTCTTCAATTGCGGAGCATGGGAGGTACCTACCAGCACCTCAACTAGTGGAGCGACTGAGAGGTACCGAGATGCTACTGGTGCGACTTTCTTGGAGGTGAAGCAGGATAAATATAACGTGCTGTCCACAGGAAGGTCCGATTATTCGAATGCCAAAGTCGTGGGAGTAATTGCTGAGGATCGAAATCACGCGCATAAAGTCTCTTATATCCACTAAAGACACATTTCCGAACAGGGACGAAGGTTAGCTACTTCCGCCACAGAAAATACACTCGTTTATTTCCTCCATCCGTGTTTTGGACACAAAGTTGGGATCTATTGTCTCAATCCATTCTTTTCTGGGCTGCGAGAAAAATGACATCTTGTTTCTCTAGTTAATTATAGTATCAATACATTACGGTCTTTACTCGGCGTTTTTAATTAGGTATTACCTCAGTACTGATTAAACTGCTTAGTGCAAGTATTCTAGGATGATGTAATTACATAATGCCAGTGAAGTGGTTAAAGGTGTTGACTCTGGTATGCTTACAGACGACGACTTCAAGGATCCTCCAACTCTGCCATATCTTATACTTTGGTTTTGAACCTTCAGGTACGCAGTGTTCTTGTTTTGCTAACACAGAGAGTCAAATAATACTGTTTTAGAGCTGTTGTAGCCACGAGGATCTGCCCTAGTGGCATTGAGCCTATGTTCTATCGCCCACCTTCAAAATAGTAATATCTACTTCAACTAGCGAATACTGTTGAGCCTCCCCCAGAGGGCCACTCATTGCGTATGAACTCAGGAAAACTGGGGCAGGTGACTAGTCTAGTCAAACAGGCAGATGATCAAAGTCCTAGGCCGGGGGTCCGCACCGGGGAGACGTTGCGGATTACTACCTTCATGCGGTTTCTCATCAGCTGAACCACTGCGCCGTAGACCAGCCGGATCCGTGTATTACCAAGGGCGGGCACATATTGGTACATAGCTTGTGTGGAGAAAGGACAAATTTTTGAGGAGATTATACAGAGGCTATGAGATGGTCTGAAATGGTCCTAGAGTGTCGAGGAGATCATACATCAAAAGTGAGGCAACGGCATATCGTACCATGACACTAAAGTGATCATGCATCAAGTGTGAGGCGGCTGCATATTTTTGAGGAGCTCGATGTGGCCAGGTCTTAGGTTGCGTCGCAATTCGTCGATTTTGGGTACCTTTCAGCTGCCAATATTCACACGCTTTCGGCCTATTTGGGTACTAGGTGATACGATTTGTCATGGTCTTCACAGTCCTCAACTTCGCACGACAGATGTAATCAATAGATAAAATCATAAAGCCTAGTTAGTTTGAAACTGAGAAAAAGTAGCTAAATTTGGCATGCTCTATGCTCTCTACACAATCCCTTGCACTACAGGTATTTGAAATGCCTGGTGTGAGTTTATATCATCGAACACGGCCTCTGCATCAACACCCACTGTAGAAAACACCAATAAGACGTAGATCTAGCGGGAGTAGAAAAAAGACTAATGCCATGCACATCACCTTATATTTCATGCAATGTAAGGCTCACAACTTGAGATTGAGAGTGTTGAGGTAATGGTGCAGCACCCTCTGTCACAGGCTAGTACGAGGTAGTACGCAACTAGAGTCGATGGCCTGCTGTCCCTTGGGGAGGCTCTATTCTAGGAGATAGACGACTCGTCTGGCATATCTTCAGCAGATTTTCTATAATCAGGTTGTTCGTTCAGTCTCTTTGCTTTTTGAACAATCGCGTCAATGGGTAAAGCGCTCGTTTTCATGAAATTTTCATGTTAGACCCCATATATCATAATTCTACTACGACATCCAACATAGGCAACTTGCGTTAAACTGGTAGATAAGAAAGGAATAGCCTCAGGCATCCCAGTGTGATAAGCAAAAATAATAGTCTTTGGAGTGCTTCTGCTACCTAGCCGGCCAACGGTCGGGTCGGACGCTGGCCATTATCGGTCGTCACCACATCCCCTCTTGGTACCCCTTGTAACTGTGTCTGGTTTCCATTCCTCCTTTCTCTCTTCAATAGGTCTGCAAAAAACCAAAAAACAAAAAAACAAAAAACAAAAAAATAGGGTTGTTTTAATTTAGTTAACTTGTCTGTTGATCAAATTAATACTTGACTTGTGTGTGGCGCTGATCACAACACTAACACAGTACGAGTGTCCTGGCCAGTTACCCAGCTATATAATCTTTTTAATCTTTGGTGTTGAACCTTCAATTACGCTATGATCTTGTTTTCGCTGGCACGGGGGGAGCTAAATAATACTGTGCCACAGCTGTTCTGGCCATATGGATCTGCCCTAGGGGCATTAGGCTTGTGCGCTATTGTCCACATTCGAAAAGATAAAACAAGGGAAAGTGAAAGTGGAAATATGTTGGTACGCTGAGGCAGATCCTAGGTTACAGCCTAGGGCGTAACTGCTAGAGTTACACCGGAGGAGTCATTCGGCTATCAGAAGCCAGACGAGTAAACTTAGAGACGAAACCTCTGCCGAGGTCATACTGGTACCATCCCGGGTTTTTGAGTTCAGGCTCAAGACTTAGCCACAGAACAGCTCTAACACAGTGTTATTGAGAATACCTAGGTAGCTAGATCTGCTGCTGTACCCATCTGTTCTCAATTGGTGCCAGCTGTGCACCGTATGAGTCACTCCCGTCTACACCTACAATTATTCGACAGCCTACCTACCCAGCTATTCTCGTATTATTTGACTCCTCCGTGCTAGCGAAAACAACAACATGGCGTAACTGAAGGTTCAACAACAAAGTCTAATTGAAGTGTATGCCCTCAACAACCCTCAAGTTCAAACTCTCTTGAAAGTCAAATGCCAAGATTGGCTATATAAGAGCGAGGCAGGCCACGCTGCTATTATCAACATGGACCAAACAACAGCTTCACCATGCCATATTCGAGACCTGTTATATCCAACCTTTATACCACATCAAGCCATCACAAACTATTACGAACCATCACAACCATGTCGAAATCCGCATCGGACATCAAGCTTTCCCTAGCAACGATCGAGCGCCAAATCCAACCGCTCTCAGAACAATATCGTGCTTTGGGTCAAAAACCTGACGCTCAACTACATGACCAATACGAGCACGCCTTACTAGGAGTCAAAATAAGCGAGCTAGAACAAGAAGCCGCGGACCTAGACGCAGAGCTTCTGACAATCGAACGGCCAACGCTCAAAAAGAAAGAGTACAACCACCGGAAAAACGATATCAGCAGTCGCAAGTGTTCGGCAGGAGATAAACACTGGGATCACACAAAGAAAAAGTCAAGACTAGATAACCCAGGAGCCATCAGTCTCCTCCAACCAGGATCTCAGGCGGCAAAGGTCGTTGGCCATAGCCTTTTGACTCTTTACAGGTCACTGGATGGGTTAACAAAAGCGAACCGGCGGCCAAAGAATTGGCGACCTGATGCTCTAGAGTATTACAACGCATCCGGACCAGGGAACAAGGTATGGTGCCATGCGACTGGCAAATACGTCCATGACCTGCATCACAAAGCCGCCCATATCGTCCCGTTCTTCCTGCATGTCGAAGACATCAGTAATGAAATGTTCGGCAATAGGGGCCACGAGCTTCATGAACCGAGCAATGCCTTGTTATTATCGACCCAAGTTAAGATCTGGCTCGATAAGTATTGTCTGGTTATTGTCCCGGTTGATAGCGATGAGGTGCCGATTACCCGATGGAAGATTGAACTTACTGGAAGCTCAGTTGTTAACACAGGATGCGGCGTTGACAAAGAGCCGGGTGTCGAATACCTTGGGCGCGATCTGGATGGCAAGGAGCTCACGTTCCTCAATAAGGCTCGGCCCGCGTCGAGGTTTCTATATTTTCACTTCATTATGGCTCTCGTACGAATGCGCGATGTTCAATCGCCAGGTTGGAAGGATGTCTGGGCTCGGTATTTCACAAGACAGCCGTTTCCAACGCCGGGCAGCTATCTACGCCAAAGTATGCTGGTAGCCATCAATCAGGAATATGGAACTACCGATACGAAGCTTATCGAAAGTTGGATCAAAGGACAAGGCTTCGAAGACCCTATTCAACTTTCAGACGACGAAGCCAGAAGGGTGGTAAACAGAGTAGAGGCGGCAATAAGAGAGGTAGAAGAACAGGAAAAAGGCGAGGCTATGCACTGGGAAATCGAAGACTCCGAAGAAGAGTCCGAAGAAGAGTCCGAAGAAGGGTCCGAAGAAGGGTCCGAAGAAGGGTCCGAAGAAGAAGGGCCCGGATACGAGGAGGCTTATGAAAGCTCTGAGGTCGAAGAAGAAGAGTCCAAAGAAGAAGGGCTCGGACATGAGGACACCTCCAAAGTCTCTGAGGACGAAGGCAAGGACTGTTAGAATGACGAGTCGCACGTAGGGCCCCTCTTGTTTTAGCTCCGGCCAATTATTTCATCTGTGTGGCTCCGGCCAATGGTTTTATCTACGTAGGCTCCGGCCAATGGTCTTGTCCGTATAAGCGCCGGCCGGTTTGAGTTTATTCTTAGTGAGATAAAGGGTATATAAGACTTGATTGACTTGACTAACTGTTTATGAGTAAGGTGGGAAGCATTATTATATATACAAGAGCCTGTGTATACCTTGGTTAAATACAAGCTGTTTCACCCTTAACCTATTCCTTCAACTAATCTTACAATATATAAAAGAATATTGGTCTCGTTCTTTTATAGCTTAATGTAATCAAGATATAATCTGGACTTCTATTGTCTGGAAACTCTGTATACTGATACTTTTTGTTTAACAGGTTTTGCGATTTTGGGTTGCCAATTTTTTTGAAGCCGGAAAACGATACTAGATCATTTGATTTTAATGTAGCCCACTTCCTGTGCACCCACGGTGCTCCCCGCGCTAATCAACCATCACTCTTCGCCACACAAAGTTCATGACATCGGTCAACATGAATCCCCCGACGAAGAAGAAGAGCGTTACGGGCTCGCTTACGATGTGAACCGATGCATTCGCTAGCGTATTAAGGGCTTTCGAGTCCAGGAGGGTCCGTACCAGCGGGAGCTTTCCGTTTTAACGAACAACGTCCCAGTACTTCAGATAGGCCTGGATCTCTTTCTCCCGGCGCCCGGGCGTGCGGATATTGGTGCAAAGCTGATACTTGTAATCGGCGGGGTTGAGTTCTTTGCCTAGCTAATAAGCCGGGCGTTCTATATCAAGCTTACGTAATATGTCTTCTCCCGAATCGTCGCCGAACTTGCTAAATTCTTTCGTTTTTTTCCGAGTCCAAGATCTTCTGCCGGGAGCCGGTTTCTGCGCGTTACCCTCTGAACCCTGTGACGACGATGCTGCTTCTTCTTGCTAGTGGCTGTTGAAACATCACTTAGTGCGTTCACTCGGTTACCAGACTGTTACGCGTAATACCCTATTTTTCTTACGTGAAAATGGGCTGTTCTTTGGTTAAAGGACTTGCTACACAATTTCTCCGTTATAACACTACATTCACAGGTAAATTCGACTTAATTAGAAATCGTCTCACCCGCCTCCCTCGTAATAGACCATTGTTTTTGCTTTATTATTTGTTGCTTTCAGTTAGTTAGACGGTGCCTAGGCTGGGTTTCGTGGCTAATCTATTCTGAGCTTGCGGCCAAGAGACCGAAATTATTGCTACCTATTGTGTTAGTTTCGGCTGTCAATGTAAAGTACTGCAACATGATGGGCCGCCTCAACGGTAAAGTAGACTACGTCTGGGTCTTGTCGACAGGCAAAATGATTATATCCTAGCCACAGCGTCAAGCAAAGCCCCCGATGGCGAGTCATGGTGAGGCCTGTCATTGACCCAATCTGAACACCTCCTTTCGACATCGATCGTCGCGACCTCCACTTGCCCGGCTATGATGGTGACGGCGCCGGTGACATTATCCGGGCTGGTTCTGGCAACCTCGGCCGCGTCGGGGTTTGGCGAAACAAGTACAAGGAAACCGGCCGCTGGCGTGGGATCATCTCGCAGGATAAGCGCGTCGGCCGCACAGACGAGCGGAGAGGAGGGGGCTGGCCATATGGGCCATGTTGCGCTAACTGGTTGGTTTCCGAGATAGGGAGGTTCATAGGTGCAAAAGGACTGACTTGGTTAAGCAGGTGACAATAAGCGGGAAGCAATGCAACCTTACATCAGCTCTTATTTAGATAGATACGTTAATTGTATATGTTTATTACTTGTTTAATATTTATATGAGCAAATGTGATAAGTCCCATACAAATATTACTATGACAGCTGCGCTCATTAGTCCGGCTGTATATATCTTAGAAGATCTGATTCTATGGGTTAGTTTCTTAGACCTAGGATTTAAGAGCTGGGGAAATTAAATTTCGTAGTGCTAGCATACGACGCCGGGTGATGTTGTAGCTGGTTATGAACACGTGGATCGGTATGTTGTATTGAGGCGCTGCGGGATACACCGCCGCACCACGGTATGGTACGCGGATATCGGGAAACGCCACGGCGCTTTACTGTGCGGATCACAGAAGATTCGCTCCCCGGCGCTTACTTTTTAGCCATTATTAAACGTGAGGCGCAAAACCTGAAGCAGAACGCGCGCTTCAGCCCCATCAAGGGCTCCTTACCCTCAGGTATATTTAAACCTGGTCAAGAAATGCTTTCTCCTTCTAGCCGAGATATATTGTGGTTCTCACGACAACGGTTATAACGATAATCATGAGTAACAATGGACGCAGAAGCAGCAACTCAGCAAAACCAGAAGGTTGCGAGGCACACCAAGCAACCGCCGTGTCATAACTGTAGCCAGGCTTGCATCAGGCTCTATGATCTCCATAACTATTCTCGACTCGCCGCTAAGCGTGCCATGTTGAGTTCGAAGTGTGCGTTTTGCAACGCTGTCAGCGTTGCAACTAGAGAGGGAACACGCATAACAGACTCTGCAAATGACAGGACAGCCGAGATTATGGGGAAGTTCGCCGTGGCTTTTGCTACGGGCCTCGAAAAGGACGCTATGGACGAGCACGAGATCCATATAAGACCGCACCTCTCGGACTTGGGGATTCTCTACATTGAGACCTGGGAGAAAATAACGGGCAGACCCGTCCATGCTCGGCTGAACTGGGTTGTCAAGTCAGGTATGCCCCATCTAATGAAGCCAGAAAGCCAACATCTGCGCTGTGACGGCTGCGGAAATTGACACGTATCAGATGACAAAGAGGCTCCCCTTGCTATCCCTCGTGATCAGCGTCTGCATGGGGACGACAAGTTCCGTTTGATCAGGGCCTGGCTGGACCAAAGCCTTACCAAAACGGGACTTCACTCACCAAACCAGCAACCTCTTCTTCCTACTAGAATCTTGGATGTAAGCTGCGATAGTCCCAAAATCCACGTCTCAAAGCCGGGGGAACGAGGCCGGTACGCCACTCTGAGCTACCGCTGGGGCAAATCTGACCTCTTTCAAACCACCTGGGACAACTTCGACAAACACTGCAAGGGCATAGATCTAGATAGTCTCCCCAAAACACTGAAGGATGCGGTTCGAGTGGCCAAAATGCTTCAAATTCAGTATCTCTGGATAGATGCACTATGTATTATTCAGAGAGAAGAGGATGCGGCCGACTGGAATATAGAGGCTCCCCGTATGGGGGATATCTACCGCAACTCCCTCTTCACTATCACTGCCCACTGCGCCAAAGACCACAAAGAGGGCTTCCTCCGGCAGGCACTAGACTCTCCCGACCTTAAGCGTGTCCGCCTACCTGTCAAGATATCGGCCACTTCTGAAACACAGAGGGTCAAGTCCTTGGTTCGGCTACCAGGGAATTTCCAGAAGCTTGTCGATGACGGGCCCATGAGCAGGCGAGGCTGGATCTTCCAAGAGCGTATCTTGTCCAATAGGCTACTGCACTTTACCGACAGCGAGATCTTCTGGGAGGATTCCTTTGGAATCCAGGGGGAGTACGGCAGTCTGTACAACGCGTCGGCTGAGCTATCCAACCCCCCAGAGGACCTCTACCGCCCCAAGTCGGATCTGTCAACTTTCACCGTAAAAGACTGGTGCCACATAGTCGAGAACTACTCCTGCTGCAATCTGACCCGGGAAACAGACCGATTGCCTGCCATAGCCGGCATCGCTTCTCTCCTCTCTAGGTCCATTCCATCTCCGTACTACTGCGGCCTCTGGAGGAAGGACCTTGCCTACCAGCTGTTGTGGCGGCCCTACGAATTCTCTCGACACGACTCTGCTCTGGACACGCCCTCCTGGTCATGGGCCGGTTACGGCGGACCCGTTGAGTATAGCCACATTCCATTTGACGACTTACAGCCTGCTATTACTCTCCTTGAGGCCAAGACGCAGAATAATACGGGCAACAGCCCAAGTGATCGAATCTTCAGCGGGCCGTGTCGGCTTACGCTCCGGGCTACCCTGACTAACATGCCTTCATCCAACTGGGGAAACAGTAACCATGACTGTGGTCGAATCCCGGCCCGTCATTACTGTGTTAACATTCTGACGGAATCGCGATTCAACAAAGACAAGCAAATAAATGCACGGATCATACTAGACAATTCTGATGACAGAGGGGGAGACGCCTATCCGGACAGGTTGGTTGCTGCTCTAGTTGGATATTCTAAGAGCCTAGAGTGTAGATCTTTCTTTCTCATTCTTGCTCCTACTAATAAGGCCAAGTCGGAATATCGCAGAGTGGGTGTGGCTGATATGGATCGGGAAAGTTGGTTCGAGGATGGTGTTACTGCGGAAATTCAACTTGTGTAATACACTTTTAAATATAACTAGATATTAACGCATAGGTTGAATGCCCCTAGGGCAAATCCATATGGCCAGAACAGCTGTGACAAAGTATTATTTGACTGTAGGGTGGCATCTGATGTAGACTGCAGAGATCTTTACGGCCCTTATATTAATCGACAAGCTGGCGCACTTAATCCATCCTTTACTAAACTGCTACATCCTCAAAATTAAGACGACTGTTTACAAGCCATTATTCATCAAGATAAGCCTCCAAAAGCCCTACATTTTTTAAAAACGTAGCCCCCTCCTGCCGCAAAAACCGCACCTTCTCCAACCCAGTCCACTGAATATCCCTTGCAACATCTAGCGGGCCTAACTCGAAATCGTGCCAAAATTCCTTATCCCTCCCAACCCGCAGAGCCTCATATGGATTGGTCATAATTGGCGCGCCCCGAGGGAGCTGCTGAGGGAGGAAGGAAAGCACATCCACAAAATTCGCTACTTTCCTATCTCGCGGAGACATATACCCGCGTTGCTCTGCCCGTAGCGTGACGCTGCGTTTCGCGATACCTGAAATCGGCTCTTCATTGAAGATCTTGAATATTCGCTCCAGAGCCCGGTCTCCTTCGCTTCGCGAGTCGAAGTCTATATCGTAGTATTCTTCGCGACAGAAGAGCTGGGCGAAAAGTATGTCCTTTGCTGATGGCCCGACGGGGGACCCTTCGACGAGAGACATGCTGTTGACGTCTGCGCCGGCGTCGAGAAATGCGCGTACTGCAACGACATTTCGCACGGTGATCGCCATGTGCAACGGGGTCCAGCCTTTGAAGTTCCGTGCCTCGAGGTGAGATTTTCGCGGGAATATCCCGAGTAACAATGAGTAGAGCCTCATAGCCTCGTGTTTTTCGTGGATGAAGATGTGGCTAGCGACGACGTGGAGGGCGGATTCACGCAGGTCGGAATCCACAATAAATTGTGGTTCCTGGTTGTGTTTCGCTGCTAGGTTTAGGATGGTTTCCAACATCTCGATAGAACCGCCTGTGTTAATGCTTTGGAGTACGTCACCGAACACGGTGTGTTTCGGTTTCCACTTCATGTACTTGGGGCTGTGGGTGAGCCCGTTGATATTGGCGCCGTTTTCTAGCAGGAAACCCGCTAGCTTCCACTGGCTCTCTTTGAGGGCTGTGCTAAGGGCTTGGTTCTTATCTGTTTGGCTGATGGACCGCCCTCCCAGCGCCAGTGTCCTCTTCACGAAATAGTCGTTCCCGCAAACAAGTCGGATTGCAAAATCGAGAACTTGGTCCTGAGTGGGCGGTTGGAGGACATCTGCGCCATTCCTAACTAGAAGCTCAAATGCGGCAGGCTTCCCCCTCGAGATAGCCCAATGAAGCGCAGACTTGCCCTCTACTATTGCATTGATGTCTTCCGTAAAGGGGTAGATTGTGAGAATGTACTCAAGGATCTCCGGTGAATCACTGGCAACCGCCAACTGAAGCGCAGTCAGGCCGTCCTTGTCTACCGCGTTGGTGCAACCACGGCGCATGAGTAAGTCGATCGTTTCCTGGAAACGGAAGTACAGGTTGGAGCCGTGTCTTGCCATTCTATGATGCGTGCTCTGGCAGAGAATAGCGAAATATAAAAGGCCGACGCCACCGCTCGTCTCCGCGTTCATTTGGTAGAAGGGCGCTGAATCGAGCAATACTTCCAGGATTTTGGCCTCATGCCATATGCATGCGAGCTGAATGGGGTCTAAACTTGAACTATGTCCTCTGTGGAAGAATACAGGGCCTCCACCTTGGAACACGGAAGCGCCATTGCGAATGAGCTCTTCAACTGCCCCTTTGTTTCCTTGGGCCACTGCACGATGGAGTGCAGTTCCTCCCACCAGGGGGTATGGCACATGGGGGTCGAGCAATGAGCTTTCAATAGCAACAGCATTTGGATCTGCTCCTCTGTGTATCATGCGGGATACGATACTAGGAATAGAATTCGTATCAAAGGTCCAGACCCAGTGAATGGGAGACTCGCCAAGATTGTTCTTGACGCTGCAGTCGGCCCCTTTGTCTATGAGAAACTTGGCAACGGGCAGGTTCCTAGCTCGACAGGCTGTTATCAGTAGTGTATCACCGTCATAATTTCTGTCGTTGACTTGGGACAGATCCATGTGCAGCACGCCTTCGATATCTGTAGAGTCGTGAATCGCCACGTTATGATTCGAACCTTTATCATGAACCGGCGATTGAATGCTTGAGACGGTCTTTGCCACGTCGGAAGAGAGAGACAAATCGACCTCTTGTTTCCTCAAGAACCACGGACTTGATAGAACCTCCTGGGGCAGCGGTAACCCCAGAGCATCGTAGAGTTGTTGTAAAGATTCCTGGGCAGGCCGATGTCCCATCATACAGCACTCATTTGCAATAGACAAATACCTGATATGATCTTGTTCAATGCCGAAACCGAGACTATAGCATATTGCCTCCTCCATAGCCACCAGTCTCCCCCCTGCACGGTTCATAAGCCTCCTAGCACGGGAAGAAATATCGGCAAATAGCTGTTCCTGAAGCACAAAGGGCAATCTACAGGTCGATAAGAGATAAAAGTCCAGATAACAGGACTACTCAAAGCGTCAGAAATAGGGTTATTCATTGTCTCGATATGGAAATTCTATGCTTACGGCCTTATAAACTGGAAATGGTGATGTCGACGGAGTTCTTTCGTTCATCATCTTAATCATATCTGTAGCAGCAAGTCCACCAGGGCGGTCATACAGCCCTTGGGTATGCCTGGCTCTGGTCGTCTACACGTGTGTTAAGCAAATATAAATATTCCATGCAAGGGCTGACAGCACTTACCCTTTGGGTGCGTGATAAATTACTTGTTTCCCGTCCCGCCGCAGATCCTAACAACGAGCCCATCGACGAGCATATATTTCCGTACCTCTTAAGGGCACCTGTGATATCTTTTCTCACAATGCTTTTATTAGCATCTCGTCCATCCATATATGCTCGGTTCAACATACTGCTTAAAGCTGTAATGCATGATCTCGCATCCAGGCATATTCTTGCCACGCCTATCGCGTCCTTAACAACTGTTTTAATAATTTGAGTAATCTGGTTCGACATGTCCATAAAATTAGTCATAAACTCAGTAGATGTTACCGGATGGAGAGTTTCGATGGGAGGAACTGGCCGGCTACAGGATAAGTACACGTTCTCGATAGCTAGCAGGAATTCCCTCAATCCTTCAGATTGCGGTGGTAGCCTCGATAGGCCAAACCCCCTGAAGTCCGAGTTAATGGTTCCATATTTGTGGACAATATGATATAAATGATGTGCTTTGGGAGGAATGGAATTCCACTCCGCCAGACCGTATCGGGATTGTGAAATCCATCGCATCATTTCAATCTCGTGCTTGGTGGATTCTCGCAAGAATCGACCGCTCGACGCGGTGAGGTCAAACGTTCGCCTTTGGAAGTTTCTACAGTATAGAATATTGGTCATCAAGATGAAAGACGTTCGAAATAAAATATAAATGATCGCCTTACAATTGATTTCGCTCAAAGGCCTCCATGATGCGACTGAGGTCCCTCTGTGTAGGATCGGAGTTGAGGGCAATACTAAGAACTTCACAAAAGCCATCCGCAGTATCGGGCGAGAGTCCAAGGGCTGGATCAAGCATTTCATTCAGCGCGATGTTGAGGATGTTTTCGTTGCCTTTGTCTCTTCGAATTACTGCATGGTCGTAGCGTGTTCCCCCATCGTCAGGCGTCGAATGTCGATACCGTAGATGATTGAAAGGCTCGGCCCCATCTATTGCCACCCTCCAGACTAGAATACCGTACGAGTATATATCTGTGAACGGAAGATGATCTCGGTGCATCATTCCATCCGCTTCCGGTGCATCATAAGGAGGTGTTGATCCCCTCAGCCTGGTATACGTATTTGGTTCGACCGTGTCGAGGATCATGGAACAGCCGAAATCCGTCAGCTTTGCCACAAAATCGCGCCCCTCGTAGTTGACCGCCGGGAAGATAAGGACATTCTCACACTTGACATCTCCATGAATGAACCGACTTTTATGAAGTGCTTGAAGGCCGCGGCCAACGTCCATACAGCATTCCCAATAGGGACCATCGACCATCCGAACGGGGTCTTGGATGAAATTCAACAAATTTCCAAGCGGTGACGGATCAAGAATCAGTGCTGGAAATAACCTTCCGTCACTTCGATGGCTCTGTGTCTCGAACGAGACCCCCCTCAAGCGGCTGATGTTAACGTGGGATCGAATACTCTCCGCCGAGAGAACCTTCAGTTCATTCACGACTTGTCTCAGTGCAGCTCGCTCGTCGACTCTTCCGTCGGAATCGAAGGACGGCCGGATACGCTTGTAGGCCATGACGCTCCGATTTCCCCAGCGACGGTTAGCGATCTTGCGCGAGACAGAGGAGAAACCGCCTGCACCGAGTCCGATGCTAATGCCTTCAGGATCCCCCTCGCCGGTCGGAAACTCCAGGATGGCTCCCTCATCGCTACGGAGCATATCCTGGATGAGAAGAAAGAGATCATAGTGATCTGCATGTTCTGGATGTTGTTCTGGGAACTCGGTTCCTCTGCTCGTTGAGGTTGAGGACTGAGTCCCATAAATGGAGCGCGCGTGTGTGTATGTGCTGGTCTCCATGTTAAGGCGGATGAAAACAGAAAAAGTTTGTGTAAAAGTTAACTATTCCTTATGACAAGCGCATCAGCTGCAATTTGAACCTTCTGTCCCGATGAGGCTGTTGCGACAACACAGCCCCGCTGCCAAGAAGCCGCTGAGGGGTTTCGCAGAGCGAAGGGTAGGGTTGAAATCATCCTCTTCTACGCCACAATCTACTGTGTCTCGTATTTCTCTGGTCCGAAAATACGAACTATAAACGATATCCAGTATGGAGGCAGTAGGAGTCGGTCTAGGAACCGTGGCCTTGATCTCCACCGTTCTCGACGTTTTCCGCCTTGTCACCTCGTTTCGAACCTATTCGGAAGCGTCAACCATTCTGTTCCGCCAGCTCGAGCGAGAGCGAGAGGTGCTGCTACGCTGGGCAACAGAAGTCGGCCTTCATCAAATAGGGGACGCTGCGTCAGAATCTCGAACTGCCATCCCAACAGAACTCCTACCATTAGTTCATAAGATTGTAGCAACTATCGGCGCCCTGCTGGCGAAAGCGACAGCTACCAAAGAGACCAAGGGAAATTTCGAATCGGATGTCCAAGAGCTTCGGCTTGTTCTTGAAGTGCTCCAAAGTGAAATTGATGGGCAGAAGCAATCTCGGCAGTCACGACTGTCGAGATCATTAACCCGCCTTGGATGGGCGATCGGCGAGGAGGAACGACTGAAAGACCTCATCACCACAATCCATGCATACAACACCAGCCTCCATAATCTCATCCCCAAGCCTCTCCAGATCCGCCTTGATGGCTCCCTCATGCAGATTCTGTTGTCCGAGAAAGACCAGGACGAGCTGCTAGAGATTCAACAGGCTAGTCTTCATTGGCGAAAAGCCATTTCCGTAGTGGCAAGCGTAACAGCCCTCCAACAGACCCGGTCTATAACCGCACCCCCCTCAGCGAATCAGCTCATGCTGCAGCGCTCCAAGTTTGCTTCTCTCGGTCCCGACATGGTGCGGTATCTCACCAGATACGAGTCTCACGATGAGAGGGTCCATGTCCTCGTCGAATGGCGAGCGTACAAGATACCACACAACTCCGAGAAGAAGTTTCAATATCTGAACACCTGCCTTGACCTCGCCCGACTGCTTCATGCCAGCCAAAGCCTCGCCGCCTATCGTACAATGGACTGTATCGGCATCTTCGATGATATCGAGTTCCGACCCCATCCCCGCGTCGGACTGGTCTATCGAGTTCCCCCCATCATTGGTTCGCATCCACGGCCCAGCGCTGAAGATTACTCCATCCAAATATGCACTTTATACGACACCATCAACCGCAAAGAATTCTCCCGCCCTAGACTAGACCAGCGCTTCGACCTTGCCCGAAGCCTCGCAACAGGCCTACACCGACTCTTCGTCTCGAGATGGTATCACAAGAACCTCAACTCGAAGAACATCCTCTTCTTCACGCGGAAAGAAGCCAGCACAGAGAGAATGGAACCTCCTTCAACGGATGGACACATCCTCCACCCCTTCCTCTCCGGATTCGACTACGCCCGCCCCGACTCCCCCGACGAAATGACCATCAAGCCCGAGGTGGATGAGTTTTGCGATCGATATCGCCACCCGCAATGCACGCATCCAGACAGCAGGGAGACGATCCGATACAGTCGCCGGTTCGACATTTACAGTCTTGGTGTCCTGCTGATGGAGATAGGAAGGTGGGAAACGGTCGATAAAATGCAGAAGGAGTATATGGCCCAGAGGAAGAAGCGCCTGGAAAAGGCACCGGTACCGGCACCACCGCCTTCGTTGCAGGACTTTCAGCGATATCTGCGGACACGGTGTGTGGAGTCGCTTGGGTTCCGGATGGGGAGAATCTATATGGATGTGGTGAAGTTTTGTTTGGATGGCGGGGGTAATGGGACGGGGGATTCTGAAGTGATGGGGCCGGATGCTGCCGTAGAAGAGCTACTGGTCGATAGGTTTAACAAAGAGGTTGTTGCGGAGCTTGCGAGATGTACCGTCTAGCTAGAACGAAGAGGTAAATTCAGCTGAGAGCTTTCCGTCACGATTCTGCTGGAATAGGACGATCAGTTTGAGGTAAACTGAGTTCTACTATCCATGGCAGTAACCAGCGCTTTTTATAGACGCAGACCACAATACCTGGGGACAAAGTCCGGCTCCTCGCCCACAACGTCGGCAAGTCCAGCATCTGGCGGCTGCCGTCGACCCCGCCTCACGTAAATAGCGGTACCAGCACTGGCAACCTAACCACCATCATACTAGTCCCTTTGTAGAGAATAATTAACAGGTGTATTAGAGCCCAGACAATAGATCCACTTCGTTGTTGTCTTGTCCACCACATGCCTAAGCAGGGGTAAGTAGCTAGGCTATGAAGCTCAGCGTCCGCCAGGCGCCGCTTCTAGCATTATCGATAAGCTTTCATGCAAGGGTTACTTTTGCTTCATGCGCAGAAGGTTGTTAGGGCTGTGATCAGTTGGTTCCCGGGCCTTCCAAACCTAGTTTCGACCGAATCAGATAATGGATCTAGGTTTTGTCATCGTCGTTTCGGATCGCGGAGCTTTCATCGCAGGTCAAAGTCTCTAAGCTCGTAAGCATAACCCCAATGTTCATTAAAGCCTAACAGATCTGCTCATGGCCATGCTCGTCACCTAACTGGCAGCAACCAATCGGCATTACCTCTGCTGCAGCTTGCTTAAAATAACCATGTGTCAAATGTATATAGCGTGGAACCAATGGGGAGTTCTACGATTAACCTTATACCCTCTGATACGATGCTTAATATCGTGTCCAAGTAAAAGCAAGTATACAGTAGCTAATAGGCAATACATTTATTAAGTTATGTGCATACTATATACAGTATTCGACACAATGATACAGAGTAGGTTGCACCAAGTCATGTTATGTATAGTATAGAGCCCTCCCTTGCTTCCGCCTCCAAACTCGGTATACCGTAGTCATAATTCCTGCTGGCACTGGTCCATCATTTTAATGTGGTGTCCATGTTCAACCCCTCCTCTATATGCCCAAAGTACGTGGTGGCTGATGCGTCTAGATGATTAGCAATCCAGCGTTTCCAAATGTTCTAAGCCGTGTGAGTCAATTAACCCCAAACTTACAACGGACATTCTAAGATGTTCAAACTTACATATGCACTCTTGTATAGCCATTTTGTGATATCCATACATGGATCTAAGAATGCCAGATAAATTCAAGCACGGGCTATTAAGGGTTTCTCTCCAGAGTAAAGAAGGTCACTAGTAAATCACAAGAAGGCCGTAGTTAGAGGGTAAAGGTTCAATAGTATTAATTTCTAGATATACCTTCATTTTTAACATAAGAAGGTACGACTGGAGTGAAACGAAACGTTACACCACGTTGACAGAGCTTAATTATATGGAATTCATTGAATCGCTCCCTACTTGTTAGCAATATATAGCGAGTACCAATGGAGGGTACTACGGTTGACCTTTTACCATCTGACACTACTTCATTCTGTATACAAGCAGAGAGATGACATGATTACTTGGTTTTCTGATAGGAGTGCAGCTTCGAGTATCAGTTTACTTCCCCAAATAACTCACTCATACATTCGTCCATTAGCAACAAAGATGCCTCACTGGCTGTCTGACGGGTGTCGAGCCTGATAGCATTGTTCGTTCGATACGTATCAGTATACTGGCATAGTCAGTGTTACAGTACGATGTGAGAACTGGTAATCCTATTATTTATTTTCACCCAATAAAGCGGGCGGGATCTATATCCTGTGTTGCCGTGGCGGTAATGTGTTCTTTGTCAGCCTACTTTTGTCTGTTTTATTTGAGGTACCATGGTTAAGTTTCGAAAGTAGAGGCTGAATATGCTAGCCAAGAGCAACAAACTGGACACTCCTTCAGCAGTGACATCGTCCAGATATCTTAAATGAAAGTATACTCGTTTATACGCGAAAACTTAAGTCATCCGTTTGAGACTGCCGTGGGGAAGACTGGGAAGTATAGTAGATATCCGAGTATAATGTGTAGTAGAAGGGTCTCATGTCTATCACTATGTTCGCAGGCATTATCCCGTCGAGCTCCTAGAAGTAGAATTGTCATGAGCGCTTCCGTTTTAAGCCAGTCTGCAATTGCAATCGCACTTTAGTCTCCTGCTTGTCTAGAGCTTGTGCACATTTCACATAGGCCACGTCAGTAGACCGCCCCGATGCACGAAACGTGTAATCGACACACACTTTCCGGCGGAGGATCCCTTCCAATGCCAAGGCCTCCGTAAGCAAGTCCTTGTAGGCGATGACAGTACCTCTGCAGGTGAGCCAGCCATTGCGCGACCAGATATGGCAACGCTTATTCATGCAGTCGTTAACAAATCTTGAAGCAGAGTAAATGCGCACGCAAATGGTGTTCTCCTTATTGCCGCTATCCAGCTCGTTTAATGCCCACTTCAGTGCGAGGATAATAGCCGTGAGCTCGGCACGTTCAACCGTTGGGCCCTGGTCCCGTGTTGGCAGATCTTGTGAGCGTAAAGTGTACTTCTCGCTGTCATAGGACATCAACAATGCAACTGCGGACCCAATTGAGGTGAAGTCATTGAGAGAACGACGCATTCCTTGAACATAGAAGTTCAGCTCGTTGGATTTCTCTTTCGTGAATGAAATGGGGTCCAATGCAGGAAAAGAATGCGTGAGAGGTGGCGGTTGATTCATTGATTCGGAATTGATCATTTCGCCGTCGGGGCATATGGGAATCGATGATAGAAGAGAAGGTGTGGCGCTTGTTTCGTTCTTGATTAGCGGCTCGGGTTTGGCCATGTTGTTAGGTTCTGCCATTTTGTCCCTAGTGTATAATATCTGAGCTCCTCTTCTACATGGTATTACTTTGACAGGCGCGTACCAGATGCTCACGCAGTGACGCGTCGCTGTTGAGTCGAGATACAGCTATGGGCATGTGTTGATTCTCACGGGAGGGTTGAAGTGGAGGACGGTCGAGGGCGACGAGGAAGGCAAGGAAGAAGAAGAAGAGGTGAAACCAATGATTAAACGGAGAAATCGTTCGATAACTGCCTGTTTAGTAGTCGACTAAAGGAAGATTCAGGTAGGCACCACTCTCTCGACTACCTATGTTATGATGGCGGGCGCGCGCATTTGGCGACGAAGTAATCGTTTGGTCTGCACCTTCATTCTTCCCCTGAAACCGCAAGCTAGTAGGCCGGATATGTGCATAGGCGCCGTTATATAAATACCTAGGGACCATAAGCACAGGTATCTGCTGATTCTTGGTCGGCATTTAATGTCCAAGGCGCGTCAGTGTCATCCGGAACACAACGTGTCTTTCGAACGGCTGAGTTCTTTTCTTGTTGATACCTCGAGACTGCGTGCCGTCTTGTCTAGAGAAGTGATTATGCCACACCAACGTACCTGGGAGTGACCGTCAAAGCACGAAGTTCTTCCGATGCATTCAGAGCAAAACTTAAGAAGGCAACACGAACTTCCGCTTTTCTAATCGAGAAGCAACACGCAGGCTACCATTGAATGTAGACTATCGGACAAGGAGCATTACGCCAGCTTAAAAACTGGCCTGATGGCCTTCTCGTCATGAATGAGATAGGTGTCTATTTTCCCTCTAGTGGTGCTCGTCGAAGGAGGATGTCTCTTAGATCCAACAGCTAGATAACATCTATCTGCCTAGGAATGTTTCAGTACAATCGCCTATGGCTTAGTAGAGCAATACCATATACTTTGCGACATCGGACGAAGCGAGGGTAGGGCCCAATACTGAGTTCGACAATTGATATGGAGTCCCAACAGTAGAGGCAATTGTCACGAGGGTTTTGCAAAGGAACAATACCGCTGAGAAAACCAGCCCGTGGGCCGTCTGCTGGGCTGTCTGTTGGCCCATACAGCGGAACGAGCTACAATAAATACGCCACTAGGTTTAAAACAATTCTGATTCTCAACACTTCAATATCCAGTTTATCTGTATCAAAGCTCACTTCTAGTGAGCATCGATTGGCTCCAGGGCCATGCTATAGCTTTTCATTCGGCTCGCTGAGCTCCTACTCTCATGCCAACTATAACGCAGTCATGTCAGGCATGTCAGGTATGCAGATAACATACACTTTTCATCTTCTCATGAAAGTACTCCTTAATGAAGTGAGGTATAATAGGCGAGCCTTCAACCGTAGTGGTAATGCTACCTTGAGGTGCTAGGTAGTTCTTGAATAGGTCTGTAAAGCCTTCAACGTCACGACAAACCCCAAAGAACATGTCTTCTATCCTCGCGATCCGGCGCCAACATCTAACAATATACGTGTCCAGTATATGGCAATAACCAACAACTGAGGAATCTGACTCGTGCCGTGACAAACCGAAGATATTTGAAATATCAACATCGACCACCGACAACAGGCGACGGGTGATGCTACTGTGCGATATAGTCGGGCGGCTTCTTTATTCTCCTCATTCCAGCAGAAATCTTCAGCGCTTAGCATCAGGTACTTTACAGAAACAACAACCGAGAAGTGTGGCTGATAGTTGTCATACGCGAAAGATGACTCGCTTCGGCATGCACTACTTGTCTAAACAGGGTTTGATTTTCTTGATGTCGATTAAGTACAATTAGCTAGGCGTCTATCCCTATGTCATCTCTCGGCGCCTTGAACTTGATACCCGAGATTAGTCCTAAGTCATTCTCACTTGCTAAATCAACCCCATTACCACCACGCGCTCAGCTCGTTTTCTGAGTATACCTTTAAAGGATCATCCGTTATGTTGATGACGAATAGATGTAGTAGGAGACACCAAGTCGGACGACGCATCTGCTCTCTCGTCCTGCCATCCCATACTACCCAAGGTAGATACAAACGGGGAATCGAGGTGATCGTCACCTTCTTCTCTTTCAACACGCGAAGGTAAACTACCCACGGTGGACACTGCGTCTGGCTGCTCCGGCTTCGTTACTTCCTTGCCTGCAAGCTCGTGGTATACCGGAGTCGACTCTTTGCCTGGTGGTATTGGTTCACCGTCTAATTGGTGGACTTGCGGTTCATCCTCGCCAGATCTTATGGCTGCCGCCTCGACTTGTGTCTCTTCACCGTCTAATTCAGGCTGCCCATTTTCGCCAGCAATGCTGTCACCATTGGTCACGCCGCTACGCTGGCCGGGGCTGTCTCTGTTCCCTACGCTGCTACCCGCATTCGTACTGGTGCCAATGGTGTCTGGTGAGTAGTACTTTCCGGTCCTCGTAGAATTATGGTTATAAACAGGACCTGTGATAACGGCCATGTCAGGTTCTGGTTCATGTGCAGCGAACGTCGCCTTCTTCCGTTGACGACGTATGAGGAAGATAATTGCTGCGACGACAAGGATGGCACCAAGCACCGCTCCAACGACTATACCGGCTATAGCGCCACCGCCAAGGGATTTGCTTCCTGGGGCGGAAGTGGAGGAGCCAGAGCCTTTTCCAGGGTCTTTTGATGGAATAGTGACGATATTCTCTTCGGCGCCCTCAACCCACGAACACGCCGACACATTAAAGGTACCGCGCTCGTAGTCGGCAGAGAGATAACTACGTTAGATGTTAGTATCACGTTATATTGGTAGGCCTATGCATTGGCTGCGGGCTCTCCTCACGCTTCTTGTAAGAATGTTCGCCCTAGTGTGTACTGTGTTGAGTTGGCTGCACGTTTCAACGGAAAGTAAAAACTCGTATTCTCGACTAGAGGATACTCCGCCGTGAGATCGAACGCATTGTAAGGAAGAACGACTTTCACAGCTTCCCCGCCGCCTTTCACATCGGATAATCTAAAGGTCACCTGTGCGTCTGAGTTGAGTAGTGTAGAATGATAAGTGTCGTTCACTAGGTATAAGCCCGTTTTATCGTCCATGGTGAGTCCGAACGCCTTCTCAAATGCGTCACACACGTCCTCAGGGAGCCACAGGTAAGGATCGGTCGAGTCTATGAAGATGTTGATCGGATTAGAAAGGAGGTTTGCTGAAGTCGATCCGCTATAACTGATGGACTGGAGGACAACCACCAAGTCACGTGTAATGTCGCCTGCCATCGTGAAAGATGCCGAGTTCTCAACGAACCGTGATGTGTCATATCCAGACAGAATCAACTGTCCGTACACTTGCTTTAGACCTGGCATGATACAAACATAGGATTAGCGAGTCAATCATTGTGATATAAATTTGCGCGACTACACTTACGGTACTTGGCGCCGGCGGTATAGCTCCAGCTCACACTTGGGATGATGCCTTGGTCTTTGAGTGTAGTAACAAACGAAGGCGAAGAGAAGTTCCCTACTGAGGTGAAGTTCACCGGTTGATTGTTAAGTCCAAATAGTCCCCTATAATCATTAGATCGGAACCTATCTCTCGATAATAAGAGGGATGAATTAGCGTCTTACAAATATAACGGCTCTGCAGAGGCAATGCCGGCAACGGTCTGGTTCTCCAGACTTGGTCCGGTAAGCCCAAGACCAAGGGTCTCCAAACCAAAACTCGCATTCTGTGAATACCCGAGATTCGCCTCGAGACCGACTCCATTTTGGTTTATGCCGAAATCGCCCAGCTCGTGCCAAGTTGAAGACTCGTTGGTGTTAAATAAGTTGCCCCGGGAGACTGCGCAATTCGCTGGCACTGTCGCAAGTCCAGCAGCGGTTGTGCAGCCGTACTCTGACAGTACGACGAACGATTCTGGGGAAGCTGTAGATACAATGACTCTGACGTCTTGTTCTGTACTTCCAACTCGAAGGTCGACTGCAACATCAAATATCAGTACACTCGTCCTTTCGAGCTAAAGGAGAAAGGCTTGAGGGCGCATTCAGAGTTCCTCAGAGGATAATAAATCTGTACGGCAGAACTATTCGCATGCACCCCACAAAAGGGGGAGGAAAATGACTGCTTACAAGTGCTCCATGGTCCATCGTTTCCCTCACTGGATACTCTGTCAACTTATGAACACAGTTATTTGAGGAATCAACATAGACATACAAGTATTGACTTGGAGGGATTGATATAGCTTTAGGACCGTCTTCATCCGTTGAAGCGCGCGCAATGATAGCCGCGTTATCACCCAATACCCAAGGTACCAGTGTCCAAGTAAACACAAGAGCCACAACACCTGTGGGACGGTTCATCTTCATGAGATGACACGGCACGTACTTGAACATAGGATTTGGAACACCTTGACGGGATTATCTAGTGCACTGACTGCACGTCTGCGATGATGAGCAGGACTGTCGTATAGGTACCTAGACTCGACAAACAATCAACACAAGCAGGCTAGCATGAATTCATAGGGTATCCTGCTTGTAGTTCCCTGATAAGATATAGCGCTTCATGATCTCGGCGCGATTATGCCCCTTGCGAAATTAAAGCTGGTGGTCTATAGCTGTTGTTGTGTTGCTTGATTTACTTTGCGAACCAACTTGGCTTATACATCATAATTAGCTTGGGATTGCTGTCGCCTGTCAACAGGGGCCCTGCCAACTCCCCCATCATCATAGTGCCACTGCCAATGCAACCATCGTCATAGAGGTTCGTAACCGAACCTTGTCCCTGGTCGAGCAGGGGCCATTGGCCAATCAAATACCCTGCCGACGGCCAACTCACCCCTTGCAGTAGCATCGAATAGGCTTAGGCTCGTTGTTATTGTTCCTAATCGCAGGGTTGCCAGGCCTTCTGCTCCCAAAGCATCGCGATCATCCATATGACAACATCAACAAGAAAAAAACAAGGCCAGACACCGGACCTTATGGATAGATATGTGGCAAGAGCTCTTGGTAAATATTAGCGTATCCTAGTCCATATTTGATTGCCCTTCTGGAAACATCTGCATCCGTCAAGAGCCCAGACACATAATGTCCTGCGCAGCACTAATCTGATTGCCATTCTTCCCAAACTATATCTCATAATAAGAGTCCTCTGTGTGCTAGCTATTGAACATTTTCATGTTTCTTCAAGACTCCTAACCCGCAGTTGTACCATCCTATCGCTTATCATTTACTGATCTCTCGTTGTACTCACTCTGTTTCCCTCGCTCAAATCCAGAGTCTCTTTAGTTGTGCCAGTAGCAATCATGTTCTCCGCTTATCAACTGCCGACGTTGGTTGGCTTGCTGAGTTTCTGTGTGAAGAGCACAAATGGTCATGGTATGTACTCAGCTGTTGTCCAGCTCTCATCTTATCGTGGCGACTAATAGCCTAAAAGATCTTTACCACTACCCCTACTATAACGTCTCAAGTTATAGTACGACTACTCTTACGCTGCCTACAACATATGAGACCTACTCAGACGGCACCGTAACTACCGTCATATCAGCTACGACCGTGACTTCTAGCTCGGCTATACACTACCCTACAATACACCCAAACACCACAACGATCACGATCAGTGTTCCAGAGACCACCACACTCACTCCAAACACCACAACGACCACGATCAGTGTTCCAGAGACTGTCGTCACTACGACGACCGTATACTCTACTACTGCCACAAGCACTACCATCATTATACCAACCACCATCACTCCATCAATATCATATTCAACTTATATCCCCACTATCACTACGTCGGTTTATAACCCATGTCCGACAACATGTAGCATGTAGGTCCCTTCTACCAAGAACGTAAGACATAGTTATATGTTGCTGACGCTCCTCTTAAGTGCTGCCGGTACAGTCCGTTTGTTCTTCTGGCCAACCAACAACGACTACTCGTATCCATCAACATATGTTGAGACGGCACTCGACTACACTTTGTATGTATATGGCTTTCCTTGGTTCCTTTTTGAGGCGATCTCACCCGCTAATCGAATAACAGTACATCGCCATCTGTGTATCTAGTCATCAATACCATATACGGCACCAACTCTCTTGGCCGGGCGGGGCCATCTGGCACGAGTGAAGTATTCGCCGTCGATCTAGACCAAGTATCCACGTTAGATCTCAAGAATCAAGCTACTCGGCAGCTCACTCTGAACGACCTGTATACGAACTGTCCTCAATCAATAGCCCCCGAAGTGATCGCGACAACAATACCAGACGGCCATTGCGACTTTAGTCTTCTCGCGCCGGAGACCGTGAAACAGTGGGCTCTTCCGGTGAGTAGAATATGCTGCCATTCTTCACATTCTGCCCATCCAGGGATTTCAGTGTCTAATCCAGCTACTTGAATTTTTGGGGACTCTGCTGGGAGAACCAATTGCTGACTCGAGATATTAAAGTGCAATGCCTGCGGAAGACTTGGGCTTTTCGATCCGCCGTATGCCATCCCTACTCTTGCCGGAGGTCTGATAGGAACTACCATCGCGACAACGGAAGTCGAGACTACAACGTTCCCCAGTACTACTTTGCCAGTTACCGGGGCCACCTCAACTGTAGTCTCAGCCACTGCGATTGAGACGACTACCGAGGTTACCCAGACTACAGAAACCGAAATCCCTTCGTCTACCGGCGATAGCAATCCGACTACTGTCCCATCCTCACCGACCTCTGGCTCACCGACCTCTGATTCGCCTACCATTTCTTCGTCGCCAGCCTCCAGCCCAACTACACCAGTCACTGCGTCAGCAACTAAAGTAACGGGCGCGTGCGGGATTGCATGTCTGCTTCTAAGCCTTCTTGTGATGGTATGGATGTAAGAAGATAACGAGAACTTGACATCAGTTCGGAGGGGGTCGGTAGCAAAAGGTGGCACACATGACAGAGTATATACAGACTAAAGAGGATACGATCACGATGAATGGGTTACGTAAAACAGGGCTTCGACGGCCGGCAAAGGTTAAACACGAGAAATTTTTGTTCTGAGCGCTGCTTGTTACGCGAGTAACTATTTAGATAATATTAATATAATATGATATCACCACCTTCTTCTATCAATTGTTTACTGCTTGTTATACTGGCATTCGTTGGCAGGTCCTTAGGAAGGGTGTCTTATTGCTTCTGAAACTATGCTCTCTAATTCTTCTCATTATCATTCATCATCAACTCGGGTCACAATGAACTTTCAAGCTCCATGTTTGCGAACAGAAAACTAAGCACTTGCGGGAAAAGTGTCTTGTGGGTAGCCTAATTAGTTTTACGCAAAGTTCAAATCAATTACCTAATCATGTCTTCGTGGCTCAGTTGGCTAGAGCGTTGGTCTCATATTCGTATGATCCAATCAAAGATTGGGCTATCCAAAGGTCGTGAGTTCGAGCCTCACCGAGGACATCATTTTTATTTCGTCTTCTTCCACAGACCATATCTACAAATAGTTTTTTGGTGTAGGGCTAGTATAGCCTAATGATTTGCTAGTTAGTACCTAGGTAGTTTAGCACGCGCCCCATAGGAAGCTCAGTGGAGATCTGTTACGTAAATTTCCCCTGACGTTAGATAATAGAGCAACATAGATCACGGAGTACTTCGGTCTTCTGGCGGAAGGTTGGTAATTATCATACGTATACGTCATAGGCAGACTAATATGAACAGATGAACGCTGCAGGTTCCATAACTGTACACAAATGAAACGAAGTTCCCGCAGACTTTCTTTCCCTCAGGGGAGTCGCATCATATCCACCATTAGACCTTCAGTACACAGCTTTTACATCGACATGCCCGGGAGCGAAGTGAGCCCTATGACACGTATCAGTATTGAAGCACCAATGTCAAGGGGATTAAAAAACCTACATCCTTCAGTATTCTCGCCAATCTGGTCCTTGACCGTGCACTTATTGGCCGTGGACATGACCTGCTTCTTGATGGAGCCGCAGCCATCGTAGAAGCACTCAGACTTGTTCATGGCGCGCTGGAGCGAATCACCCTTCCAGCCGAACATATAGTCTGCGTGCGTCCCGTAGCCCTATTACGTAATCAGCCAAAGACGTAGTCGGCGTGCGTGCCAAATTTATAGCGCTATAAATCCGTCTCATAAAATCTATGACGAGTACGTGTTTAGGTGGAGATGGAGATGGGGGTTAGGGTTACCTTGCTGCCCTGGAAGCTCCAAACGAAGGGGTTCGGAGTACCCGATGGCCACAGGCTGTTGAACTTGGTTGTGTCCCAGACGGTCTCATAGGTCAACTGTGGCATACGAACGGGATGCGAAGCCGGGCATGCGGGCGCGCTCACGAAACCGTCTTGCTTAATTGTGTTGAACATGTGAGACTGGTGGTCGGGGCTGTCAAGATTCTTTCCATCCCAGCATCTGCTTTCGTTAGGACGGTGTCATATTCTCGTGAACCGTGTATAGAATACTCACGCGGGGAAGTGGTGGACAGCGAAAATGCCAGCTGGACAAGGCTTGTCGGGGAAGTCAACCATCTCGGGGCCTCTGTTGATCAGAGTCTGAAGGCAGTTATAGCGCAGGCCAATGTGGCCCTTGGCCTGGTCGAGAGTGCTGGTGGTCGGCGAGCCGACAGTCATACGGAAGCCCTAAGATCATTAGATTGCCGAAGGTAATAGGTTATCGGAAGACTTACCGGTGGGAAAGCAGTGATATATTGTTGTTTCAATGCGTCGGTGGAGAAATCGTGCCTTTTTGCTTTATGTCAACATGCCATCTCGCCTCACGAAGTGCTTCTTTTTTGGAGCTATCCAAGATGCAATTCATAGATTCTAGACGGGGATATATGAGCATTAACTTACTGTGAAAGTGTTAACTAGGCACCTAACGGATTTTTCGAGGAAAGATTTGGGAATCGGACAAGTGATGTTTTTCAAACGTACCGGAGTGTAGTAGATGGTCATTCCACCAGTAGTACCAGCTGCGAGAGCGGCGTTGTTGACGACTGGCACACGGTGATAAGAGCCGTTGGTAGGGTGCTTGAAGTACAGAACCGCGGTCCAGTAGTTGCTAAAGTCTTCGGCCATCTCGCAGGTAGTGCAAGTTCCTCTCTCACCAACGTCACCCGTCATAGTAGCGTTGAAGGCATTGCCGCCGACGATATGGTGAACATGCGCCGAGGGGGCTTGGCCAGGCTCAACGACCGGGTCGAGACGCTGGATCGTGAGCGAGGAGCATCCAAAGCGAAGACCTGCTTGGACAGGCGCAATGAGCGCAATGGCGGCGGTGAAAGACTTCATCTTTGCGACGGATCAGTCTAGGGTTAGAGAGGTGAAGAGGAGGAGAAACAGGGGGACTCGGTTCAGTGCCGAGTCCACGTTTTAAGTACATCTCTATCTAACCGTACTTTAAAATTCCATATGTCATTCTCCCTATCTGCCCTCCTATTATTCATAATGAAAGAAAATCCCATACCCATTGAGAAGTGCAGTGATAGGCGCATATCAGGCTTCGGGGAGGGAGAGACGCATGGTGTGCTGTACAGACAAATCAGGTTCGGTATGCATAATTAAACTACTTTTACCGGTGACATGGTGGTTTAACTGGGGGCACACAATAGGCCGCTCGGCTGGCTACCATTTCAGGCGGCAATTTTCCAAGGGCAACGATTGGATTGCCGGTAAAGATGTTTGCCCCATCATATAAACAACGTTAACCTAGACAATGGCGAACACAAGTGCCGCAGACGCCAAGACTGCTCACATGTTGGATTCTCTAGGGAGAACCTCACATATGAGTCGAAGGTACAAGATGCTCAGCGAATAACAGTAGATCATTGATAAGCCAACCAATAATCGCATCTCCCTTGTCGAAACGTATTTATAACATTTCATGCGGGAGTTCACTCGGTACCTAAGCTATATACACCTCATGCTGTTAGGCTATCTTGTTTTACGATTCGAGGTGTACTGCTTCTGCATTGGCTGTCAGTTATCAGTTATCAGCTACATCATACATCAATTTGGCTTCAATATGTTGACCTCAATAAGCCATGTTGGTACACCACTTAAAGGTGTAAATATTACGCAACCGGCATATGGTACAATCCGAAGGATGGTGAAGTAGGGACTGCATGTATTCCATGGCATCGCTCAAAAGACGCTACCCTCTCTAATTACAGTTTGGAATAAGATGAGCGTCTCGATATTTTTCATTTCTTATGCTTTGACAAAATCACTAACTTATATGGAGAGATAGACTTGAGTGTCGCTGAAGGATTACAACCCTGAGGTAACTGATCACATAAGAATACCTGGTGGAAATTGAGGCGCGAGCTTACCCATGCATCTAACAATTCTAGATAACATTTTAGTAAGAGCAATGTGGAGGCACTCCCAGATGATTTCTTCTGGAAGGTAAAGGGCCATGCCGGTGGAGAATTCAGGCTGCTGTATGACCTATCCGGTGACATGATACCATATCTATTAGATTGAGATGTATTCTTGCATATACCTAGATAACTAATCTAACCGTACACCACAAAAAGGAAAGCCCCTCGCAGCTAAGGGAAAGAGTAAGGCCAGAAAACCCGTGTCACATTATACTGTCTTGTATTATTGAGACATTTCTATCTAGCCTTGGATTCAAGTCTTTGAGCTGGTACCGGATTAGTGACAGCGTCTAAGGGTCACTGTCAATCTCCCTCAGAGCCGCCTTGAGGATTTTAGTGATACAGGAGGGCCATTGAGTGGAAAATTCGTCTTTGATTCGTTTTATGCCGTGTGAGGGATAGTTGCAGGTGTTGTTATCCTGGACACACATAACAGGCGATTTAGCTCATACACTGCCGTAGCCACTTCATATCCATACTGCACTGACATATATCGCACCTTTCCGCCAGTTCCGTGCCCTGTGAGAATCTTAAACCTGCACATGGATTAACGACATCAACCCTTATTTCACCTCCCTCCATGGTCCTAAGGCTTTGTGAAGTCTTCCCCAAATACCACCATTCCAGGTCTGAATCTCATCCCACTCTTTGACAGCGCAGTCCAAGGCCATTAGGCGACTACCTACGACAAAGTCCGCAAAGGTCGGGTTCTCTCCACCTTGCAAGAAAGGTCCGTCTGTGGCTTCGAAGTACTTCGCGAGCTTTCCGAGTTCTATTTCAAACTTCTTCAGGAGCTCCCCTCGAGCGTCACTAGGAAGTAGAGCCTCTTCCCAGGTTTTCTTCCCTAATCTGGCAGCCAGTTTGGCCTTGGACTCCTTCTCATTCGTCGGATTGAAGGGGAATCCGTCAAGATTGAGTATGCCAAAGGGGGCGAACATGGCCTCTACATAGTCATTGAAGGCCGCGGTGAGTCCGATGCTACCTTCGGGAAATAGAGAAGGCCCTTCAGGGTAGGTTTTGTCTAAATAGACGGCGATATCGAAGGTCTCGCCAATAAGCTTCCCGGTGGAGTCGTCCTTGAGAATAGGCAAAGTGTAGTAGGGAGTGCCGTCGGCATATTTATCGGTTGTTTTGACACCGAGCTTCTGTCGCACCGACGGTACATCAGGCATCTCAACCCATTCGGTTTGATGGCTTATGTTTTTGAAGTTTAAAGCATATCGCACCTTCCATGGGCTAGGAGCTGTCAGCTTGTGTGGATTTTCAGCTGGACCTCCAGCCAGGTCATATAGCGTGATGGGAGGTGAGCGAGCCATTGGAGATGAAAGAAGCGATCAAAGGCACAGATATGATAAGAGTAGTCTTTAGAACGTAGCAGTATGTAAGGGGAGGTTAGGAGAAGCACTGTGAGTATTTTTTTGATTCGCTTCCTTGAGCTGGTGACATTGTGCACATTATATAGCAGCGATATGAACTATTAAACTTTTGTATAGCGTTATTAAACTTGAATCACAGAGTTACTCCGAGAATCCGAGTTGATAGGATACTTCACGCTTGTTGAAATTTTTGACATTGACTGCTTGCTAATCCAGACATCACCTGAAACATCATTGTACTCTGCTTTTCGATAAAGTTGATACTGATTCTAAAGCTTCAGATAGATCGGGAGTAAGTACACCCTCAATCATTATTCATTGAACTGGGACCCGGAATTACGGAGTTCATGTGTTTAAGGTATTACAAAGCGAGTATTAGGAATTGAGCCGCGCCATTTGGGTCCTTGCAAGGGACACACGAAGGACGAGAGAAAATAGAAAATATTGATTTCATAGACTTTATATTTCATTATATAACTATCAGTGCATATATATAAAACTGAGTTTATAAAGGACTGTCTTCCTTATTCACATCTTTGTATTGGATCTGCTGGACCTCAGAGTGTCTAGCACAGATTTAATAAAACGCTGATATTAGTTAGAACATATTCTGTCGCCCCATACCGATATTTAGGCAGCCAGAATTTCCCCGCGCTTAGAAATGCAAGTTCTTCGCCAAGGAACGATGGGACCTGAATATTTGCATTAGGCCCTTGCATTAGTGCACGGCGCAGTATTCGCATTCAGTTACCTGCTACAGCATACAGCAGCAGTACTGCATTAATCTGAGATAGGTATAGAACGATAGCCCTGCGCCTCTCCGAAAAGCGTCCCAGATACATCAACTGATCACACCAAACATAAATTTTGGTTCTTTGCTGCAAAAAGCTGTTGAACATAAACGAGGTCGGCAGACGATACTTTCCAAGACAAGCTTCGCTTGCCAATAGGGACCAGAGAGGCTCGACGCGCTTTGCAATAATCGTGGGTAACGACTTGATTTTTCTTTTTTTAAAGGAAAATAGCTATACTATATACCTAATAGGAGCCTTGAAGACCAAAACACGGCCCTAAAGGCGAACGAAAGCCCGGTATTTCAGAGGCTCCAAAAGTAATTGCATTGATGATAAGATCTCAGTGCAAGGTAGTGCCCTCAGAAGTCGTAGTTGAACGGGCTGTGCGTAGGTGTAGCACTCCTTTCAATACGGCGTATCTGTTGTAGATAGGGTCTTTCCCTAGTCTAGCTGTCAGGCTCATGCGTCATGCTGCAACAGTGTCCGCAATCAGCCCTACCTACAGGGATACTATTGGCTCTAACCTAGGAAGGTCTAGATTAGACGTTTGTCCTTCACCAGTCGCTTGGGAACCGAACCCTAAACATTATTATATAGGTAGGGTTTCGACCTCGAATGTTCATGCGGGTTTCCAAGGCAGAGCCACGAGTCATTCTGACTGGCTTTAGTCTCGGTCAAACCTGTCTACGATATAATCAGGTCTAGGCGACTTTAGAAGACGCCCACTTCTCCCCTTCCGAACAGAATCCTGGGGTTAAGAAATTCACCTACTTAGTGTGCAATAATTAGGGAACAACTAGACGGGCAGAAGATTACCTGTTGGAAGCAAGTCGAGGAGCCTCGCAAGATGATCATTGTAGCAACCGATATCTTCTATGTTCGCGCCGTACATGTGGCACAACCAGCTGCCTAAGTCTTGGCGACGGCCAGGATTCTCATCCCGCTCGTATTGTCATTATTGCTGTCACCCCAAGGGCCAGGTTGAGTGCTAGCCATTATATGATCCAGTTTGCCCGCTTCCATATTCAATCCTCCGCTTCTCTGTTGCACTTAGTGTTTGCTGTTTAGTCGTTGGCCGCAACGAGCTGTCTCAAAAGGGATGATAAGATGCAGTGTTTTAACCGCTGTGAGCAACGTTCCGATTGGGATCCGCACTTGGTGTGCCTAGTGCTTGGGTACCCGATTTTCAGTCTTGGCGTTGTAGGCTATCGACATCCAGTCACGATAGTCTGCAGCCTTACGGCACAGTAATCTTCAAGCGTCTTGGCCTTCACTTCAGCTAGGACTGCCTAGATTAGAAAAAGCTACTATATAAAGATGCACTCCCCTCAACGTTGTTGACGTTGTATAGACATCTCAGTCTGTCTAGCTATCCAGTTTTAACCTCAAGTTATACCACCCCCCTCTTTCTTACCAGAAAACATGCGATGCTACAAATCAAGAAGAGCATAGCTTGGGCCATAGGGCTTCTAGCCTTGACACAGGTTACAAACGCTGAGCACGTCCGAAGTCTCCAACCGGCTGTTCAAGTTTCAGTACCCCCTAGAAGCCCACACCGTCGCTCTTCACCGTCACCGTCGCCAACTAGACATTCAATTCCCTCTTGGCCAAGCTTACCATGCTACAGGCCTGATTGGCGGGATAAGAACATCATCATCGACGATCTTTGCAAATGCGATTACTATACCCCGGATATGGTCTTCGCTGCCGAGGTGGAATGTTGGGTTCATTGCATCCCCTATCGTCCCGAGCAGGTCCTAAGCGTGCCGGAGCATAAGGGCAGTTTGTCTGGATGCATCAATGCGTGTCAGGGGTCTTTTGAAAAGGCGAAGCGCGATGCTTGGGAAGGCGTGGACGCAGTGAAGAGACGGCAGGATGATTACTGGTTTTGCCACGCTATCAATTTCATCGAAGGCGAACTCTGTGAGTTCATTGGAGAAATTGGAGGTGGAGAATACGACCCTTGGGGAAGGAATTGCTGGCAGGTTCCCGGGCTCGGAAGTGGTTAAAAGAGGTTTCCCGGCGAAACATCACTTGAAGGTCTTGATTGAAGGACTTCTAGTGTTATTAAACGTTTAACTTATGAGAAAACGCGTTAGATTGGGCTAGATAGAGTCGTGTATAGAAGCTCGCCGTTAAGTTCACTGATAGAAGGCAGAAAATGTTACGTTTCTTGGTGCTTAAAAATAAGCAACTCTCCTACCCATTATTGTCTACTATGAGACCTAATCCGCTTATCAATACGCCCAGATCAAAGTGTCCCAGCTCTTGTGTACGGTCATCGTACTTGTGATGCAATAGTCTTGAGATACTAAAGGGGGTAGAGCGAACTCTGAGCTCAGTGTTGGCGACGTAAATAGCCTACAAACATACTCAATTTTTCCCGCCGTGTAGATTTTGAAATGCGCTTTCCGATGGAGGATAAAACTAGCACTTAATCCGAACCCCTTAGATGCCATTGTAGTATCTAATTGACTTGTGAGCACTATTAAGCTCTGTAGGCCATCCAGTCGGCGTGATCTCTTCACCATAAGCAACAAGTATTATTGAAATTACCCCTTATCAGTGTTGATAGTCAGGTGCCTATCTCTGAGTTGCTTCATAACTATTGACTTTCGTCTTTTCCTGTTTCATCTAGTACTTGTAAGGCGGCCACCCTCATGTGCATGTATTAAGAGAAGCCTGCTCCAGTACAATCACAGCGTCAATGAGTTTTCAATTATCTAAACTCCGAATTCATATTTATATTTCTGCTTGCAAATATATTTACTTCTTCTAACCTACGCACCAGTCGCATTCGCCATTCCTTCCGGAATATCCTCCTTCACTTTGATCTTGCCTCGAGAAACCCACCCGATAATTTCTTTCGCGAAAGAAGGCATATATTTAGCTAGAAGCGGTGCATCCGAGCATATAAATCCCTTCCTCGCAAGGCGCTTGAACACAATGTTTGTGAGCGTCTTCATGTCGTTCTTCTCCGTGACTGGCGTCTTATAGTCTAATACCATGCCGTTCATAATATTAGATACTGCATAAGTACTTTGACTTGCTAATTAGAGGGTTGAAGGGACAAAGCAGGTTATATTAAATGGAAAAAGAGAACGCATTCAAAATTACAGTGGGGTTTATAAAAACGAGAATTTTTCCAATCACAGCTAAACTTAACTATTCCGGCTTTGAATAACTTGGAATATTTATATGTAAGTCTATAAGAATTATTTTTTAAACACTTAAAGATAAGAGTTATTAAAAAATTATAATCAAAACCCCCTTTTTGTTAGTTATGCTAAGAATAAAAAAGTTTCCGACTTAAAAAGCTTTGATTTTCTTGTTCTTCTAAAAACTAAAACTTCTAACGTGTGTAGCTCAATCAAAAAAAAATCGTTATTGAGCTACATACAAATAGCATTTAATTCAATTTTATCGGATTTTAACACTATTACAGCTTATACGTATGTTGAGTGATTTACAGCTAGAGCAGTTGAGTTTGGCTGTGATTCAGAAATTATCGGGTTTTATGAGAACGATTATACTAATCCTTCTAAAGTCCTTGGTCTGCATCAGCGCTATCTCGAGCTGCTCACTTCTCACATTGCTATAGTACATATCGAGACCTTCAGGCGCCAGCTGGTCTAGAACCTCGGCAGTAGTCTTCGTCTTGTAGTTCTAAACGGCGTTGTATCTAAATTTGTTAACGACGAAATCGACCTTTCAGAGCTACCTGTGTTACTAATAACGCGTATGACATGCATCCTGTACAGCTGCCTGACGATCTGGCCAACGGCACCGTTCACCGCTGAGATGATTATAGTCTTGCCCACTCAGTGCTCAGGCATATACTTGAAGAAACTGACATATGCTGACGGTCCTGTGGCCCCGAGTGTAGTGAGCATAGTCGACAGGGGTATGTAGACTTTGGATGACGGCAGAACTTGGATTTTGGCTGTGAACGTCTCCGGGATTGCTGAGTACTCACTGGCAGCGGCAAAACCCAACACCTTCCTAGCTTAATACATAGATTATCCGATTTGATTACAGTGAACATTGCGCTTACTACGGTACCCCTCTACCCAAGGTTTTGAGTAAGTTCCTTTATCTTCAAAAGACCAATCTATCCTCTCTAGTAGGGGTCAAACGATAGGTACATATTTTTGACGGTGATTCCCCTTGAAGGTGGCTTAGCTTCGATGTTGAAAGGGCGAGACTTGACTACTAGATTATCACTGGGAATTGGTGCACCTGGAGCATAATTCTTGTAAATCAGGATCTGGTTAGGTTGCATCTTATCTTTCTATATTATCCCTAAGTATGGAGAAGGCTCTATGTAATGTTGGAACGAATCGTCCTCTCCGCAATAATAATACGACAAGAATATGAGAATATAATTCTAAGTTCAACATAACACACCCTAGCAGTTAGAGGAGACAATCAGATAATATATATTGAAGCCCTATAAGCGGTGCCATATTTTCTATAGCTCATGGACGCAAGGGGCATATAGGTGGGAATTATCAACCAACCATATCCCAGGCACTAATACCATTCGCACAACCTTGCACGCATTGGTACTCTAATGAGGATGACATGTGGTTTTTAACAATGCGATTTCTCGCAAGTTTTCTCAGCGAGAGCAACTTATCCTTCAAAGAGTAAAGATAGGAGTGCTACTGTAGTGTGCCAGCTTGCGATGCTGTTGGTGCACTGTGGTAATTACATACATCAATGTACACCTTGAAAAATTAAGAGAACCCTAAATTTATGCTATTATAAAAACAGATGAATTAAGTCCAGCGAACCTTGATTATTTGCTCTTTTTATTACGCCAACATTGGCGTGCTCGGATGAAAATTAACGTGGGTAGTTAGTCCTAGGCAATGCGAAGCCGCCGAAAAAGGGAATCAGCGTCGTCGCAATGATGTGTCATTGCAAGGTTCTGCAGTAGGCAGTTATCAATTCAATCTCCCGAAGTTTCAGCTGAAGGATCTTGGCTTTGCCCGTTTCATACTATCTAGGACTATAGGAAGCTACCCCATGCTCGCTCAAGTTATGTTGACGCGTACCTCAGGCAGCAGCTTAATAGTAGAAATATCAGGGAATGCCTGGGTATACCCATAGGCAAACTAGCAGGGATCGGAATCGCACTAACATTTGGCCACCCTATACTCATTAGAACCTGGAAGTTCTATCCAATGGCAGGCTTAGTTCCAAACGAGCCGACCATGAGGTAACCAGCGGAACCCGAGGGATACGAAGGCTTTGCGACCATGCTGCACTGGGACGTTGTTACATGATTGCGTAATTGATGATTGCGGATCGCTAGTCATCTCATTTTCAGCCTTGAAATCCGCCTCACTAGTTGGTCTGAGGGATAATCCCCTCAAGGACTATATGAACAGAGTCATCTCTCCTAACAAATCCCACCTGGTGAGCAAGTCGTTCCTTACGATCAATTCCATTCGTACCAGTACTGATAACATGAGAGGCTTCACAAATTGGCCTATCCTTGCCACTCTCCTGGTTTTTGGCAAGGCCTCCCCAGCCAAACCAGAGGCAGACGGCGACAATGGATCAAGAGCATGCAAAGCCTTCCCTGGCACCACCGCCGTAAGTGCCTTCTAGCTTGGTATATTGTTCTCTTCTTCGAGGTCTGGATCATGTTTTGTTGTCGCGTGCTTGAAGGATGCCTGCAGATGCGGGGGACTCCGCCACCTGGAAGCAATTGATCAATCAGAAACTACATCGATTAAACACTGACACCTTGAGCATAGTGGCCATCTGAAGAGACTTGGACCAAATTCAATCAGTCTACTGGGGGAATCCTTATCAAACCAGGCCCTCCTCCGGGAGCTGTCTGCCATCCCGGAGAGCCTACCTGGAAGTGCGTATTCCGGGGCCCTTTATTCATTCACGGTTATTATTGACTTCTGTTCTTGAATAGCCCCGACCAGTGCGCCATCGTCACTGCAGCCTGGAAAACCTACGACTTCCACCAGAACGACCCCGTTTCAAACATGTGGCAACAATTCAATAATGACACCTGTTTGGTTGACCCAGATACTCCATGTAGTCCTGCGGGATATCCTGCCTATGTCGTGAATGCAACAACTGCGATGCACGTCAAGCTTAGCTTAGACTTTGGTAAGCTCACGAATAACATCTCAAACCTCGAAAACCTGTTGCTGATGCATTAAACCAAATAGCGCGTAAGCATAATGTGCGAGTCGTCGTGAAAAGCTCGGGCCATGATTACCAAGGCCGTTCTCAAGCTCCAGGAGCTCTATCTATATGGGTACATCATATGCAAAGTCGCAAAACCCATGATTCATTCAGACCCCAAGGCTGCAACTTTACGATCGAGACTTCCGCGGTGACTGTGGGTGGCGGCTCTCAGCTTGGCACTCTTTACGAGGAGCTAGACAAGATCAATCAGACCATAGTAGGAGGAAACTCGAAGTCAGTAAGCGTCGGTGGTTACATCACTGGTGGCGGACACTCGATTCTTGCACCACATTACGGCATGGGAGCAGATCAGGTCTTGGAAGTAGAGGTTGTCACACCAAAGGGCGATATTGTCACAGCCAATGAATGCCAAAACGAGGATCTGTTCTGGGCGATTCGAGGTGTAAGTCTGGTTTCTAACCACTTTCGCGTTCTTTTATCACGGCTTACGGTATCATAGGGAGGTGGTTCTACTTTTGGCGTCATGACTTCCGTGACTTTAGCTACGTATCCGACGCCGAAAGTGGTGGCAGGGATAATCGGAATCTACACCATAGACCTCACAGCGCCTTGGATTTGGGACATGGTCGGCTACGTACTCTCGCAGTTCCCATATCTTGACTCCAAGGGAGTCTCTGGTTATACCTTCAGTTCCCCCAATTACACCATTCCTTATGGTAATGGCACCCTTACCCTAGCTGGCCTGGGTGGTGAGTTCATGATTATAAACACACAGGACATCAATGACATGCAGGCTATCTGGGACCCCATCATTTCCCATGTTAATGCCACCTGGCCTAACGTTGTTACGACTGTGGCCGTAGAGCCCTACCCCTCGTTCCAGTCTTGGTTTAGTGTGTACTACGACCAAGGCCAGGCGGGTGACGATGAATATGTGGGTTCTCGATTATTAGACGCGACATCCCTAGCCAACAGCACAGCCGTCGGCGAAGCCTTCAAGATTTCTCATGGGTCTGCATATCTTGTAGCTGGCAAAGGGGTAAAAGATGCTAAGCCAAGAGGTGGGAGTACATCCGTTACTCCAACATGGAGAAAGGCAATTGCTCATGCTGGTAAGCTCTCCACGGGCTTTACACTGCCTCACTGCAACTAATATGAACTTATTACTTAGTCAACGGAAAGAGCTTCACGCCTCTGAACGCTACCGTACGAGCTGAGGCTTTGGCCACCGTCAATACTCTCACTGAGCCTCTACGTCAGCTTGCCCCCGATATGGGAGCTTATGTAAACGAGGTATGAGCTTTTTATGAAACGGAGTACGTACGAGTCGAAACTGACAGGACAAAGAATAACCCCGGCGAGCCGGACTGGCAACATACGTTCTGGGGTGAGAACTACGAGCGTCTGCTGCAGATCAAGAGAGAAGTTGACCCAGAGGATGTTCTATGGTGCCATCCCTGTGTCGGAAATGACCGATGGGTGCAGCAAGGATACCGTCTCTGCCGCGTCAATAATGGAAACTGCAAAATGTAAACCAGGCAGCAATATCACATGGCCGACTGATTTCACAAGAACACCAGATGTCAAGGTGCCAAAAGTCTACCAGACCTGTGTACGTCTCATTGAACTCGAGGCCTTTCGAATAAGACTAGTCCAGATTTGTGTAACCCACCATGTACCCTCGAATAGCTATTAAAGCTTAACCCTTATTACTTTTGTGGTAGCTTGTCTAGCACCGCCGCGGTGCCAGTGATCTCGAAATCCCAACTCGCGCGATCGTCAACATCCAATACTAACTTATACTTTGCAGGCCACAGTGTCAAACCACCGTTCGCATCACTTCGCGCAACACTTCCAAGCTTGATGTCGAGCTTGTCAGTTACAGTGTCCCCGGGCTTGATATCATGCAGTCTCGTGAAGGCTACCAGGCTCTTGTTGGGATACGGCGTAGGTCCATATTCGCCCTTCAGGAACGCGAGAACCACGTAGTCGGAGGTGACGTTCCCTGTGTTGGTTACTGATACTGGTACCGAAGTAAGCGGGAAAAGGTCAGAATGGGTTTCTGCAGTGCCGTTACTGAGCAAATCTGCTGTCGCGAATTTTGTTGGAAGGTCTGCTGGGAGGGAGACGTTAAAGCTTGTGTAATGCAAACCGTGTCCGAAAGGGAACACTGGCGTCTTAGAATACCACTTATAAGTACGCCTGGATGTTTATCAGTAATCGCGTCTCGTTAGATGCGCGGGTTTCCAGAAAGATTGAGGGGTTTGGGTTAGGAAAAGAGAAAAACTCAACATACCCCGGGTTTCCGCTCCCAGGCTGCAAATTCATATTCGTCATCTGGACTTGGTTGACATAGTCGCTAGGGTACTGTGTGACAGGCAATCTCCCAGCGGGTGCTTTATCACCAGTCAATACACTGGCGACCGCTGTACCGCCGTCTTGACCCGGGTAGCCCGCCCAGAGCAGTGAATTCACGTTCTTCTCAGTTACGAGTGCCGAACTATCGACCATAGTGCCCATTTGGACAACAACGAAGGGTTTGCCGGCTGTAGCTGCCGCCAGTTGCTGAATCAGAGAAAGCTGAGCGCCCGGCCAAGTGATCTGTTCACGATCCTTGTCTTCGGCCTCAATGCTCGTGTCCATGCCACCCACGAAGACCGTGGCATCCGCACTCTTCGCCAGGCTCACCGCCGCTGCGAATCCCGACGTCGAAGTCCCCGTGAGCGCGGCACCCTGCGCATTCGTGACATCGAACCCAGCCGCCTTCAACGCATTAACTACCGTCGATATGCTCTGCGCCGTGCCATAGTAGTTCCCCTGCATTTGGGTCGTCGCAGTCGAGAGAGGTCCGATAACAGCTATGCGCTTCACGGTCGTTTTGGACAGTGGCAGTTTACCCGTGCCCTCATTCTTCAACAGCACCAGGCCTTCTTGCGCCGCACGTAGCGCCAACGCTTTCGCGTCGGGCTTTGCCACGTCGGCCCATGCTATCTGTCGATATGGCTGCTTGGCGGGCGCATCGAACCAGCCTAGCCGTACCATGGACGAATACCGGCGGATCAGAGACCGGTTGAGCACGGTGTCGTTGAACAATTTTGAATTGTATGCAGAGGGCAGATTCTGCGGCCAGAACTGTCCACAGTCGAGATCTGTGCCAGCGTTGATCGACGCTGCTGCAGCCGCCGCGGCGGATCCTCCGTAGTGGTGATCGGTCCACACGTTCTGCAGAGCGTCGCAGTCGGCCGTGACCCAACGGTCCTCGTTAAAGCCATAATGCTCACGGAGGACTTTCTGCAGCAGCCACGGATCTGCGCATGTCGGGACGCCGTTGACGGCGTTGTAGCTGCACATGACGGACTGGGCGTTCGCATCTCGAACACAGGCACGGAACGGCTGGAGGTAATAATCCTGGAGATCCTGCATGCTTATCTTCGCATCGAACCCGTACCGGTAATTGCCCTTCCAGTTCTCCATGTCGTAGCCCGCGTAGTGCTTACACGTGGCGACGAGCTTGTAATACGGATCGGCTTTGAGCCCGCCCTGGAGCCCGGGAATCAGCTGCATCACATACTGTGACATGTGATAGGGATCCTCGGAGGGAACCTCCTGTCCCCGTCCCCAGCGTGGGTCTCGGAAAGGATTAATATTCGGCGTCCAGAAGTTCAGTCCGCACCGCCCGGCGTTGCTGAAGGCGCGCGCTTCCGTTGATGTTACCGACGCAACGGAGGCGATCATAGGCATGTCGAAGGCCGCGCCCATCGTGATAGGTTGCGGGAACGACGTCGCGTAACTGAAGTCGCCCGAGGTCGCGAACTGTACGCCGCGCGAGCGCGCGACGCCGTGGAGCGCCTCCTGCCACCATTCGTAGGCTGGTAGGCCGAGCCGCGAGACGCCTGGGGAGTTGTCCCAGCTATTAGACATCTTCTCGCTCGTCGTAAACGCCGCGACTAGCTATTATGCAATTGTCATGTAAGCCAGTCATCGTTACGATATGCTTTTAACATGGTGATGAACGCATTTCTTACCGCAGCTGCTCGCGACCATGGATCAAGCGTCGCGTTGCATACTTGATTCGATGCGAGCTTCTCAGTTGTTAACCAGAGAGTCTCTTACTTTGATATTACTCGTTTTCGAGGTACTCACCGGCCCAGATTGGCAGTTTGGGAAATCTCTAGCCGACGCGCCCCCCGCTAGCAGCGCTACAGCGGCGGCGAAGGAAATCTTGTGTGCCATTCTGTAGTGATCTTAGTGAAGAGGACCTCGTTTTTGTTTTCAACATATCTAAGATCGCTTGTTATTTCTACTGTACGCATCTATATATCAGGCAGTGGCTCAAGATTCTACCTCTTCGCACTTCGCCTAGCCTCGGTTAAAATGTGTTTGTCGTATTTGCTCCAACCCATCCGATGGTCCGCATGCTCAGCAGAGCTGGGACATGATCGCATTATCGAGGCGAATTGAATAGCCCTACGGAACGATCGACTCCATGAGGTTCAATAATGGTCTTCGACGTAGCAGCGTCCACCGAGTATACCACATTTAGCCTGAAGCAGGTCTACTGGCGCTGTCTTGGCCGTATTCAGGACCATGTTACCCCGATATCTAGATACACGTCATAGAATATCGCAAGTCTAGAAACCCATTTTTGCGCAAGCACTCCTCTGAGGTACTCTCTACTCTGCTCTTACCACCGCCATAGTTCTTTAAATACATCTCGAAGTTTCCCCGAAGGTATTTGCACGTGGCTTTAAGTGGGTTGTTAATTCACGTCGCGATAGACGGGTTCCAGTTTATGAAGTGAACCTACTGCATGAAGCGCAGCGGTTTTATTGGCGGAACTATCTGCGTCTCCAAATTCTTCAGTCTCAAGCGAGCGAAGCTTCGCGGAGTACTGTGTAACTCTCGTCTCAACTCAGGTAGTCGTCAAGGTGCGTAATCGTCGATCAAATACCTCAGCATCACAGCAGGGACTTTACTGTAGTCTGGATGGCGCTGAGGCCCCTAGACTAGAAATACCAGCGTCTCGTAGTGGCACATCATATACAATAAGAGTAACTGGATAGCGCTATATGTATTCATACTCCACGTCACCGAAGATCAATAACCTATCGAGCCGTGTTAGTCTTCTCTAGTAAAAGGAGATTCATGATACATACTGCATGGCCCGTAATCAAAATTTTCAGTTGCATATATCCGAGGTATATGATTATGTCAACACCTTGTAAGAACTAGATCTGTGCTAGCCGAGATGTGCTCTCAGGTAAGTTCAACCAGCCTTAGAAAGTTGCTCTTATATCGTTGCCGACATGTGACACGTACCAACGAAGCACATGTATGCTCTCTGGGTGCGAATGACTCCATCATTACATAAGCCGTCATAGAGATCAAGACCCTAAATCAAAGATGTCACATTGACGAACGTCTGATATGCTTGGGCTACTATTCGACGCGCATGCCTCTCTACATTGAACACACACTATGCATTGTGTTTTCACAGAACTGCGTCGTGATTTCATAAGAGCTTAGGGATTCCTGAATGCTACCCTCATATAAGACGGTCTTTCTCATTATCTCTTAAAGTCAATCTTGATATTGTTACCTGGCGCTAACCTGCATTATAGAAACACAACAACCAGGGAACTCATTCCTGAATAGCACAGAGTAAACCCGAGTACTATCTCTCTCTACTCAGAGTTCGGTATCATAGCTCTATCATAACAGCCGACAACAACACTCAAGTCGATGTTTGTCTGCGGGAGCTCACACTACCCCAAAGCAACCGATCTGGACTCGAGGTGGGCGTTGAGAGGTAAGTCAGCTTGGCTGCTAGTTGTGCTTTCGAACTTGTTAATGAGACCGCTGTGAACTGTGGTAAATAGGAGACGGTCTCACAGTCCGGACGTGCCATGCCCCCTCTCGCGCTGCGGTCATGTTCTCGGGTGATATATTAACCCTTAAGTTGAAAGAACGCCGACTAATGTTGTTGGTGTTGCCTTCAATCATTGATAGGCTGTCACACAGTTTCAAGCTAGGTTTGGAATAAATTTTAACAGTTGGGTGATTATACAGGAGAAAAACTAGGCTCTGGAGGGATCTAGAGTATTTTCTTCAGCGCTGTGAGTTGCGTATTGATAGCTCAGTAAAGACTAAGTTAGCGAACGCAACATGGTATATTCAAAATGAGAGTCAGAACACGGGCTTCAACGTGCTAACAAGGGTATAATACTATATTCAATTCGACATGGAAGTGTCTCCTTATCTAACGCAGTACATGTTTAAAAAATCGTAACACATCAGGATATTATTCGGCAATTCATCGTCACTAGTAATGACCCTCACCGGTCCACTAGTTAACAAGGCAGTGGACTGGCATTTACAGCTTGAGACGTGGAAGCATGAACCTCTATGAGATCAGCTTATTCATCGTGATAATGCTACAAAGTTTCATATGATTCAATCCTTAAGTGGTTTCAAGTAACCCTTTTCTTTGCTATGCAATGACGTAAATGTGTGAGACAGATCTTATGAACAGGAAAGAGCTATTGTTCTCCTTTCTCAGATTTGCTTACTACTTTAAGACTCCATCGGGATATGAAAAATAAACATTGACCTCCTGCATTTAAGCAGACGTAAGTGAAGTTCACGATAAATGGATGTCAATTTAAAGTGAGATCTTCTGAGCCACGATCTTAATCCATATTCGCTTCGGTATATAGGGCAATTACACATTACTAAAAATATCCCTGAAGTACAAGGCGCTACTTTTTCATAATTCTAGTTTCACAGAGGCGCTAATGACGCCGAGTCTTGCATAACAAGCCGGCTGGCGGGCACTGAATCACGGAGAGCTAACCGCTACCAAGGTTTTGATGCTCAAGCCAGGTGAGGCTCATATTTCATACAGCTTTTGACTCACTGGGTAGCATAAATATACAAGTGGCAGACTTTATCTTTAACAAGTTGTCAGCTGGCGAAGCACCAATTTTCTACACCATAAAGACTTTCCTAACTGGGGAAGTATAGTGATAGAGCGGACCAATCAAAGCTTAAAACCCCTCCCCACTGTATTAGGTATATAGGTAATGTCGGTGCCCTTTCCCGAAAGCCCCGTTGCAAAAAGCGCTACTCATGCACATAAGATAAGGCGTTCAGCCCCCCCTACGAAATCACCCCATCGTTGTTCCCACGATGTCACGTAATAATTAGTAAGTAACACGATAAAGATGGCTCGGCGCCCCTCATTGATGTGAAGGCGCCTTGCAGAGTGAATACCTATTCTCCCTTTATATCGTAAGATACGAGGACACGGCATCTAAAACCTTACGCACGACTGTGGCGCAATAGGTCTTACACGCATAAGTACTCCAAGAATGCGTCGCCAATCAGGCCATAATGCTGTCATGTATACTGCCTGGATACTTGCCTAGCGATTAAATCAAATATCGTCGTCTCACCATTTCCAGGGTGCCTTAGTCTTGGCTTCCTATTCGCTCTCCGTTCTGCCACGCTGATTAGTCCGTTGAGAAGTTGTGTGTAAGCCGAATTTCATTATCACTATACCTGTACGACGGACTGGGGAGTTCTCGACCTTTCTAGCCTGGCTTGCACAACTTACAGCCGTACCCGTAGGGCTACACCAAAAGCGGCCAGCTGTGCGGCAGTCCACTAAAGGATTCCCGGGGGATAGCCAGGCTTGTCTCTGATCGAGTCAAATTCCCGTCTGGGGTTACAACTCTTACCCTGCATTACGATCCTTCTCGCCATGACAGCATGTCTCAGAAGCTGGATCTTCATGGAAAATCGCTGCATTGCAAGCCACATGGTACCGGCTGTAGGGATCGTGTAGAAGCGGCCGCCCAGCCCCAATACTACCCTAATAAAGAATGCCACTCCGATAACATATTTATTGGTCTGATGCCGTTCCACAATGACGGGTAGTTGTGCTATTCTCGTCATTTCGTAAGCACAAGCTTCTGGGCCTGCTGCACATCTGGTTCATCGAATCACACACTGGCCGCACATCAATCCAAAGCGACCAGTGGGATAGTTCGCCTTGGAACAATGTCTGGGGGTAAGCCCGAATGCTGACACCACTGTTCCATCCGGCCAGCTAGCTAGCCACTGCCGAGAATAGCTGCTTAATTCCTGTCTACCAGGCCAGTCAGTTAGAGGGTAGTCATCTCTCATCAGCTTAATTTGCTTTTGATCAAAATCCTGACCCCTCACTACCACGTATGTCCCAACCGCTGTAATCAGTTAGGCGATGGCATCGTCCCTCGGAATCTGGCATGAATCGTGGGGTTACATAGGCGCCTTATCTTTTCTCGCGGTCCTCAGCAGCGTCTCCGTCGCCTTTCGCTTCTGGTCGAGACGGATATCCGGTCTTGGGATACACACAGACGACTGGCTCGCCCTGTTTACGCTGTTCATTCATCATGGCCTCACCACGACGATCTTCATTGCGTTCATCGCGGATGGCCTCGGGTTTGACTCAGCGGACCTTGTGATGGCCGATCTGCGCGCAGCTATGGAATTGCAAAAGGTGCGCTTGCGATTCCAATCGGGTTAACAAGTTCAGAAGTTGTGGATGAATGAAAAACTCACATTTTCGCCTTGTAGCTTACCTTTATCGGGACTATCCTGTACGGTACGGGGTCGACTGGTATTCGACTCTCCGTCGTCATGTTCTACCTTCGCATCTTCCCTACAAAGACAGTCAGACGCGGCGGCTACACCCTTGCTGCGGTGTGTGTCGCCTGGTTTATTGCTGTTGAGGCCCTCAACTTGGCAACATGCACACCTGTTGCGTACACATGGGATCGATCAATCAAGGGCGGTCATTGTATCAGTGCCCCGTCGGCCGTCATCGTCATCGGCGCTATTAACGTCGTTATCGATGCGGTTACCGTGGGGTTGCCCATTCACGAGGTTATGAAACTCAATCTGTCGAAGGAGAAGAAGCTCGTCATCTTCGGTGTCTTCCTCATTGGTGGAATGTGCGTCAAACCCGCCATGAGAACTGACCGATATCTCGAACTATGTTTGCTGATGTCACGTCTAGTGCCACTCTCGCTAGTCTTGCGCGGCTCGTAGCCATATCGCTATACCTGAATTTCGAAGGAGCAGATGGTACTGGTGGTAAGTACAAGTACCCGTGGCTTCGCTGATAAGGGAGCGTCTCGAGGAGATCGTATTATGGGGGCTAACATGCGCATAACAGCGACGTCCGCGCTGCTATCCGCAACGACAGGGTTCGAAATCTACATCGCCATCATCGGCGCCTGCGCCCCGACACTTGTTCCCGTATACAAGAGGATCCGCAGCAAACCCACGCCAAGCGACACGCCGATTCCACGCCGATCAGGCTACACCACTAAGCCCTCGAAGCCGCCCAACGCATACGTCAAGGCGAATTCGCACTCGGCTGCCAGCCGGACTGCGCTCCGCGAGTCGGACGATGACGAGCGGCCTTTCAAGAGATTCGATGACATCCACGTGCTTGTACCGCCGAAAGATCGTGGGGATTTTTGGACAGACATCAGCGCGAGGCCGGCGTCGGAGGGAATACCGATGGGAGGGATAAGGGTTCAGCGTGATGTGACTTGGGGTTGAGATGATACGATTATACCCTAGAGTCAGGAGATGAGGTTATGCTGCATATATCGGCGTTTTATAGGTTTGAAGCTTCAACAGAGAATACCAACCACTTTGGCACTCTACTCTTCATGATCATGTGGAATTTTCGGGAGTGACAAGCATCAATAAATACCAAGGATGCGTACACTTCTTTGGTGCCTTTCTGGTTGCAGATACGTGACATTGGAATTCGCACAGGGGCGAGCATTAAGACTTGATCGAACGTCGGTTAATACACTTAACAAAACTTATGCTCGTCACGGGTACGGAAAACACCTTGGATCAACTTATTATATATTCGTTACTCCCTTCACCCTGATGCTCGAACTCAGACATGAGGTTTCCACTGCTCCTCGCACCATTCCCAAAGCTTCTTCGCATATCCGAGGCCGCCTTCACTCTCCGGCGCCATCGCTTTCAGTATATCCTTCCTCGTGATCTCACTATCGGGCCTCCGTCTGCCCCAGGGTATCACATACGTGCCATTATGTTCCATTTTGAGATCCGGCGATAAGCCCCCATACAGATGCGTGTAAGCGCCAAACACCGGCTCATGCAGCATGAGTGCACTCAGGATATAGTAAAGGAGCACCGACGTGCCCTTGAACGAGCCCGCTCTGAGATTTCCGGGGTTCAGCGTTACGCTCAATATCCCTTCGTCATCGCCATGCCGTCGCGCGAATTCGCGCCCCACGAACCACGTCCCCGCCTTCGACGCGCCGTAGTTCGTTATGCGGTTCTTGAAGCCCTGGTCTAGCACGCTGAAATCGACGCCGTTCTCCGGGGCCCCGGAATCCATGAGCCCGCTCGCCGTCCATACCACGCGCGTCTTACCAGGTGCGCCGGCCGCCGCCGCCGCGGCTTTGAGCTGCGGTAAAAGTAACTGGGTGAAGAGCAATGTCGCGACGCAGTGCACGCCCATGAAGGGCTCGAGGTCTTGCGCTGTGCGCTCGCCGAACTTGAGGACATTGGCGCCGATGCCGGCATTGTTCCACAGGACATCGAGCTTGGATTCCTGGCGCGCGAAGTCCTCCGCTGCCACCTTGACGGACTTGAGATCCGCGAGGTCGAGATGGAGGAATTTGAGCTGGCCCCGGCCTTGCGTGCCCTCTGCTATGGTCGCCTCGATAGTCTTGATGGCTGCTTCTGCTTTGTCCTACTCGCTTCGTCTTAGAATTGAATTCTCATGATTAAGGTTGGGGAATTCATTGCCCACCTTTGATCGCGATGCCATGTAGATCGTCGCGCCTGATGCGAATAGGATCTTGCATAGCTCGAAGCCGATGCCGGCGTTCCCGCCGGTTACGATGAAGACACGCCCGATTTGTGAGCCGGCGGGGATATTAGCTTCTGTGAGGCTCACGTTCTTTGGCGGCCATGTCTGCGTGATGAAATTGCGGAGGTTGTCCATTTCGAAAGTCGTGAGGCGCTGCTCACAATGGACCGAGGATTAACTAGAACGGAAAGGAATCATGTAAACAATGATTTCAATATCGAAGCTATTTGTAGGATTAAACGATTTTATTTATACTCAGATAGCAGATTGGCAATGCGGATAGTATTTCGGAGTTGGTGTGGAGTGAAGGGCCTTGCTGACTTATTAATAGTGAACAGGCAAAGGCCCAGTACCGAGTATGTATCGCTATAAGTCCTCCTTGATGTGCTGTAATAAGCCCGATAAGGCATAAAATACCCCTTGCAGGTGTTACAGGCATTACCGTGCCTCCAGGCGGCTCGGCAGACAGGCCTCTCCGACCTGCGTAACGATCTCTTGATCACCTCACTTGCAGATGTTAGCATTTAAAGCTGCTAAAAGCAGTGATGACCTTTAATTTAAAAAGCTTTGCCTTTTGAATTAATAGTAAGAATGAGTTTCTTATACGACCAGTATATCTATGACTGATGAAAATGAGGGAAATAAGATGTCACGGACATGCTCTCAAGATTGCGCCGCTTCACAGAAGTTACAACTAGATTTCACGATGCTTTACCTAGACTTTCACATCTAGTATTAATAGTATCTACCTAGGTACTCATCTCTATTTACACCAGTGTAGTCCATCTCACCTTATTTCACCACAACCCTCACACCTTTACTCCCAGGCCACGGCGCCGCCTTGAGATACTCGGTATGAAAGTCCACATCTCTACGCGTCGTCTCAAAGAGCTCGAGGTCATGGCGTCGGAACAGCGTAGCGAGTCCGATGAAGATCTCCGCATGCGCTAGATTGAGTCCCAAGCACATGCGCGTACCCCGACCGAATGTAGTCAGATATTTGGTGAGAGGCGTGAGGCCGTCAGGGCCTTTCGGGTCTCCGAGCCAGCGTTCCGGCCGGAACATACTCGGCTCTGGGAACACGCGTTCGTTTGTGTGCATGTGGTACTGGTCCATGCTGACCGGCGTCCCAGGCGGGATCGTCCAGTTTTTGTATGTCATGGTGCCTGTGCGATCTATGCGAGGAAGTCTTTCGACGCCCCCAAATGCGATGCGCAATACTAGGAGTCGTATTATCATTAGCGAATGAGGTATACAGTGAGGAAGACATGGGATAGCGTACCTTCTTTAGAAACAGCCGTTAGGTACGGGAGCTTCTCGAGCTCAGCAAGGGGTAATATGCTCTGTGGATCAGGCATCGCCTCTTCCAGCTCAGTCTTCAGTCGCGATAACACGGACTGGTTATCGAGGATATGGAACGTGCCAATGGTCAAAGTCCAGGCCGTCGTCTCGAACCCCGCCCCAACGAGCGACTGGGCCTCTTGGAGAAGACGCTTCGGACGCAGCTCATGTCGCGGAATATCGGATGCGATCATCTCAGAAAAAACCGTCTTGCGGCCTGTTTCCTTGACTTCTTCATTCCGGTCCGCGAGTATGTCGGCGATCTGCCGCTCCATCTCCCAGCGAAACTCAATGACGGGTATGAAAGGCGGGAACACGCGCATCGCGAGCCAGTCTGGCAGATTGTTGATGATAGTCAGCAGGAAGCCGAAATGCAGCGTGATGTGGCAGTAGACAGCCACACTATTGACGGCGATGGTGAACGGAGACCTGAAGTCGGGGTGTTTGTAAAGGTTCATCGGCTTGGCGAAGACGATGTCGACGATCGCTTCGGCCGACAAGGCACTCCATACGTCTTGGATATTGACAGGCCTGTCTTTTCCTGCATACTCCGTTGAGAGTTTCTCCGAGATGCGATCCATCAGTGTCTGAACACTGGCACTCTGGCTGCGGACCTTGGCCTTGGAGAAAAAGGGCGCGAGAGCAGACCTGCGGATCTTGTGTTCTTCCGCCTTCACGGTGCTGAACGTGGCCTCCGGAATGCTGAAGCGATGCTGGAATCGCTCGAGCTTGTCGTACGCTTTGCTCGTCGAGTAGAGTACATCCTGCAATATTCGCTGTCAGTAATTGCCATCTTGAGCAAGATCCGTAAGGGGTTCGGAAGCACCAAAGGCTCATAAGACATGATCTTTGGCCGAACATGGACTTTCTTTCTTATGCATAATGACTACTATAGAAGAAAATGACTCTGGGGATTACATACATAATACTCCGGGTCGTCGATATGTAGCTCATCCGGGTTGATGCGGACAATGGGACCATACTTCTCATGCATCCGCCGGATCTCAAACGGAAACTGTCCACCCCCTTTTTCCACCAAGTCAAAATAGGCTTCATACCACCCCGTGAGCGCCGCGAGCTTAGAACCCGGAAACTTAGCGAGAGGACTCAGGTACAAGCGGTAGACCACAAGCCAGATGCCATAGCTAAGCCAGCATATCAGAGCAGCGGCGACGAGCAACCCAAGATTATCGTGTTTGAACACGACGTCTAGGGCTACCTGCACGTCACCTTCAACCGTCATGATGAGAATTGTAATGTAGGCAACCTCGAGATACCCTGTGTTTAGCTACTTGCTCCAAACACCTTACGGTAGCGATCACCTGCCTAACCTTGCCTGCATTGACATCCAAGTATGCTGTATTAGATGTAAGTACGCAGACCCAACGAAACGTTTCCACGGTCTCCTAGACCCTGTAAGCAAGTAAGGCAACGTGATTCATCCATCGTGCCTGTGAGCCAATCTGTGGACCAGGCCAGAAGCCGAGCCCGTGCTTACCTACCTAGGCTTACTTACATGTGAATGGGCTGGTGGCTTATTCCTACGCGGCACAACGCACAAAACGGGCTGAAAGCCACCTCGTAAGGATTAAGGACTGTGCATTAGCGCCCGGCAGTCAGTCAGTCACTGTTCTGTTTCTGCCTTGTCGCTGTCAGCAAGAACATCATATCATTCAGAAATAGCTTCGTATAGTACGGCATACGCGGTTATTTTTTTATTTTTGGATGTTATTTTTGTTGCTATCCCTCGGTTCGTACTCTTTCGGTATACCGAGTAGCCCTGAAGATCGGCAGTATTTCCCCAATTGCCGCCCCGCAAGGAATCCTTCAGCGTCCAAGAGCTCCTCTTTTTCGCTTGGGCCAAAAGCTTGTCAGAGTCGGGCAAGTCAGACTACTACCTACACAGGGATTACCTCTCTAAGCTACTCCAATGTCCTGCAGTATCACAGACTAACAAGTAAGCACGCCTATACGGTGAGCATGTAGCCAAGCTACCTAGGTAATTAGGCGCCAGGCTCACCGCAAGTACGGGCGATATGTGTCTAGAGACAAGAGAGCTAGGAGGGGAAGTGTTACCGAGGGATAGGGAGAGTCACTCGAAAGGAAGCAGCTTCCATATTCTGGGTATGAAACATGATTTCTATTTGCCTCTGAAAGAAAAACAAACCCTTGGTATCTCTGAACGCCACTAAGTTGTACATACAGTCTATCTCTACCAATTACCGGCGGCATTACTTGCGGCATAACCTGCCGTCCCCATCTTCCGCCCAATGTTCGCTGCCTACGGCCGTCACACCGTACAATACGCCCTTCGGATCGTATCTATTCTTGATATCCGTAAGCCTAGCGTAATTAGCACCATAGAACGTCCTCTGCCAATCGCTCTGCGCAAAGTTCGCCTCATTGAGATACGCGGCAGCGCCCGGGGTAGCGGCTTCGAAAGCTGGTAGGATGCTTGTCTCTAGCTCTTTTTGCTGCTCGAGGACTAGATCCCACGACTGTCCCCAGCTCCAGACCGAGCCGATGATACACGTGGCGAGAGCGCTCCGCCATGCGGGCGACACAGCGTTGTCAGCCACGGCCGAAGCGATGTGTGACTTGTTGACGTTGAGCGCGACGCATGCTAACGTGAAGTTCCCGCTGGCTGTGACGTCCTGGAACCCCTTGATGACGCCCGCGGCGTTGTTCGCCATGTTGGCCCGTGAGATGAATCGGTCTCCTGCCACCGGACTGATGGGCGACTCGGCCAAAACGGGCTCAAGTGACCCCCCATAGTACTCGGCATAAGTTGCGCTTTCAGTTGTGTTGAAGCCCATGGACTGGAGGCTGAGCCCTGCAGTTTCGAGCTCCGACGTCAGCGGGCGTAAAAGGTCGACAACTTCGTTGGCTGTCCGGTTTGGCGCCGTCACAGTATAGAGGATAAAGACATCCTTGCTGACGGAATACGACAACACGATGCCTTTCTGATCAACAAGGGCAGGCAGGCGATTGTGGAAGAGCCCAATGGCGTTCCAGTAAGCGTCCACAGAACCAGCAGAAGCGGTACTAAAGAAGAAACTCGCCGAGCTCACAGGCCCGTCTTGAAATACTCTAGCAGTCATCGAGATGACGACTCCGTAGGTGCCGCCACCTCCGCCGGCCAGCGCCCAGTACAAGTCGAGGTTCTGGGTCGGCGAGGCCTTGAGGAGCTTGCCATCGATCGTGACGACTTCCCACTCCAGAACATTGTCTGCTCCTAGTCCATAAAGACTTGCGAGGAGTCCGTAGCCGCCTCCCTGCGAGTAGCCACCAGCTACGCCGACGGTCGGACACGAACCAACGACGGTGCGAAAGCCGCTCTTCGCTGCGAATGTCACGGCCTCGGCGATCTGGACGCCTGCACCTGCTTTGATAGCCGGTCCGTTATAGTACTTGGATTGATATTTGGACACGAGTTTCATGTCTTTCATATTATGGGTCCATAGTGACAAGGCACCTTTCCCGGTGCTCTTCCCCTGTAGGCTTAAACGCAACGTAAGCTACAACGAACGTTTCTTGGTGTGGAACTATGTGCACTTACTCATGGCCCGTATTCTTCACTACTCAGGAATCAGACTTAGCAATGGTCATATTTGATTAAACATCTGAGCGTTTTTGGAGTAGGAGCAGTAGAGAATACCTGATCAGGTAACACTTGCTTCCAAAAAAATTACGCCAAAGAGGGGAATGAAAACTCGAGAATGCTAACCTACTAGCCGAACATTCTTCCTCTGTGCGAATGCCAACCCTGCTACGATGTCTTCAGAGCTCGATACATTGATCGAGTAACTCGCATAGTTGCCAAGTCTACACGGGCTATTCTCTGCCCCAAAGGGGGTGCACGATTGGTTCTGGAACCAAGGGGCCAGAAACTCGGCGGGCTGGGATGTTCTTTCATTCCACCACCATCGTCAGCATCACCATTGCTGCAAATAAGAACAAAAAAATTTGGATTGGAAGTCGAAGAAACTTACTGCAGCTCCGCAACACCCCATTGCATACGTAGAGCCTTGCAAGCTTCGCTCTGAGGATTTGACGGGGCGTGGCAGACGTGCGCGATAGGCTCCGTGGCAATTAAGCGGCCAGACACCGTAGCATTGAGTTTATCCCATTCGGCCGTGGTTGGCCAGTTGCGATCACCCGGTATAGGCTTGCAGGCTTTGTCCGTTGATCTTACCGTTGTTGTGTGAGAGTTGTAGCTGTCAATGGTACGGCCGACCGCCGGCGAGCCCAGGAGCCAGGTACACGTTATTGCTGTAATTAATGCAGATCCGCTGTTGTGCAACATTGTTGGTTAACAAGCCCTACGGCGATGTAATGCTATACTAACTGAATCAACAAAAGTCAAAAACAAAGCCCCAGAAATCGTCGTGAACGGCATTTGTCTGCCCCTTGCAATGGCTTATATCCCGCTTCGTCGAAAGGTCCTTCTGGGAACTTGGGAATGGCTGAAAGCCATCAGAGAGGGAAATCAGCCCAAGAGGAATCCCGTTTTCCTAACGGCGACTCCAAGAATAGCACGCTAACTACCAGGGCAAGGAAACGGTCCTCCCCCCTAAGAGAAGATAAGATAATCACGGCTCAGAATAGAAAGGATACGGGGCATTTCCGATGGGGGGATCTGGGCCCGAGCAAGTCATCAACGAGTAACACCGACATCCTGATAGAATAAGACGACTCACTACTCGATACGTCGCAACGTTGGACGGGCCAAGTTGTCAGCTAATGCACTGCCGTGCCGGGGTATGCCCTAGTCTCTAACATGGGACGAAGCGTAAGCCGCCATTGAGTTACTGTTACTGATCTCATTTCTCGCAAGTTGACGCGGCCGACGGTAGATGCCGAGCCAAGTATATCTCACCTCGTGTCTTATTCAAGTAGTAAAATCGCCGGCTGGTGCTTACGGTCTTGCAGGTTGCGTATATGATGTACCTAGTCAGAATAAGCAGCCTTGAGGATTACGAGGATGCTATAGTGTAGCATTCGCCATGATAAAGGCACCTCATTTGGAACGAAGGTCGCATTTTTAGTATCTGGTATGGAATCCTTCGATTGTAGCTCTGTCTGTGTTGAGCCAGTGACATTCCACAGTATGTGTAAGCGCAACTTCACAGTACTAGCAACTAGTACCGACCAGGAGGTTGTGATTAGCATAGTGGACCCCCCCTGTCTTGCATCATTCGGTCACTGATTTAAGATGCTGACCCGACTTTTGGATGAGGGGGATGAAAAGGACCTCACATCTCAAACAAGGATTCCATTCCGAGGCATCTGCCGGGCAAAAGGCTCAGAAGGATTCATAGACGCCATAGCTAAGCCCTTGCATCCACAATCCGCACACTAGTCTAGTGCAGCATAGTTTAGCTCTATTCTCGACAAATGTTGATTCCATAATCAACCAGTTCAGCATAGCCGCCACCGACAAGTCTCATCAAGGGCTCACAAGTGCAGAACATCCCGGAGATACTGGACCTGGGCTTCAAGCACGCGATCAAAGTCCTCACCGCTCAGCACATCCATGTGTCCCTTCCCAGGGACGACTAGCACATTCTTCGGCTCCTTCAGGGCATCGTAGACTAGAGACCTCTGCTTCTCGGCTGGTGATACCTGGTCATTTTCGGGTATCACTATCATCGCAGGCGTCGGTGACACGCGCGGGATCAGGCCGAAGGGCTGAAACGCGGCGATGTGATAGTAGCTGTTGAGAGTGGTAGGGAGCTCGAAGTTGGGCTGCGTTTCCTTGGCGCCGGCAATGAGGTTAAAGTTGTCGACGCCAAAGCCCGCCCCGAACCCTGCAGGATTCTCTCCCGCCTCTGTGAGCATGGGTATGTAGACAGGCTTGTTGCCAGCGACCCGCGACTCTCTGTCTCTCATTGATTGAGCTAGGACTCTAGCCCACTTGTTCTCAGGGAATTCCCAGATAGTCAGTGGGCACATGGCTACCACGGCTTTTGCTCTTTTGTCTAATGCTGCTGCGACCAAGGCCACCATTCCGCTAAAAGAGTAACCCCAGAATACAATCTTTGATGGGTCAACGAGAGGATGGCGCTTCAGAAACGTCAATGCATCATGATAGTCTTCAACGTTCCGAGAGGGGTGTATGTCGTTACGTGGCAAGCCATCACTCTGACCTATAGAGCGAGGGTCGTAGCTCAATGCCGTGAAGCCCGCACGCTGGAAGTACTCTGCTATCTCAGATACTATCATCTCTTTCGTGAAGTTGAACTAGATTGCGTCAGCACGTAGAGTTGGGAACGGCAAGGGTCCAACATACACCAGGCGTCAAGATGATGGCTGGTCCCTTTTGTGCTGCTGGATAGACATAACCACGAAGTATTAACCCATCTACCGTCTTGAACTCAACATCTTCGCGGCTTGACATGATTCAATATTTAGGTCAATACTATGTCTGACTGATCATGAAATTGATGTGACTAGGTTCGACAAGCTGCAAGCTAGACGTGATGATAGTCCAAAATAAGACCGCCTTGTCTTCAGTGCGGCGGAGTGACCAACAAGGGTTCGTATCCCAGCCAAGAGACTTACTATGGGGCTTACCTGTTTACGTTGCATTAAATCCCCTTTGTCGGTAAACACGCGAATCGTTTTACATCAAGCTGAAGAGCTGGAGAAGCAGCCACATCAGCACCGCATAAGACGATGCCGGTACTATTCTAGTCATCCGCATGCAGATACGTCCTATTTCATGAGACTTACACAGCCTGTCAATCTCAGTCCAAAGTCAGCCTTCAGAAGGCTAAGTAGCGTCTCAGGCATCTCTCATCATTCCTATCATTGCTTACAAGTTGATTATGGTTGATCTCACGATCACTCACTTTGTATGTTGTCTTCATACAGGTTGAGGTGCTACTAGTACCATAGACGCGATGGCCGTTTCATCAGACACAAGCATCACAAGCTCTTGCTCAAGTGATGATGGGATGCTGCCTAATTATGGGGCACGAAGCAGCATCACAGATCGGAAAGGCGACCGAATACAAGTACCAGTTGCAATAGTTGGGATGGGCTGCCGTCTCCCAGGTCACAGCAACTCACCTACGGAACTGTGGAACTTCTTGAAGCAAGGTGGCATAGCAGCGAACGAGCCACCAGCAACAAGATTCAACTTAGCCGGACATCATGATAAAAATAGGCGGCCACGCACCATGAAGAGTCCTGGTGGCATGTTCATGGAAGGCGTCGATCCCGAGGTGTTTGACGCACAGTTCTTTAACATTAGTCGTCTTGATGCTATCGCGATGGATCCGCAGCAGAGACAGCTTCTCGAAGTTACGTACGAGTGTCTTGAGAACGCCGGTATACCAATCGAAAAGATAAGCGGTAAGAGTATCGGTTGTCTAGTAGGCACCAATATTGTCGGTAAGCACCCTAGCCTGCCATCAATGGTGATAAATGTTAACTAAACAACCCAGACTATGCCATGATCCAAAATCGCGATCCTGAGGACCGTCCGGATTCGGCTACAATAGGCGTAGCATCCTCAATTCTTAGCAACAGGATAAGCCATTTTCTAAATATTAACGGTCCGAGTATGACCATTGATACAGCATGCTCGGCCAGTCTAGTGGCAGTTGACGTTGCCTGTCGGTATCTAGATAGCTACCAAGCAGACGGTATGCTCGTGGCGGGTGCCAACATATGGCTTAGCCCAGAGCATAACGAGGAGACTGGAATGATGCGAATGACCCAATCAGCATCTGGGAAATGTCACAGCTTCGATGCCAAGGCCGACGGCTACGTCAAGGCCGAGGGCATCAATTGCGTCTATCTCAAAAGGTTTGACGACGCTGTGCGGGACGGTGATCCCATCCGAGCCGTTATCCGGGGCACTGCAACTAATAGCGCTGGTCGCACCCCGGGAATCGCGAGCCCAAGCCCGGGGGCTCAAGCAGCTGCTATTCGGGCCGCGTACAGAAATGCGGGAATCTCCAACTTTAACGATACAGCCTTTTTGGAGTGCCACGGCACTGGCACCTTAGCTGGGGATCCAGTCGAAGTCGAAGGAGCTGCAACCGTGTTCGCAGCAACACGAGAACATGAACTAGTGATTGGTTCCATCAAGAGCAATATAGGACATTCAGAGGCAGCAGCGGGTCTCTCTGGCCTGATAAAAGCGACGCTTGCTGTAGAGAATGCCTTAATACCAGGCAACCCAACTTTCATTGATCCGAACCCCAAGATTGACTTCAAGGCTTCAAGAGTCCGCGCCACGAGAGTGCCTATTAAGTGGCCTATGAATACAGCATCATCTCGAGGTCTGCGGCGCGCGAGCGTTAACTCGTTCGGTTTTGGCGGCACCAACGCTCATGCGATCGTTGAGAACTATCATGATTCTCATCACGTGTCTTCCTACAAGAAGATCACGGCCGACTTCTTTGGTGACGAGGCTGAGAACAGCGACCTTCAGTCCTTACCAACTCTCCTAGCCTTCTCGGCCAACGACGAGCAGTCACTCAAGAAATACATAAACACCCTCTCTGCACACTTGATAAATCCAAGCGTCTCCGTCAAAATAAGTGATTTGGCTTTCACGCTATCTGAGCGGCGAAGTCGGCATTATTACCGGGCATTCGCTATCACGCGGGCTTCCAGTAGTGAAGACATTGAGCTGGAAGATTCGTCTCTAGTGTTCGGCAAGAAAGCTTCGTCGCCGCTTCGAATAGGGTTTGTCTTCACTGGCCAAGGTGCGCAATGGCCGCAGATGGGTCTAGATCTGATCAACACATTTCCTAAAGCAAGAGACCTTATTCACAGCTTGGATGATGTCTTGCAAAGCCTGCCAGATCCGCCAAACTGGACACTTATAGACGAGTTGACGAAAAATCGTGCTTCCGAAGCTCTTCGGCAGCCCGAGTTTTCGCAACCACTCGTTACCGCCCTTCAGCTTGCCCTTCTTGCTGTCTTGGAAGAATGGGGTATCAAGCCCGTTTGCGTCGTAGGCCACTCATCAGGCGAGATTGCGGCAGCCTCGGCAGCAGGACTCATCACACCTAGAGAGGCTATAAAGATAGCATACTACCGTGGACAGGCCGGAAAGCTCACGACTGCCTCTGTGCCTCTTGGAATGCTGGCTGTTGGCATCGGAGCTGATCAAATCCAAGAATATCTGGAACCCAAGTCCAATCTCCAGATCGCATGCTACAACAGCCCCAGTAGCTTAACAATCTCAGGAACTGTCTCAGCGCTTGAGGCATTGCAAAAGCGTCTGCAGGCGGATGGCCATTTTGCCAGATTGCTCCAGGTCGACCTAGCTTACCACTCCAGTTATATGACGGAGATTGGAATAGCCTATGAGAATATGCTTCATAAAAACTGTTCGTCGCCTTGGGAAACACGAAACAGCGAGGTCATCATGTTCAGCACGGTCACGGGCGAGCAGGTAATGAGTCCGCCCGATGCCAACTATTGGCGACTGAATATGGTGTCTCCAGTCAAATTCGAACAAACAGTATCAAAGCTCTTGCAAGACCAACATGGAGCTGACTTTCTGCTAGAGATTGGGCCAAGTGGCGCGCTCTCAGGGCCAATTGCACAGATTAAAAAGAGCCTTCCAGGGGTAGCCGCTAACGCCCCATATGCCTCAGTTCTAAAGCGTGGGGCCTACTCGCTCGTACCCTTATACAATGCAGCTGGGCATCTGTTCCTTGTCGGTGGCTCCATCAATCCCGCAAATGTGAATCGATGCAAGGATAGCTCGGTCATCGTGGATCTACCGAACTATTCTTGGAATCACTCATTGAAGTACTGGCATGAATCTCAGGCCAGTAAAGATTGGAGGTTCAAAAAGTTCATCAACCACGATCTTCTTGGTTCCAAGATGAACGGGACGAGCTGGCATTCGCCTATTTTCAAGAAGATTCTCAAATTAGCCGACCTCCCTTGGCTTAAGGATCATAGAATCGGGTCTCAAATCATCTTTCCAGGGGCCGGTTACATCGCTATGGCTATTGAGGCAGTTTATCAAACTACCCTGATGACGACGTGGAAGGAAAAGACGCCGAATAAGTACAGATATAGACTGAGAGATGTCAAGTTTTCGCGTGCTTTAGTTCTCGAGGAAGATGCTGAAACAAGATATACTCTTGCATTGTCACCAGCGAGGGGCGGACAGGGTATGGTGCGGTCATGGTATGAGTTCCGGGTTTGTTCGCTGAAAGACACCCTTCATGCCGAACATAGCACGGGTCTTATCTGTATCGAGACAGATTATCAAGATGCATCGGTTCCAAAAGATGCCAGACGCCCTCTGGAGCTAGCATCACCAGCGCGAGTCTGGTATAAAGCGATGGCCGATTCCGGCTATAATTATGGGCCATCCTTCAGAAAGCACTCAATGGTTGAAACCTCTCAGGGGAAGCGGCAGAGTCGGTCAATCGTCGACCTAACACCACCACCTTCGACCTATGGTCAATCAACCTATCCTATGCACCCAACTGTAATTGACGCAATCTTCCATACCGGCGCACCCGCCGTTTGGAAAGGCGATGTACCAGCCGCTGGAGTTGTTCTTGTTCCAGCTATGCTCGGAAGTATTGTTATCGAAGCAAATCAGGAACTTCCGGACGAAGGAATGGCATTAGCATCTGCCTTTTTTCTCGGTATTGGAGATAGAGAAAATCCGCGAAATTATGGGACAAACTGCTCACTGTATAATCCCATCACGGGCACTCTTCTCTTCGAGATGAAGGGCCTTACAACAGGCGCGATAGAGGCAAGAGAAGAACTAGGGCCGGGACACAGTTTTACGCATGTCAGCTGGCTTGCTGACATTTCTATGCTACTGTCGGCGTCAGAGCCAAAGTTGCGCTCCCATTTAGAGCAGACTCATCAGGCAACTAAGTTACAAGGCCTCCTTGACTTGGTTGCACACAAGAACCCGAGGCTGAGGGTGTTAGAGCTGGCTCTCGATTCAAATGATTATTCTTCCACTTGGCTCCAAGATGAGTTCAATCCTGTTAGAGCTGCGTCTTCCGGATATCATTTTGCCTTGAATGACCCAAACACGTTAGTGAGAGCGCGAGAAACCTTTTCGCCTAAAACTCCACACATCGAGTTTAGCTTGCTCGATCTTACAGACGCGGAAGCTGTCGGCTCATCGTCTTCCTTTGATTTGGTTATTGTGAGGGCATCTAGTGCCGGATCCCTAAATGACGGAGTCTTTGAAATTGCTATTGAGAAAGCGCAAAAATCGACTCGACGTGGTGGCGTGCTTATCGCAATAGGGCCTATAACGAGCCTTAAGCTGACAGGAAAGACTCGTAATATCGATGAAGATATCTTGGTCTGCTGGCCAGAGACGGAGACGGCCAATGCCAATATTCGAGAACATCCTGTTGTAGCCCACTTTGGTCTGATAGATAGATCGACTTTCACTCGTCATGAGATTGCAACCGAGGATCAATTATTAGAGTCCCTGAAATCTCAAGGATGGAATATTTGGGCCTGTTCGAATATCCAAGAGATCGCCGCATCACAGACAGTGCTTGTTACGGATGAACTATTCAGATCGGTGATGCAAAGTCCAAACGATAAACAGTGGGAGTTTTTGAAGCAGCTAATCCATAAGGAATGTAATGTCCTCTGGGTTACTACGGGGGCGACGCTTGATGTGACAGACCCCTCCAAGGCGGCTATACAGGGTTTCTTCCGTACTGTTCGTGCCGAAGAACGACTACGCCTAATCACACTTGACGTTGAACGGGCGACCACAGCTGCAGATGCAATCTCGTCTTGCCTCAAAATTTTAAGTGATCCGAGAGTGGAAGAAGGTCAGATTATGGACACCGAATTTGTTGAGCGCAGTGGTATTGTGCATATCGCTAGAATACTGCCGAATAAGGCTCTTACAGCCCTTCAGAGCGATGAGGTAAGCGACCGCACAACCGAGGTAGTCGATCTCCACGGAAATCAGACGATGGTTCGGCTAGGGGCTGAGCGTCTTGGGAACGTTGACTCTGTCCATTGGGCAGAGGTCACACCTGAGTCTATACCGCTAGAAGATGGATGCGTCGAGGTTGAAGTGTACGCGGCCGGCCTAAATTACAAGGACGTGGTTGTGACAATGGGAATCGTGCCTGGTGACGAACGCATGTTAGGCGGCGAAGCAGCTGGCATCATAACCAAGGTCTCGCCCAGTGTAAAAGGGTTAGAAGTTGGGCAACGTGTGGTCGTCTTCAGTAGGGGATGTTTCGCTAACAGAGTGCATACGACCCCTGGGCGAGTCCACAAGATCCCAGATCAGATGAGTTTTGAGGAAGCTGCAACACTTTCCGCCGTATATTTGACTAGCATTTACTCGCTGTTCGACCTGGCAAGTATCGGACCAGGCAAGCGAGTGCTCATACACTCTGCTGCTGGAGGCATCGGTATCGCTGCGATCCAACTGTGTCGATATGCGGGAGCAGATGTAAGTCTCAGGAATCTTGCCGACGGGAACGGGATGGCTGACACTGTTCCACCCAACCTAGATATTCGTTACAGTGGGCACACCTGAGAAGAAACGTTTCCTCCAGGAGACGTTTGGTATTCAGGACGACCGAGTATTCAATTCCCGTAACGTAGATTTTGCAAGTCAAATCATGGCAATTACCGATAGTCAGGGTGTCGATATCGTACTGAACTCCCTGACTGGCGATATGCTTGATGAGTCTTTTCGCATCCTAGCTGACGGCGGTACTATGGTTGAAATTGGAAAAAAAGATATCCTCGACCGAAATAGCCTCGCTATGGAGCCTTTCGATCGAAACATCTCTTTCAGATCCGTCGACATGTCTCACGAGAGGGCACCGGACCACCTTGTCTCCCGGTGAGTGCAAACTTTTGACTTTCTCTCGTATCGGTCGAAATGAGAAACCCTACTGACAAACTGGGGAATTTTTGCAAGACTCATGACCAAGCTATTCGAATTGATCGATGGGGGCCATATAAAGCCCATCAACCCAATTCATCAATTCTCATTCAACGATGCTCCATCCGCTATTCGACTCTTGCGTGCTGGCAAGCACATCGGGAAGATAGTACTTTCAAATGGTGTAAATACACAGATCAGAGTATCAGTTAGTGCCAATCTGCGCAAGATCAGATGCTTCCTTTAAGCGCTTGTCCATGGCGTACAAGCTAACAATACAACAGGTCCGGCGTGCGCCTAAGTTATTGCCACTGCGGAAAGACGGCGCCTGCTATCTTGTTGTAGGTGGCCTTAAGGGACTTTGTGGGTCGCTCGCCTTATACTTGGCCAAGAGTGGTGCCAAACAGTTAGCCGTAATAGCTCGAAGCAGACATGATGATGAGAAGTCTCGAGGAATCATCAAGCGGATCAATGCTCTTGGATGTCATATAGACCTTCTGACCGCCGATATAACGCGTGCTCAAGATGTTGAGGCTGCTTTTCAAAGGACTTCGGCGCCAATTGCTGGCATAATCCAAGGCGCGATGGTCTTGCGTGTAAGTTCAAGCCCTCCTAAATGACAAGACGGACTGCAATCATCTAACTTAAATTGTTCTCAGGACCGCCCTTTCGATTCGATGACGGTTCAAGAATATCACGAGGCTGTGGCTCCTAAAATACATGGAACATGGAACCTGCACAACACAGCGATCAAACTGAACCTCAACCTCGAGTTCTTCACAATGCTGTCTAGCATTTCGGGCGTAGCTGGAACACGAGGCCAGGCCAACTATTCAGCTGCGAACGTCTTCATGGATTCTTTCGCTTCCTACCGCCGGAATCAAGGTCTTGCTGCATGTTCTGTCGATCTCGGTGTTATCGAAGACTCGGGTTTCGTTGCAGATAACGATGGCTTCAAGGAGAAACACTTCGATTCACGCGTATACTTCGGCATCAATGATAGGCTTCTTCAGAAGATTGTCTACCTTTCTATCCTTCAACAGACGGAAAGTACGCCCTTGAGCAAAGCAGCTGCGGCACAAATGATATCTGGCATCATCGTACCACAACCGGCCGACTCCATCCTTGCCCGCGATGCTCGATTCACAGCATTATTCACGCAAGCTGATGGCGCCCTTTCGGGGGTGCGAGAAAAGAGCGGTTCGACTAACTCGGAGGTGCAAGCTCTTCTCCTATTGATGCGATCAAAGTCGGCCGATCATTCTACCCGACTAGCTGCAATGATCAATGTAGTGAACAATTGCTTCGTGCGCATGTTGCGGCTCTTGGAACCCATGGACCCGGAGAGGCCGCTGGCGGTTTATGGCATTGACTCTCTAAGTGCAGTAGAGGTTCGCAATTGGGTGCGTACTGAGCTTGGAGCTCTCGTCACCACACTGGATATCATGAACGCCGCATCGTTAAGAGCATTTTGTGAGAAGATCATTGCTAAAATCACTGGGGATGCGAAGTGAGTCCCATGTGGATTCCGCAAATGATGAGACACTGTAGATATAGACCGTGCCGCCCACACTACCTAGGTAGTTGAGTACTATGAGCTCTTTTATACTGATAGAACCGGAGAAATCGTGAGTCTGAAAAGAGTCACAACCCAGCAGGCCTTTCGAAACTAGCGCTTAGTTAAGCGCATACCTAGGGAATCAATAGAAGGATATTGCATAAGCACTCCCAGTATAAAGATAAGCCCGAGCCACAACGATGACCTATTTCGGTTTCTTTCTTTGTTGTCTGTCGGATTGAGCTTTCCTCCATTTATGAGGCAGCAGAGAAGGTCCCTTTTCTGTCAGCCCAGAGTAGAAGAGGTAGGCACGAAGCAATACAGGGCCATCGAAACCTCCGAAACCTCCGAAACCAGCAGCGGGTGCAGGCAGACCGGAGCAATGTCTCCTACAACCGGAAACTGACATTGTCTTCAGCACCTAAGCAGTAGATACCTACCTACCTACATACATACCTATCTACCTACAGGGAAGGAAGTGGTTATTTGAAGTGCTGGTGCATTTCCATCTGGGCTTTCAAGTTTCGTTGTTCTCATAAAGTTTACTATTTACTTATGAAGCTCCTGCCTTATGTACCTTAGACACTCAAAGAAACATAGCCCATCTTCCAATTCATACCTCGAGATGCACACGGACAGCTTGCATCTTTCAAGGTTGAAAATGGTAGCACCATGGCGTGAGTGTGGAATATAGCTGGAGTACATGGTACATGTATGCTAGGAGTATCTGCGTACTTGAATGATGTAACAGCTGGAAGTGTACATGCCCGACTAATTAAAGTTGAGACGCATGCATACCTTAGGTAAAAGGGCAGCGACATCCGAATCAATGAAGTCAAACAACGAGACTTAGAAGGCACGCTTAACACGAATGACGGCATCGACGTCACCATAATGTAGGTAGCACGTATTAGTTTTCCAGACTGTTCCAGATAACTTTTCAGACGACCACAAACCTCCTTGGTCCATCCAATATTTTCTCCTGGACCATTCTCACTTCACCCTCGAAATACCACCCTTCCACACAATCCAAGCAAGTCCTGACCAGACAAGAATACCAAGTCTGTCCATCTTTCAAATAGTCAGTTACCTATTCTTCCCAACAAGAGAAGCTGTCTCGGATAGCACTCACAACGGTCCTAGGATTATCTTCAGTCAACCCAGAAACAACAACAGCAGCCGTCAAGATGGCCAACGATGACTCTGTAAGTTATCCCGCACATAATCCCCTAGTTTTTCTCCTTACCCTCATCGTAGAGGCATGGGACTAATTGGTATGATGTATAGGCGACCAACGACCACAGCCCCAGGCTTGATTCCACCACTATCTCCCGCATCGCTGCTGCCGAGAAGAAGCTCACGGGCAAGGACGAACCAGTCGAGGGAGGGCCTACAGCGCAGGCCCTAAAGCATGCTGGCGAGAGAATCGGTGGCCAGAACCTCCATGACATCACCGAAGGTGAGAAGAAGATCACGGGCGAACCCCAACCTGTCAAGGGCGGCCCCACTGCCGTAGCTCAGAGCGAGGTAGCCCACAGTCGCTCTTGATATGGCGCGATCGTTACTTTCTATTTCGCGTTTGGAACCAGTAGATGATAGCGGATGCGGTGGCATGTAGTTGGGTCCCGCGTGTATCATAGCATATCTGAGGCGGGCAATTCGTCGACACCGTACTACTAGGTAAACAACTGGCAAAGGCAGTTGAACGACGAATGAAAATCCCTATTAGTTAATCTTTCATTATGGTAAACCCTCATGGCCACATTAACCCGTCGTATAATTCGACCCCATTCAATTCTTGTAGCAGAAGCCCGCGTATTCCCTAACTAACGGTAGTCACAGTCGCAGTATCCGCCACCAACCCCGTTTTGGCGTACAATCCCGGGTTATACACCTGAGATACTCGGCGCACACCTTGATATGAATCTTTAGCATCTATATGGGCATCCCTAAGATCTCATGCGTTGAGTTCATTCAGAAGCCCTCCGGAATTTCTACAGGTCAGCATTCAATCGATACTCTTTGCGAAACCGACAGCAGGTAAAAGCAAGAGTGTCTTAATAGTACACATTTCTGCATTTTCTATATACTATCACGGAAAGCCCTCGAGCGAACGAGCTACTTCGCCGTGGTGCTTACGTAATTGTTACTCGTACAATTCAACCTGAGCAACCTTGGAAAGAGTGCGATCCTCTCAGGAATGAATGTGATCCTAGAATCCCCTCTTCATTCCTGAAGAACAGTTTCTGTAGTCCAACAACAACACACCTATTACGAACATAAACCTGCTGTTTAACCTTATCTGTTGGAGCCTTTCAATCCATTTTACATGCCTTTGACTTAGACCCCCAGAGAAAGAGACAGAATCGCCCTGTTTCGAAAGGAGAGCCATACATAATATTTCTGTTCATAGAAAGACGCTACCCTCATCGGTACTCGCCATGCGTCGGCGTCGACTGCTGAGGAAGATGTCCACCATTCTCTTACTCCCCAACGTTTGTTGATTAGGGCCAAGAACACCAGAGCCCTCAATCCCGTACGGATCAGGATCATCGTCGCTGTGGTTATGGGCAGCAGCTGGGCTCACGTTCTCTGTTTTCGCGGATGCCATGTTGTCTATTTTGCGCTGCGAGTTGGCCCCTTTTCCGGGCTGGCTTTCGATTGTGCCTGAGATGCTGCGGTTTGCGAGTGGAACAATACTGTTTTTCGACTTCAGCTGCCGCTTAACAAGCTTCATAGTAATATTGGATCTGTTTCCAGAGGAGCTGATTGAAGGGACCTTGGGCAAGGCTTTTTCAAGATCCGCGCCAGACGGTCCTCTTACAGTGTTCTGTATGGCCATATCAGATTGCTCCGCAGAAATGCCAGCTGGTAAGGGGTCCGGGAAGGAAATCTGAGAATTTCCTGCTGCGCTGTACTTTTCCCCAAAATCAAAAGATCTTGGTTGGTTGTCTTCATTATTCTGATCCAAGTTCAAGAAACCATTTCCTTTTGCCTGACATGAATCAGAAACGTGATCTTCCTCCTCGTCATTGATCTGCGCATTCTCACGAACATGTCTTGAAGACTGACCAGACAAAAGGTCGTATTGGAAGTCGGCAGCATCCACATGTGTGGTAGATTCCTCAAGTTTTGAAACGTTTGATGATAACCACATCTTCCATTCCACAGAACTCGAAGTGGAAGAGACACGCTGCTTCGGTGGTAATGATGAACTTCGCTTATTATATTCTGGTGGGTTAACAAAGATCGTCACATCTCCGTGTGTGCTTGAAGGTCGCGGGAAGTCTTCAACGACGGACAAAGCGCTACGCCTTCTACTTGGGTACTCTTCGCTGTTTGTGGAGTATATACTCTCAGTGTAAGTCATCTTGATATCGGCATCCGACCCACAAGTGCTTGAACGCCGTATTGGTAGACTTGATAACGAGCGCATCCATGGGTTGAAATCGGGTGATCGGATCGGCTGCTCATTAGTGGCCGTGTGCATCTTTTCCTGTAAGGCCCGACGATAGGGACTTTTTGAACGGAATACATGGCGTGTCGGGCTACCAAAAAATGCGGAGCTGCGAGATGAAAGTGTCCGTACAAGCGCAGGTCCTTCCTCTCCAGTCGGAGCTGAGAGAAAATTATTATCAGCATCTTTCGACGAGACATCTCCTGTATCCATATTCATAGATGCAAATGCTGAAAGATCTGGTCTGCCTTCTTTTGGTCCAATGGCTGTCGCTAGAGGCGGGCTTGATGTGCCAACTGATGGCGAGCCGATTTTATCTTTCATATATGGCCCTTTATTTGCCTTCGGAGGTTCGGAGTCTGATTCACTTTCTGGCATAACGTAGCGGATTGTTGCAGTAGTAGTATTGCAGCCGAGGCGCCGAAGGCGGAGTGAATTCTTACGTCGAGGCACAGTTCTCAACTGCACGAGATCGTCCACGCTGCTCTTTTTTTCAATATCACTAGTGTGTGTCTGTTGTGACTGATCCATCCGCTTCATTAAAGCGGAGTAAATCCTGCGACCATCGACTGCCACAGTAGGTACTTGTGCTGGCTGTTGTAAGGACGCGGTACTAGGATTGGATTGTTCAGAAATTGGTGCAAAGTGTGTCGATGATGAACAAATATGCGCGCCGTTCTCCTTGATAACCGACAATCGCTTTCTTTCCCGCTCTTCACGGCAACTATTGAAGGTAATCACAGTATTTGTGTCAGAGTCAGACCAGCTAGTCACCCGAGATCTCTCGTCCGAGGCATTCTGTTCACTTCGTAAGCTCTCCATGCTACCTTGCCGAGAGCGAAGTCGCTGATACGATGGAACAGCATGAAGAGATGGAATGCCGGAAGCGACATATGATAGCGCACCCTGGTCAGCCGATGGAACGCGACGAAGCTCGTTGTCAGGATCATAACTCATATCCCTCAACCCAAGAATGTGCGACTTTTGTGCTTCGATATGTTGTAAAGGGAATGTTGTCTCATCGCTGTCACCCTTAACTAAGCCGAACAAATTCTTCAGCTTATGCTTCAAACCCTGTGACACTTTTCGCGCTTTGTGCCGCAAGCTACCGTCCTTTATGGCTTCACCATTCATCGAAGCAGTGCCGTTGCTGACCTCTCGCATACTTTTCTTGAATATTCTCTCCTGGCCAGAAGTTTTGGAACGGAAGAATCTAGATGGCTTTGGACGGAGAGCGCTTTTCGTTTGATCCCGGTATTCAATAAATCCACTTGTAGAAGGTAAGGAGGTATAATTATCCTCGTATCTAGAAGCAGGTCCAAAGCTGCCCCGGAAGTCTCGCAAGAAGCTCATCGACCTAGGCGTCTTCAACCCCAGAGGAGGTACGTTCTCGTCGACATCAGGAGGCAGGAAATGTGAGTCTGCAGGTGACGGAAGCTGGTTGGTTGATGCCGAAGACTTGCTTAGTTTGGATCTCTGAGGTGCAGTCGCGGTTGCCCTGTTCGTAAACATGGATTTAGTCTTGCGGAGTCGACGGTACGATGAGGGCATCGATGCTATGTCGTCTTCCGGTGTGTAGTACTCATCACCTGCAAAAAGAGTATTGATGTAGTCTCCCGCAGCCCCTTTGGTAGCAGCCACCATGCCGGAAGCAGAGGTGCTGCCCGAAGGACGTTTGTCAGCTTCAATATCAGTGGTATGACGCTTCGGAGCCTGAAATATGCGGGAGGGTGAGGTGTCCTGGACACTTGTTCTACTTGGCTCCAAATGGGAGGGTCTTGGTTGTACAAACCGGATGCTTTGTTCGCGACGAAGGTGGCTCTCGTCCGATCGTGTCTTAGATTGTGGTGAGTAACCTGCTATGCTGCCACCAGGACCGTTGGAACGTGGAGGTGGCCATAATGTAGAGGTCGCGTCTGTAGCGGACCTTTCCCTTGCTCTGGTGAAGGCTTGCGTGGCTGCTACTTGGGCATCACGTTCTGCTGTCTCGGGCGAGATATACTCTAAATGCACGCTTTTGACCGAAGCAGCGGATTTTCGACGGTTCAGCCGGCGAGGGTTAGTGCTGTTCCGCCTGTGCATGTTGATATGCGACGTGCAGCTCAGACCAACGGCTCGTGAACCGACGAACTGATGTTGGCGGAAGCAGTGAGGGGGGCGTGAGTTAGAGAGCGGTGGTGACATGCATTTGTCCAAAGGAAAATAAGAAAAGTATGGAGAATTTGGATCTGGTGCGCAATACAATTTAACCAAAAGCTGTCGCAAACGACACAAGACCGCGATAGTAGCGCTGATAGTGCTGAGTGCAGAGAAATGTCGTATGTTGGATTGGTATAAGTTGTAGCTGTGAGGTTTGAATTGAGGGCCCTGTCAACAGATGATATCAATAAGTGGACAGTCAAGGTCTTTTCCTGTGATATGAAAGAGAAGTCGCGTGGCTTGCTTACCATACATAGGTTAACAGCTTGGGAGGCGCTGCCTATCAACTTTCCTCTAGTTGCGAGGAAACGGCAGTCATGTCCAACATAGCCAGTCGAGTAATAGGGGACATAAGCAGTAATTATTACCTACCTACCTATGTATATGAAGTAGGTAGACTGCTACCTAGGTAGTCTTTTTTATCTGCCATGGGCAACGAGTGTTCTTGTAGCTGGCTATCTTGAGTAGCAATTCCGGACACGGTCTATTGCAAGTCCCATTACATATACTGACCTTAAAAGTTGTATTGCGATCAATATCTTGAATACTACGGTCAATCGTTCTGACATACATGTTTTCGTACTGCAATGGCAAACATCTCGAGAGGAGGCAATTATGCCAATAAACAAGATGCACCGAGATCTTTGATACCTAGTTTGCTGCTCGCAAACATTTAGATTTGGGAGCTCAGAAGCTGTTCAAAGTGCGAACAGATTTTGAATCTTTATGAAAAAGCGCTTAGACATTCAATCAGATGGCCATATCTTTATGCATGGAAGAGAACCGTTTTTGTTGCTTCTATTTCTCAATCATTTAGCATAACAAGATGACTGGTAAATCATGCGTACTGCTTTAAACCTGTCGCGTACTGTCAAGTTGCCATGTAAAAGCCAAAGGGATGCCGATATCGCTATTCCGTCACATATAGGGGCTTGGGCCCCCTGATTAGATTTAAGAGGTTCATGAATCCATTGACTAATTACTCCATTGAGCTCTATACTACAATAACTACCTAGCCGCGATGACTCTTCTGCTCTCTCTGCCACTATGTCCTCTGATACGACCTAGGTAGAAAAAGCGAGCGATTCAATTAACTTCGGCCTTTCATTAGATGGCCGAAAATCCATAGTCAGGTGAGCCAAGGTAAATCAACGAGGGAAGGAGTTATTGTATATAGTCCTAGGAGTTTCCTGTGCATCTAGTCATTCCTTACCTGAGTGATGAATCTAAGCATATTCTCCTTTCTTGAAATAGTATGGGAGAAACCTCCTAACGACTCGGTTATTCGACTATTGCGAAGACACACCATTGCCTAGTTACCTACTGCTCTCTAGTGCAGTAATTGTTGTTTCTATTGTTGATTCTACCTTAGAACATAAATTTTGTTCACTCTTGTTCAATCAGCACTCGTCTTTGACAACTAGCCTTCAGCGTTATACATCCTGGGCCATTCGTGTCTTAGCCTTCAGGATTATTTCGCCCTATCACAGTATTTTTGATGTTAAATAGGTTAGTATACATCACATTACACCGGCGTCGGGCAGCTTTGACTCGAATCACGCACTGTTTTGACAATGAGATGCTGGAGACTAGCGTCTACCTAGTCTAAGGATGTGCAAAAGCGAGATTTTATGTGAAAAGAGAGCATACAGTATGCACAACTAGAACAAAGTGAAACAATTCCAAGAGACTACCCGTGATACATTCCTAGATCTGACTTGATATAGGCTGATTTATTTCGGAAGAAAAAGAAATGACCGCACAGATACTTGCAACGTAGACATATAAAGCCAATTAGCGCTTCTCTTTCATTTGCATTAGCAACATATTTCTCAAGCCGACCTATGATCTACTCCATTCCTTCATACCCGATGTCCTTGTCACAGATCACTGCCCAAAACAGCTCTTTAGCATACCATCTACAGCTGTCAGATCTTGTGCCGTGTTTTCTGAGGAAAAAATAGTAGCGTTAGGAACAAGTTAGCAGAAAAAAAAAAAAAAAAAAAAAAAAAAAGACGGAAACGAAAAAAAAAGAAAGGGGGGTTCTTTCCTCCGCTGTTACTTCAGAAGGAATATAATTAGGTAGCCTAACAAACATCTAAAGTAAACGAACAAGCCTAAACCTAGGAGACAAAAGGCACTGCTTTAAAATTAGAACAATACTTTAATACACCTATATAAACCCACGTCATCCCCACCTGGGTATGTGGGTTACTAACTGCCTAGGTGTTCACATTATAAATGTTCAAGTCTTTGGCTAAGTTTTTGGTTGGTCCTCTATCTCTCTCTCTCTCGATTACGCTTATGCCGTTACAGTTTCTATATAAGTTTGCTAATTACGTCTTTTAATTATTATATCCATTCTGCGTAATCGTCGCAAAATAGTTTATTAAGAAATTTATTTTTGTTCTTTGTTTTTATTTTACTTTTTTTTAAACTTTTAGTTAAGCGTGTAAGCTGATAATATTATTGTTTAATAAAAGTTTATATTTTTAAATTAAGCTATTATTATTATATAAGCTTTTTTTAAATCGTTTTTATTTTAACGCTAAAAAGCTAGATAGTTTTTAAGTTTTTGTTTTTTATATTAATAGCTTTATATAATTATAGTTATATACAGTTAAAATCAGGAAAAATATTTTAATATAGCTTATTACAAGCTAATTAAAAATTAAAGTTTTTATTTTTATAGTTAAAACTTATAATTAATTTTAAGTTTAATATAATAAAATTATTGTTTAATAAAATTATTTAATAAATTATTGTTTAATAAAATTAAAAATAATAGTATATAAGCTTGTTTTATTTTTATATAGCTAATTTTCTAATATTTAACTTTAAAAAAAGTTTAAACTAAAGAGCTATTAAAGTTATACACGTTAATTAGACTTTAGTATTAAACTTTTAGTTACGTTATAATCTTATTTTTGCTAGCATAGGAGGGAGCTAAATAATACTGTGCCACAGCTGTTCTGGCCATCTGGATCTGCTTTCACGGCATTGAGCCTGTGCATTATCGCTCACATTGGAAATAAACCCACGTTAACGCTGTTTAGCTAGCCACACAAGTACAACGTGAGTAATAGCACTCCTATGTACGCTAAATTGTCATGTGGGCAGCGCAAGCAGCCCTGTCACACTTGCATGTAGCATTATTACTTGTTGCTGTTCCTCGAGCTCGGCATAATTACCTGCGCCTCACTCACACCTGTAAACAACAATTACGCAACCCAACAAACTAACCACTTATGAGATCTTTCGTAGCAGACGCGTGAATGCATCTACCATATGCGTCCAATTTGTTGCGCAGCTAGATACTGGACTGCGTGGAACGGGATATAGTTCAAGTAAATACCATATGGTCAGCCTGTCTACAACTCGATTTGGTTTGATGCGAACAAATAGACTCAATCTCTAGAGAAGCAGCAACTGTTTCTACGCGAACGCGTACACGCCACATATCATTTTAAGAATTGTAAATGGAGATTTCTTTCAATGTGATCATTGGTGTAATAATGGAAATACCGGCATATATGCCATGAATAGTAGGACCCTATGCGTTACCAAACCACCAATAACCTATACGAGTGTACAGTACAAAACAAAACAGAGCGGTTGAAACCCAATGCACGACCGCGTTCAGCCAATTCTCTGTCTAAACTCCACTAAATGACTAGTATCTGCACATGGACGTGTGCTTTGAAAAGCTTAATGTTTCCTCGCTGAAACTTTATGCGCGAAGCTCCTTAAGAAACCCCCTAAGTTCCTGGTCGACAACGTCGTGAATCTTCTCGCTAAGCTTCTCAGCCTTATCCGAGAGAGTTGAGACACCCTTGACGATATGGCCAGAGACGACACTGAAATCATTCTCAATGGCCTTCTCAAGGTCCTCTAGGGTCAGGGAAGGCTCAGAGCTCTTCTGAGCGACATAAGCACCTTGCTCTACTATTTTGGAGTAGTTGGTGTAACCGCCACCGTTCCAAGCAAGTAGGTTGGGGGTATCCGAGGGAATGTCGGACAGAGCACCCTTGGTGGCGATGCTAACCATGTTGGACTTAAGCTTCTCGGGGGTCATCTCTGCCATGCCGTACTCAGATTCTTTGCTGGGTTGAAGGGACAGGAAGTAGGCAGTAAGACCGCACAAGTGAGGCGAAGCCATAGAGGTACCAGAGATAGTGTTGATAGCAGTTTTGCTGCCAATCCAAGTCGACTGGATGCTCAAGCCAGGGCCGAAGATATCGACACACTTGCCCCAGTTGGAGAAGTAGGCACGGCTGTCATCCAGAGCGGAGGCACCAACGGTCATGGCCTTCTCGGCGGCAGCTGGCGAGTATTTGCAAGCATCGGCATTGTCGTTACCGGCAGCGACAGCGAAGTGTAGACCGGCGGTGACGGCAGCGTTGACAGCTTGATCAAGGGATGGAGACTTACCACCGCCGAGAGACATATTGGCGGTCGAACCTTTGAAACCCTTTCGGGAACCCTTCTTAGCTGCTTCAACTTGGTCAAGGTGAGCTTCAGTGGCCCATTCGACACCCCTCATGACGTCCGACATAGATCCAGAACCGTTGGAGCGAAGGACCTTGACAGCATAAACATGAGCCTTCTTAGCAACACCGTACTTCTTGCCCGCAACAGTGCCGGAGCAGTGAGTACCATGGCCGTTGCCATCTTCATCCTCGTCACCGCTGGGGATGGTCTTGCCCCATTTGGCACGACCCTCAAAGTCGACGTGCTCAATGTTGGTACCAGTGTCAATAACATAGACATCAACACCCTCACCACCATCAGCGGCATATAGATATTTGTTGTAAGTACCGAAAGAGAGGGAGTCGCGGTGAGAAATTCTGGCCAAGCCCCAAGGAGCGTTCTTTTCTAGCTCGGGCTCATCCTCTTTAAGGGCGTAGACGATCTGGTCTTTCTCGACGTACTCGACCTATTGGGAAGTATATTAGTTACCGTGTCATTTATAGCCAATAATATTGAGACAATCAACAGTCGGGACAACTCACATCAGGATGTTTGCGGACCTCCTCGATGACAGCATCATCGAAGTGACCAGAGTAGCCGAGGAAGCCGGTACCAATCTTCAATGTGTGCTTGAGGCCACTGAAAATATCGACGGTGTCGCCCATTAGGGGGATTTGGCCACGTTTCCGGAGCTCCATGCGCTCGTCCTCACGATTGCTATGGATCTTCTGGACCCATGAGTGGTGGTCGGAAGCCGAGGACTCAGAAACATGATCCTTGAACTTGATGATGTATGAATTGGGTATCTCTTCGGCGGTAGATGAAGAGATGATGGGGGCAGCTCCATCATGGATAGTTTCAATGCTGAAAGAAGGGGCTGCAGTGGCAGCACAGGCCAGCGAGAGAGCAACGAGGCCCCTCATATTGGGCGGATGATGTGTTGGTAACAGAAGCGAGCTTACGAGCAAGGAACGATAGGTCTACCGGAGACTTAACGGGGAGAATAAAGAAAAAGAGAGGCCCAAAGACCAGACTAGTGATACTTTGGTAGATGAAATTGTAACCAAAGGGACGGTTTACGATGATGGGATGGAGAGATGGGATGGATGGGAGGAGGAGGAGGATGAGGTAAAGAAAGAGAAAGAGAGGAAGGAGGATGACGAAGATGGCCGAGAAGGCGGAGGTGTTGATAAAGGGTGTGGCTACCTGGAGTGACTAACGCTAGGTACGTACTATCGAGGCTGGCTAACTTGGCTACCTTCCCCGGTCCCCAGAGAGGTTCAGGTGACGCACACAGCCCACTGATAAGGGGAGTCGGCCGGCTATCTGGGTAGGCACGCTGGGGGCTGGGAAGTGGAAGTATGGAAACGGTGCACCTTGCAACCGCACAGCAACCTCCACTGGCCGACTTGGGGTAAGCGCCCAATAGCGGCTTGATGAACCTAACCCCAATACGGTTTAGTGAACTGACTCAGATGAGTGAGTGGATCAGATCAGCAGTTGACAAGTTCATGCTCGGCTTTGCCTCACTGGCGAATTCGGTCATAGCTATCTCCAAGCTTCTCTTTAGCTTACTTTCATGACTGATACTAGGTATTGAACACTGTCAAGGCCTTGTGAAGAAGACGAAAAACTCCTTTTGGTTTGACCCATTGGAAGTGAAGATTTGGTGTAAATGATACGTACTACCTACACACTGTCTATCTAAGTAATAAGATATACAGTACCTTCAAATATGATGGCAGTAAGCTCTCGCCTTCCGAAGTGCACATGTGGAGAGCTCCCCCGGTAATCATGCCCCCAATTAGTCCGATACCGTCACCGATAAGCCGACACCTTTGGGGATGCAGCTCTTTCTTTGGCTCTCCCTCTTTGCCATTATGCAAGGCGATACTGATAAAGCTTTGGACCCTGATTTCAATAGCTCACCTACTTACCTACCTACCTAATAGTACATCCATCTGCTACATATAGGTACTCTCTCTGTATCCTGGCCATTCTGTTAATATGCGTCTGTATGCACATGTGAATAAGATTCTGGTAAGACTGTCTTTAGCACTGTGAGTGTCGTGTGATGCAGTGATGCAAAGGAACGGATCCATAACACCATTGCGCACCGCCTTGCACATTGCACATTGCACATTACACCTTATTGATTTCCAGGCTGAGAGCGGTACGTAATAAAGCGTTCTGGGGAGACCCACCCTACTATCTGCGGATGGATCCGCAACATTGTGCCAGATGCTCTCTTTTGAAACTGGACTGAGGGTCAAGATGTGTCTCGTGGTTCACTGTCAGTAGAGCAGTACTTCACTTTGTTCACAATAATTTGACCGGATACTACGGTAGATAGCCTTCAGATGACCGGATTTTGGAATGTCACTTGGCACACGAGCTATTACACGTGCCCGGCTATTTAGCTGTACTGTATTGCTTGTATCTTCTTATCTCCACCACTTAACAAGCTCGCCCTGAAAGCAGGTGGCCAACTACCTACACGTGCATTCGCTGATCCCTACCTACCGGGTAGGTGTTCACATGAATGTTATAAAATACATGAGGTGTCCAAGACACTTCTGACAATTCCGGCTTGATGTTTCACTACAGATCTGGCTACCTCTCACTTCTCACTCTTCTCACTGTGGTTTTATCATAACAGGATAAGCACCTCCCAAACAATACGAAGCTCCTACCGGCGAACTTTTGCTCTTTTTACTTTACTTATATCCTACCTGCCTCTATCTTGTCAATTAGTAGTAAGTAACTGAAGGTCTATATGAACACAGTTATACACATAATAACAGTAGGTAGTTGAGTAGAGGGAAAGCCTTGTTCTAGCGATCTGATGAGGAATAAATTGCTCAAAGGCTTTGAGAGAGTTTGTATAAGTGTTAGGTATGCTACTACATTCACAATGAATAACATGTTGCTGAATTTGGCAAGGGTGGCCTAGATTGTAGTGTATCTGCCGACTGACTTGCTGCTTGATATGGGATGCGCTTGGGGATATTGCTATCACATTTCAAGTCGCAGACACAGCTATTTCTTGTCTTCTGCTAGTAGACTGAATATCAGACTCTTTATCCTATCACTTTAGGGTCTGAGATGTTGGTTTGTTGCAGGTAGGTCGTATTTGGAAAGAGAGGCTGGGACTTGTGCTTAAAGACACCACTTCGGGTGGCTTGGTAATTGTGGCTAAGCTACAGGTACATACTTCTTACTATATAGGTACCTATTTTTGGACTAGGTAGCGATTGAGCCGTAGCGTAAATCTGCCTGGTACTGCCTGGACTAGGTAGGTAGCATGGTGCGCCAGGCTGATGCAGAGACATTAGGTAGGTATATCCTTGGCTCAATTGGTACTGTACATGTAGTGCTGACGTCGTTTCACCATTCAGATTGGTCAAGTTTCAATATCGACCTACAGTATCAGCATACGCATTATTCGTTGAATACATACTTACAAACACAATTCGACCACTTGCAAGTTGATTCATTGAAGAAAACGTTTGCTCATTTTCTACAGAACCGCAGCTTTCAGGCCGGCGACTGTATGTCACTTACAGAGACGTGAACCGTCCGTTTTCTGTCGTTCGCTCTTTGGCCCCCCCCCCAGTCCTTGATTCACGTGCGCAATTCGAACCCTTCGATGATCTCTCGTGCAAACGGCAGCCTAGAGCCCACCGGGGTACTAGCAGACGACTACTGTATAATATGAAAAGCAAGCCGTCGTCGTATATGCTACACCTCCCGACTTTGTTTTCGTCCCGCCGCCATGTCGGCTCGGAGTCGCTACCGGTCCTCTACGTCTGCGTCCAACGCCTTGCCCACATCCAAAGCTACCGAAGTCCTTCAACGACTCCTCGACGGCATTTCTGCCTCCCTTACACCCTCCGGGGATAATGGATATCCAGATCCTCAGAAACTGGTGGACCAGATCAGCTTAGTCAAACAGCACCTCTCTGCTGTCTCTCCTCCGAGCTCTGTGCAGGATGATTTCAGACACCTTCATGGCTTCCAGCGCTTGTTTGAAGTCTTACGGTCCTTCTCTGGCTTTTATAACCCACAGAAGCGCAACGATGCTGAGAAAGAGGCTTTCTTCAGCCTATTAGGAGCGCTCCTCGACACACTTGCAGCAGCCTTTAGGCGGCACCCTGGTAATCGCCGTTATTTTCGTACGCGAGTTGAAGGAGGTGGATGGGAGGCTCTCGAGCAGATTATAGCAAGTATTGGCCTAGGTGGCACCGACTCGGATCTTTCTACAAGCTGCCAGTTGTTTGGGAAGCTCTTCTCTTTTGCGTTGAATAATGCTGCTCTAGACCGGATATGTCGCGAAGCTGCCTCTGCCACCCATTTACCAAAGGTTGCGGCTCCTGCTTCAGAAGAATCCCAACACACGAGGATCCAACAGCCTAACGACACTGGCTTTGATGCTTCTGTGGCTGTGGCTGATAGTGCAATTAAGCAGACAATTGTCTCGACATCGACTTTGCAGAATCCCGAGGTAATCCGTACAGCTGTAGATTTCTGGGAATCAATACCTCGAGATCGGAATGCAGTGGAAAATGTGGCATCATTATTGGCCTTGAAAATCTTATTAGCCATTGTCACAGCTTCAAGCGTCAACTTGTGTCGAGTCCACGAGACTGGTATACTATCTCGGTTTCTGATTCTGGCCTTCGACAAGAGCTCAGCTGTCAACAATGCTGAGAGAGAAGTCATTTTATCTCTCTGCCGATCCTTGATGTCTTTAGGCATGAATAAGCTGACAGATGCCCAGCACTTGTTGCTCAATCCATCGGCTGCCTCTTCAGACTTTTGCTTGGACATGACCGACAAGTATGGCAGCCCCTCTTTCATCCAATTCGATTTGTCTCTCCATGGTCACGCGTCTATTGAATTGCCCAGTCTAGGCCGGCAATTTCCTCCCCAGTCGTCTGCCGGATATACGTTCACGGCCTGGGTCAAGGTGGACACATTTGATCCCGCATCCCATACAACCCTTTTCGGTGTTTTCGACTCGACTCAGACCTGTTTTCTCCTTGCTTACCTCGAAAAAGATACCCGCAATTTCATATTGCAAACTTCAGTCACATCTCAGCGTCCAAGCGTTCGATTTCGAAACCTGACCTTCGAGGAGAATAAATGGTACCATATCGCAGTAGTGCACCGGCGTCCCAAGACAATGACAGCAAGTAAAGCGTCTTTGTATGTGAATGGTGAATTTGTCGAGCAGCTGCGCGCGTCTTACCCAGCATTGCCGCCTCCTTCAAATGGCAGTACAGAAAGCTTTGCTTCGTTCACCTCGAGCAGTCATAAGCATCTTCCCATACAAGCATTTCTTGGTACCCCACGAGAGCTATCCACTCATAGTGGAGGTGGCTTTATTCAGTCTAAATGGTCTCTTGCGGCTGCCCATCTATTTGACGACGTGTTGAGCGATGATTTTCTGGCCGTACCCAGCCGGCTCGGCGTACACTATCAGGGAAACTTCCAAGACTGCCTCGGTGGATTTCAAACCTATACAGCATCAGCCGCCCTAGGACTTCGCAATGAACTTGTTAGCACGGGAAAGGAAGATTCTGACATCATGAAGGTTATCAGAGATAGAGCGAGCCACCTGATCCCCGAGCAGCATATCCTTTATAGTCTGATGCCATCATCAATATTTCGGGAAAAGGAGCATTTCGGAGAATCGCAACTATTTCGGTCTTTGTCTCGCGGTCCTGCTCATACACTGGTTCAGATGGTACTCAAAAATGGCACCGGTATAGCAATCAATACTGCGATGCCTTCTATAAACGATGCACTTCTTCGCTCTAATGGGGTGGCTATTCTGGCTGGAGATCCTATCGTTGTTACTCCGCAATTCTTTGAAGACTCTTTATGGCGTCTTGCTGGCTTTACTCCACTAGCTCTGAAATTGATAGAGCGAGCCTCCTCAGCTGATGCACTTGTCCGTGCCGTCGATATGGTCTGTCGATGTATAAACTCTAGCTGGCGCAATAGCGAAGCTATGGAAAAAGATGGCGGATACGCGATCCTCAGTATCCTTCTGAAGACAAAACTAGGCTTTATCGGACCTAGCAACGGTACTGTGACAGAAAGGCTCATGCTACAGGCCTCTGAGAGGGATACCCTTTCGCTGCAGCTACTTAGCCTCGTACTGGGATTCGTAGGATATAACCATAGAGATCCCTTGGAGTCTATCATCATCAACCCCCTCGCCTATCGGCTTCTCGTAGTAGACTTTGATGGGTGGAGAAAATGTACTCCTATTGTACAAGAGCTCTACTACAAGCAATTTGTGACCTTTGCAGTCAAGAGCAAGTACCATCAACACAATCACCGGAGGCTACTTCGAATGAGTGAGTTATCTACGTCCGTCTCTTAGACAAGACTGACATAGTTCTATTAGGAGTAGTGAAGAGACTTCTCGATGCTCTCAAGGCTGATCCACTGCCTGAGAGCGTCCTCCCTTTCTTCTTAGATACTATTGAGCAGCTCGTCAGGTGCAGCTATAACACCGAGGTTCACCGTTCTTTAGCCCTTTTCATAACCTACGCCTTTCATTCACCGGCCCGATCGCTCCCTCGTACCCCGAAAATAGCTCCACTTGCTGATCATTCCAACGGCAATGTTATATCGCGACGGCCTACGATTAATAGCAATGGGACGACCGAGGGTATTGTGCGAACACTTACCAAGAAAGAGACTGGAGTACGCATCCTGAATATTTACAGCCAGCTGCTATGCGAAAAGGGCAATCTTGCCATTATTCGAAAGTTTGCCAAAACGGTGACGAACAAGGTACTTGATGCTAGGCCTGTTAGAAACGACTCCAAACTAATGATGGCTCAGTGGCTCCTGTATCTTCTCACCGAGGACGACCCAGAAATTGTTGTATACGGAGTCAAGATTCTCGCGAGATTGCTGGTAACACATGGACCGGCTTATATCAGCAAATTTTCGGGTAGAACTGGTGGGTTCTACATCATGGCGCATCGGCTCAAGAGATGGTGGGATATTCCTACGATATGGCCCGTTTGCTTCTCTATCCTTTTCGGATTTGATGTAGCCGATTTCGATTTCGACAAGGACCTTGACTTTTTCAGCCTCCTCGAGACCTTTGGGGCGTATAAGATTGCCAACCCTGAATCGTTGCCAATCATTACTTCAATGCTTCAGCACGGTCTTAAAGATGTTTTAAAAAATCAAGAAGACCCTGATTCGCCGTTGGGTGATCTAAAGCCACCTCGCCCATTGTCAGCTAACCCGGAGTCCTCAGGTATAAGGTCGCGATCGCGGTCTATGTCACTTCAAAAGGAGCTGGAATCACGACGTAAGTTCTCCGACTCCTCTCCCTTCTCATCTGCTAAAGAGAAACTAGGCACACCTCAAACAGGCTCGGACAGGAATGCAGGTAACGCGGCAGTTCTTCAAGCCGTGACTCGGTTCCTGGCAGATCTTCATGCCCGATCTCCGGGCTTTAGAGACTTTGCTCTTTCCTCTGAATATGTTAGACTACTTTTGTCTGCCCTGTATCCTGCCATCGTTAGCGTAGATGCAGTTAGCCCGGAGACAGAGTTGAATTCCCGCGATTCCGCTCTCACCTTTGAAGGTGCCGATGTCCTTCTCCGCCCACTGGGCACATCAACGGCAGCACCTGTGATCCGAACTTCTAGCACAACGGATGTAAAAGCAGTACGACCTGGAGGGAAAAATGTTGGGACACAGTTACGCAAAGCATCGTCATTTGTGCTTCTGACAAGTCAAAAGTCCTCTAAGCCAAGCCCTTCCCGTATTGAACATTTTATATCTCCCAAGAAGAAGGTTATCACGCAAAATATCGGCCATGGCGTGCTCGAGGGAATCCTGGAGCTTGTAATTGACGTTTTTGTGGACCAGATTCTTGTGCGGAAGGAGTCTCCTAGTTTTGGCCTCTTCCTCAAAGTTCCTCCTGGATTTCAAGAGCATCATGCTTACTTCGAATCGTACGTACTCAAGAGCACAATTGTCCATGTGGCCAGCAGGATCAAGCTAGATTGGAAAGCATTGAGTGAGGCCAAAGTTCTTCTCAACCTGTCGCGGTTCTGCCTGCATATGGTTGAGGCGATCTTTGAAGGCTGGTTTATGAATGGGACTGAAGCAATGCTTGACTTTGCCGGTCTTCTACTTGAACATCTTCAGAAGCCTGAAGTAGCGAAGCTGAAAGTTATACGGCTCTGCAGCCAAGCGGTATCCACGATCCGCAGCTGCTTTCTCAAGCTGGTTCTTCTGAGACTATCTGAAATGGACGACCCACAAACTACCGACACAGAAGCCAACTTTTCCATGGATAAGATACTATATTGGCAGATGGTCGTTTTAGAGTCGCTCTCTATTGACGATGAGTATATGAAACTGTTCTGGTACCAACTCTACAATAAGCTTGTGGACACCCGGGAAACTGTTCGACTGGCTGCTGTGAATCTTTGGCGCATCATGCTCGTGCAGAAGCCCGATGAATGCGCCTCGCTCTTCAGACTTATCATGACCTCAGATCAGACTCAACTAGCAGCGGACTTTCAGAAGGTGACAGAGCTAGACACTGATACCTTTGTGGCATGGGTTGATCAGCACCGACCCTCTTTGGATTCGCTCTTTTTGGGAGGTATCTCGCAAGTTTGGGAGGAATTTGTTGCGTCCGAAAACCAACGCACATCTGAAAGTGCTCGTTCACGTCTTGCCAAGCGAAAGGATGTACTTAGACGGTGGCATTCGGAGACGAAGGAACGAGATAGTATCCTTCTGCGGCATGACATGGCGAACTCAGCATGGATGAAGTCCATCTGGGCTTCAGAGCATTTTAAACACCAGCGTGCAGGTCAAGATAAACAAGATGACTATTCCTTTTTCTCATCTGCATACTCCAAGATGGAACAAGATTTGACTCGACCAGGGGCAGTACTTTACACTCCTAACCCGACGAAATGGAAGCTCGACAGGACTGAGGGCCGAAATCGTATGCGCTTGAGATTACTACCAGATACGTCATCAATACATGAAAACTATCAGCCCAAGCGGCGAACAACAGATCAGCAGTCGGCTTCAGCATTAAAATCAAACTCCCCTATACCCTCGATTAGAGCTAACCGCTCAATGAGCATAGCTTCTTCGCCCACACTTCAGAGTAAAACAGGTGGTGATGGCACTCAGGATGAGAATAAACTCTCCACGGAGGACAAGCCTGAGGCTGAAGTCCCAGGGCAAGATGTTGTGCCTGACGATGACTTCGAGCTGATTGAAGACCCGAACGACCCTAACGAGGCCGACGATGGCTTTGAGGATAAGAATCGAAGAGTCATGCGACGTCTGCAACAAGGGGATGCCGTTCAACAGGTATACAATGTCTCTCGCATTATTGGGCTCGAGGCATGTGAGGGGATTTTACTTATAGGGAGAAACGCCCTCTACCTCATGGATCACTTTTTCCAGTGTGCGGATGGAGAGATCGTGAATGTTTGGGAGGCACCAGCCCAAGAACGTGATCTTTTCTCGCAGATTATAACCGATGCAAAGCCCCGTGACTGGCAACCACCATCGGACCATAACACACAATCGTCTCGTTGTTGGAAGTGGCAGGATGTTATCAGCCTGTCCAAGCGCCGGTTCTTATTTCGCGATGTTGCAATCGAGGTCTTCTTCACAGATGGTCGAAGTTATCTCTTAACTGCCAAGGATCAAGCAATGAGAGACGAAGTGTTTTCCAGGCTTGCTTCCAAAACGCCTCATACAGCCGGGCCAAATTCACTGCCTAACCCTGAAGACGCATGGCGCTTAGAGTCTTTGAAAATGTTCGAGGAGTCTCCGCAGACTTTTGGGTCCAAACTTGGCAACATCTTCAACTCTTCACCTTGGAACCCGATTATGCGAAGATGGCAAAGGGGAGAAATCTCCAACTTCCATTACCTCATGCTTGTTAATACTATGGCGGGCCGGACCTTCAACGATCTGACTCAGTATCCTGTCTTTCCGTGGATTTTGGCGGACTATACCAGTGACGATCTGAACCTAGAAGATCCTGCAACCTTTCGTGACCTGTCTAAGCCTATGGGCGCGCAGACTGCCCGACGGCAAGCTGATTATAGGTCCAGGTACACGAGCCTTGCAGAGATAGGAGAACCGCCTTTCCACTATGGCACCCATTACTCATCAGCTATGATCGTAGCCTCCTACTTGATCCGCCTACCCCCATTCGTGCACTCATATATTCTTCTACAAGGAGGTAACTTTGATCATGCTGACCGCCTATTCTTCTCCATTGAGGGATCATGGAAATCTGCCTCCCAGGATAATGGCTCTGATGTTCGAGAACTTATACCAGAGTTCTTTTGTCTTCCAGAGTTCCTGACCAATGTCAATGGGTATAACTTTGGTAGCCGCCAAGGATCTGGCGGCCAAGTTAATGATGTCCAGCTGCCACCATGGGCAAAGGGCGATCCGAAAATTTTCATCGCGAAACACCGCGAGGCTTTAGAATCGCCGTACGTCAGTCAGAATCTGCATCATTGGATTGATCTAGTATTTGGGCACAAACAGCGCGGCGATGAAGCAGTCGAAAACCTGAACGTATTTCACCACTTGTCGTATTATGGAGCAAAAGACCTGGATAATATCGCAGACTCGGATGAACGGCACGCGACTACAAGCATCATTCACAATTTCGGTCAGACACCTCACCAGGTCTTCAGTAGACCCCACCCTGCGAGAGAGAATACGTCCTTCCCAGCTAAGAGGTTGGATACCTCATGCTATGCGTTGTCGAGGATCCCCCATCCTCTTCTCGAAAGCCGGGAGCGAGTGGCGTCCCTGATCTATTCATCTAAGCTAGATCGATTGCTTTGTTCATCTCCTTTCCGGTTAAATCTACCTCCTTCATATGACAAGTATCTGGAGTGGGGGTATGCGGACAATAGTGTTCGGTTCTTTTCGAGTGAGAACAGAAAAAGCGCTGGGGTCAGTGAAAATCTTCACATTGGCCAAATTTCGTGCATTGTTGTTGCAGACTCCAAGACACTCATCACGGCTGGCGAGGACTGCGTAGTATCAGTCTTCACCATCCATTGCCAATCTGGTAAGCCAGTGGAGCTTCTGCACCGATCGTCCCTCTTTGGACACAAAACGCCCGTCACCACAGTTGCGGTGTCTAAAGCATTTAGCACGGTGGTGACCATCTCTAAGGACGGGCACGCCTTTCTCTGGGACCTTAATCGACTACACTTTGTTCGGAAGTTGCCGAGCAATCGCTTTGTGGAGTGTGCATCGATTAACGATATCTCTGGGGAAATCATGCTCTGTTCTGGTCCCAACGTCACACTTTACACGCTTAACGGTGAGCTGCTTCTGGATCAAAACGTCTGCATCGAGCATGATGATTATGTCTACTCTTGCGTATTCTACGAAGGCTCAGGGAATGAGTGGCTAGAAAGCTATCTCATCTTTACCGGCCATAGGAGAGGGCGGGTGAACATTTGGAAACGCACTATCAAAAACGGAAAATGGGTGCTAGAGTTGGTGAGACGCCTTGATCACATTGACGCTCGAAGCGAAACCGGGGCAAACACGGACGCTGCCATCACGTGCATCACGCCGATGCCACAGTTGGTGTACACAGGTGATGATGACGGAAGAGTCGTAAGTCAACTGCACACTTGCCCTTCGCAACTGCTGCAAGATAGCTAACATGACGCCAGTATGAGTGGACGCTGATCCATAGAGAAAGGTAGAGTCTCTCTCAGTATAACAGGTCAGCTGCGAGGTTCAAGGCACGAGCAAAAAGCGTGGGTGCATAAAAAGGGCGCTGGTTCGACTTTGGGGTTTACTTGTACTTTTGGACCATAGTGAACAAATCTGAAGTCTATAGGGTAGACATACGAAATATGAATGGTTCCATCCGTCCACAAAGAAATGCCTTGATTCTTTCTGATGTGGTGAAGAATCTCTCGTGATTGCGCAATGATGTTGATACACTGCCTGCTGGCGTTCTTTCGTCAACAGATCGTCGTCAGGTCTTCCTTGGCTTCTATACCCTTCCTGAGCAGATAAATCGTCCGCTTATCCTATGTACAGTGGCTTCCGTCCTTGTCCGTGGTATTCCACCAGCTGCCCTATTCTTCTCTTCTCTTTGCTTATCGCACTCAGTCGTCATAGCCAGATAACTGTTTTCTCGGACCCGTAGGGACTACAGATTATCACGTTAGCATTTGTTCGAATGGTGGGAGAATTATCGGTGTAGTTGGCTGTACCCGGATATGTCATGGGGATGGGAGGTGCTCGCTCGTAGCCCAGTCTCTTCAGCGTCGGGGGAACGGTGAACAGGATGACGGGGCCTGCACTGCCGATTAAGACGGACCAGAAGTAGGCCGGTCGCTCGCGGGCTGCCCAGCGCCAGTAGCGAAAGGGACCGGACCAGAATCGGGGTGTCGGGTTGGACATGGTACTGTGTGTGTATGTGTATGTGCCTGTGGAGGAGAGGTTGTTAATGACTTATAAAGCTTACAGCTGACGAGATGGAATTGGAAGGGTAGACATACTCAATTGACTGGGTGTCGAGTTGAATTGGTTTGGTTGACTTTGGCGAGAGAGGTCCGTGAGTGGAATCGTCAATTGCTAACCCAGACTCCTAGACTAGGTGAAGTAGCTCTGAGGCTCTTTGGAGCTCTAACCTGGAGTGTCTTGGCTGGTACTGTGACAGTGGGTTGACGTGCACAGGTGGCTCGTGCACTCAGACCAACGCGGAAGATTATATATCCGGACCATGCGACGGGAGGTCCACTTGGGGCAGGTCGGGGTCTGGAGCTTGATTGACTGATTGACTCCACACTGTAAGGAATAGTGTCCCGCAGCAGCTCGTCTTGGCAGGAACGGGCTACGTATGCCAGAGCTCCGACCTTCACCATTTGGCCATTCATTTGGCTGGTGAACATTTGAGACAGCTGGTCCGATTTGATTACAAGTTAAAACACCAAAACCTACCTCCAACAATTCCCATGCGCAGCGAATGATTTCATGCTGTCGCACTACGCTATCTCTTCCCTTGTTTTCTCTTTTGCCAATTGAGTCCCGAGGCACCGCAAAGATGAGGTCGCTTGTGTCCCTTCTCGTTCTGCTCCTCGTAGCCGCTGTCGAGGCGATCAGCTCCAGCGGTAACAGGCTGCTGGTCATCCTGGAAGATGTCGCCGACAAAGCTGGCTATTCCAAGTTCCTCGGCGATCTGGAGGGTATGCGCGCCCATGCGGGTCCTGTTGAAATCTAAATCCAAGCCGCATCTGCTAACTCGCCTTGCCAACAGGACGTGGCTTTGATATATCCTACGAAACCCCAAAGAGCGAAAATCTCAGCTTATTCCACTTGGGAGAGAGGTCCTATGACCATGTATTGCTGATGCCCACCAAGTCCAAAGGTTTGTGGCAGCCACCAATTCCTGTTGCTCGCGAGATGGGCTAACAACAACGACAACACGTTTAGGTCTCGGTCCCAACCTGACACCCAACATCCTCCTCCAATTCATTAATGCGGAAGGCAATATTCTCCTGACCCTCTCTGGCTCTACACCTGTTCCCTCAAGCCTTGTTTCCCTACTTCTCGAGCTCGATATCCACATACCGACAGATCGCCAAGGCCTCGTTGTCGACCATTTCAACTACGACACCACTTCTGCCTCCGAGAAACATGAAGTTCTGCTCTTGCCTACTCCCGGACCCCTCCGGTCGGATTATAAAAACCTTTTCGGCCTTTCTTCGTCAGAGGGAAGAGATGGCCAAGCGAGAGGAGCAGAGAAAGCAGCGAGCGCAGTCATCGCCTTCCCCAACGGTATGGGCCAAACCCTTGGCTCAGGTCCCCTCCTCGCCCCGATCCTGCGGGCTCCCTCCACATCTTACAGCTACAACCCCAAAGAGCAAGTCGAAACCGTCGACGACCTCTTCGCCAGCGGATCCCAACTCTCGCTCGTAAGCACCCTACAGGGGCGCAACTCGGCGCGATTTACTGTTGTGGGATCGGCCGATATGTTGAGCGACAAGTGGTTTGATGCGAAGGTGAAGAAGATTGGCGAGAAAGACTCTGTAAAGACAAAAAATCAGGAGTTTGCAAAGGCTGTATCGGGATGGGCGTTCAAGGAGACTGGTGTCTTACGCGTCAACTGGGTTGAGCACCATTTGAACGAGGAAGGCCTCAGCAATGCGAGCAACCCCAATATTTACCGTATCAAGAACGATGTGGTGAGTTTCATCCCTTCCTTGGTTACTAAATATGGTATTTACTAACGGAACTAGACGTATTCTATTTCTCTGTCTGAGTATTCGTGGGACAAGTATATCCCTTTCACTGTTCCGGAGAACGATGAACTGCAGCTCGAATTCAGCATGCTTTCGCCTTTCCACCGGCTGAAGTTAAACCCGACCATCTCCTCGGATGACAGCACCACATACTCTGTGTCATTCAAGCTCCCAGATCAGCATGGCATCTTCAATTTCCTAGTCAACTACAAACGGCCGTTCTTTAGCAACGTGTTTGAGAAGAACACTGTCTCAGTACGGCACTTTGCCCACGATGAGTGGCCTCGCAGCTTTGTCATCAGTGGAGCTTGGCCGTGGATAGCCGGCATTGCAGCTACTGTGACGGGATGGCTTGGTTTCTGTGCTATTTGGTTGTATAGTGCACCTCCGAAAAAAGGCGAGAGCAAGAAGAAGCAGTAGGGGAATGTAGATGAGGGATGAAAATTGCCCAAAAACGATAGAGAGAACTGCGATGAATTTCTCCTGTTTGTGATATACCTCTGTACACGATTAAAAAAGAGACTCGTGGACTCGATTTGGCCTGTCCGGGAAAGAGGCGTATAGAGACCGCCAGGGTAGGCTACGGTTAGAGGGTCTAATGAACAAAGATAAAAACTCAGGACACGATTTGACAGTGTGTTTATTTGTGATGCGTGATCATGGGCTTTTAGCTCTTCAATTAAATATTTCTTGTAGATTATATCTTTTTGGAATGTAAGTGACTATTTTAAACTTGAAAGAAAGACCATTGTCGAGGACTGGGTGGGGGAATAGATAGCTCCCCCCTGCCAAGCCAGCATGAAGCTCTTATCGATAGCGCGCAACTACGTTAAAGTTCACCATTAGGAAGACAAGCAACATTGAACACTCGACAATCTGACTTTTTGCAGCGACTGCGAGCAACCAAATACCGAAATCTCTGATATTAAGAAACCTCTTCGAACATCTTATCGTCGAGTCACTGGCACACCCACCGCCGCAAGACCCCAAGCGCCTCATACCATCGACAAAAAGCCCCCAGCGCAAAACGCGAAATCCACCCCAAAGAAATCGCGAAAAGCAGCAGCAGCAGCAACAACAACAATGCCATCAGACACGCACCGCGCCGACGAGCGGCGGTTCCTCGACGAGCGCGGCAGCAACGCGTCGCTGGCGCCCAACGGGCTGAACCCGGCGACGATCATGGAGAAGGCGGTGCGCGAGCGGATCGTGGAGTCGTACTTCTGGAAGGAGCAGTGCTTCGGGGTCAACGAGGCCGACATCGTGGACCGCGCCGTGTCGCACGTGTCGTTCGTCGGGGGCACGTACGGGGACGCGCAGAAGCCGTCGCCGTTCCTCTGCCTCGCGTTCAAGCTCCTGCAGCTCGCGCCCTCGGACCAGATCCTCGAGGAATACCTGGGGCACGGCGGCGAGAGGTTCAAGTACCTGCGGGCGCTGGCGTGTTTCTACGTTCGGCTTACGAGGAAGGCGGAGAGGGTGTATGAGGTGCTGGAGAGGTATCTGGTGGATGGGAGGAAGCTGAGGTGGAAGGGACGGCAGGGGGTCAAGTTGAGTTTTGTGGATCAGTTTGTGGATGATCTGTTGACTAAGGAGAGGGTTTGCGCTACTAGTCTTTGGCAGATGCCGAAGAGGGAGATTCTGGAGGATTTGGATTTGCTGGAGCCGAGGGTTAGTCCGCTGGGGGATATTGAAGATTTACTTGCTGAGGATGAGGATATGGAAGATGCAGATGCGCAGGAGAATGGTACGCAAAGTAACAGTGATGGGGAGGGCGAGGAGGAGGGCGAGATCGAGGATGAGGATAGACGGCGGAGTAGGAGGTCGTCGTCTTCTGTTTACAGTGAGAGGGAGAGACGAGGAGATCGCCGGTACTCTAGGGAGCGGAGTTCTTCGAGGGATGGAAGAATGAATATCGATCGAGGAAGACGATCTGATGAGAGCAGAAGTAGAAGCAGGAGCAGGAGCAGGAGGAGAAGCGATAGTCGGTGAGCTTAGAGCTTCGTTAAACCTCTGAGACTTTCGCTTCGACAAGGTTATGGCAGAGACACCACGAGAAAGGCTACCTACCTATTGTTATATTGCAATTGGTGACGTATGGGTATACCACAATTGCCACTTGGAGCTCGATTACGACCACATACATGAGTATCACATTGCCCGGACGGTTGGACTGGGAATAAGGAATGAGACACAGAGTAAGTTGATGTTTGATACAGGTTTCTCTATCTGAAGCAATGGGTATAGCTAATAATGTACATTAGGTCAACCGAATTTACCATACGATTCACATATACAATTCTATCTCTACAGAGATTCTCGCCAACCCCAGGACAGACCCTTCAGGCGTCACTGGCGATACTTTTCGAAATGTGGTTCGACAGCCTTTCGCTAATGGAGAGAACACGCGCATCATCCCAGTACTGTCCGATAAGTTGCAACCCGCCAAAATAGAGCAGTTTCTGTTCTTCGCTCGTAGGATCGACAGGAATATCCATGGGGATGCTTATGGCAGGAAGGCCGGCAAGGCTTGCTGGGACCGTGAAGACATCGTTCATGTAGGAATCAAGCGGTGTCTGGTTGCGGACTTGCTCGAGGAGCGGTGGTGTGGTTGGAGCAGTCGGGCAGACAAGGAAATCGACCTGCGCGGGACCTAACTTAGTCTCGAGTCCAATCGACTCGTCCATCTCGCTGAGGGCAAAATGCTGCTCGTCAAGCAGGGGATTCTCCAGCTTGAAGACCCTGTCAAAGTCCCTCCGGACAAGTTGGCGGACCTTCTGCGCCTGAATGAAGTAGTTATCTATAGCCTCTGAACTCAGAGTGTATGAGCCTAATAATATGCGTCGCTTGACTTCACTCCCGAAACCTGAGCCTCGTGTCCTCGCGTATAACACACCGTCCTGTGCATCACTCGGCCCCTGAGTGTCTCGACGACCGTAGCGAATGCCGTCATATTTCGAAAGGTTGGAGGCCGCTTCCGCAGGGGCTATCACGTAGTATGCCGACAAGGCGTTTTTGGTAGAAGGAAGCGAAACAGGGACGACGCGACCTCCGAGCTTCTGTATCGTCTCTAGGGCCTGAAGCCAGCCCTGGCGTATCCGCGAGTCAAGCTCCTCGATATTGTATTCTAAGGGAAGACCAAAAGTCAAGCCTTTAAATGTCTGAGGCAGTTCACCCACAGAATCATACCCTTCCCTCTCGGCCGCACACCTCGCACGCACAGAATCCGCAAGAGATGTAGGATCTCTAGGATCGTGTTCCTTATAGAGACCCAATCCAACAACGGCCTCGCGAATAGGCCTTACAGTCCTCGCCAGCAACCCAACCGTATCGAGGGAATTCGCATACGGGACCACGCCCCAGCGCGACAGCATGCCGTACGAGGGTTTGAAGCCGACCGTGCCCGTATACGCAGCCGGCATGCGCACCGAGCCGCCCGTATCCGTGCCCAGCGCAACGTCTGCTTTTCCTTCTTTTACGGCCACGGCGCTCCCGCCGGAGCTACCGCCCGCAGAGTATTCCTCGAGCGGATGGGCGTTGTGCACGGATTCGAAGAAGGACGTTGTTGAATGTGTGCCCATGCCGAACTCGTCCATTCCCGTTTTGTTTATGACGGACATGTTACCGCGACGGCGTAGTTGTGTGACGATTGTCGCGGAGAAGGGGATCGTGGTCCCGGCTAGGATTTGCGATGCGCATGTTGTTGGGAATCCTGGCGCGGCGATGTTGTCTTTGACTGCGAGGCGGAGCTTGGGGGGTTCTGTATAATGGACAGTTCAATCAGCGAAGTGCTAACTTGGGTCTGCGAGAAAAAAAAGGACGTACCGCCATGCTCGAAACCGTGACCTGTTTCTTTACCTCCTGGCGCAACAACGTCTTGGTGCAGGGACCGCGCAAAGTGGCGTGGGAGTACGCGACTTGCCCTTGCCCGCCATTGCGTCGCTACTACCACCTTGGAGTAGGCGGCTCTGAGATGGGTATGCCTGACATGTGTAGACATGTGACCCAATTGATGCTGCTTCGTGAAAGCGGTGGTTGTTTCACGTCAACTGTCTTATTGTCATTTTCGGATTTGCTTGGGAAGTTTCGAGTTTAGATAGATAGAGCCGGCCGGCCGATGTCGAATCTCGGAGCTTGGACCATTCAATTCCAGGGTAGAGTGGGATCCCGTACAGTAGATAGGTTTTACCATCAAACGGGATCCTAATTGAGCCATGCCGCTTTTGGCCTGCACAAGTCATTCTTCCTTGCTTGCGACCAACTTTCTAGGAAGTCGGGCTGAGATGAGGTGGCTAGGAACCACTAGCAGCGAGATCTTGATAAATCGAAGAATCCCTATAAGAAGGCATTGTGTGTGATCCTTGTTAACAACTATTCTCAATGGCTTTTAAGACTTGATCGCCTATTTTAAGTTTGACCTTACACCCCTTGACATCCTTACGGTTCAACATATCTCGACAGAACAGGTTTGAACGCCTCTTTTCAACCGCGGGCCAATTGACATCTACTTTACGATTCGCCCTTGATGCTTGTATTTTTGGAATCCAATGTAGTTAATTTAAGTTCTGCGTGCATTAATTGAGGCGCAGGGAAGTCGATATATCTACTAGCTTGCTTCTGCAACCACAGCTTCAGACCATGACTTTGGCCAACTGGGCTGCTGCACTGTCGTGATCCCAATGAACTAGAACCCGTTCCTTACTCTCCTCCATCTTCATCTTGACGAAAGGCTCCATCGCCTCGATTTCTTTCTGGGTGAGAAGACCGAGCCTCGCGTGGTGATCCCCTTTTTCATTGGGCCCGAAATACCTGGCATCTAAAAACCTCCAGAATATAAAATCGAGCTCCCAGCTGTTCCTAGCTGCGTAATTGATCATCCACGTCTTGCGCTCCCAGCTCTTTCGCATCTGCTGTGAAAGGGCCACATTCCGGTCAGTAGACAAGGATAGACTCTCCAGACCGCTGCCCAGTTCGGAGCTGGCCCGCATCTTCTTCTCTTCATCTTCCAAGACGCGGAGGAACGTCTCGAGACGGGGCTCGTACGCTTCCATCCAGGGTGTGTAGCCGCCAGGCCAGCATTCTGGGAGCTTCAGGAGGAGCCACCAGGGCGGGTCGAAGGAAAACTGCGCGGGTGCAGCGTAGGCAAATTCCCAGTCTATAACGCCGACCACGCGGAGGTCCTTATCGATTAAGACGTTCGATGGACGTAGATCCGAAGAATACAGTGGAAATATGGATGGATTGTTACGGTCCTCCTGGAGCTCAACTTCGGATGTAAGTCGTCCACTAGATGCGAGCTGCCGAAACAGCTGGCGGGCGACGTATTTGTCCCGTGCATCGTCCTCATCGTCAACGGCGTCGTTGTGTTGGAAAGTTAGCTGTGCTAGGTGCATATCGGCTAGGGCGGAATACCACTCGTCGGAGGTGGAATACGTTTGAGATGGTAGTAGCATTGGATTCATCCCCGTGAACTCTAGTAAGGAGTTCATGTTCTGAATGAGAGGCCTCCCAGACACAGAAAAGTGCCCATCCTTATCTTCGACCAGAGACCCAATTCGAGGGAATGTTACGGTAGATAGCTGTAGGACAATGTTCGCCATCTGCCTGTAAAGAAATTCGAGCTTTTGCTCACTAATATTGGGATCCAGAACGTGAGACTCATCAGGCTCTAGTGCAGGGTCTTTTAGGGCTTCAGACATTGTCCTCTCATGTTCGATATAATCCATGATGATGAACGGCCCAAGGCCGGTGGGGTTCTCGGCTGCAGTTCCGAAGTGGTAAATCTTGGGCACCGGAATAGTGGTCTTCGCTGCGATGCATCGCATCGTGGCCACCTCGTAACGGACCTTCTCTTCAGGGAACCTGACAATGCCTGCTCTCATTAGTATCATCATTACATGTACAAAGGCCTTTTCTGTCTAGATACCTTTGCTGGGAATCCTCATTGCTGCCGACGAACCATCCTTATACTCTAGGCGATAAAAAATGTTATACCCCCCTCTAATCGCCTTGTGAAGCTCCACGGCCTCGCCAGGCCTGTACTTCTTTATGAGGTTGGCAATGGCACGGTATATCTCCGACTTGTGGAGCGACCTCTCCCACGTCTCGGTCTCCTTGTCGTTTTCTTCCCAGGCAAGGTCATCCCTAGACATAGATACATATCTCGGTTTGGGCGCCATGATAGAAAATGAATAGCTTAGATTGGGGGAAAATAAGTGAAAAATTGAGGTAGTTGTGATTGATAATGCGCAGGCGTATTGGCTTACACCCAGCTGATTGAATCGAAGAGTGTAGACGACTTCTGCTGGAAAGGGAATCATGGGCGCCTCCAATGTGTGCGGACAGTAATGAATGCCTGAGGCATTCACACGTGGAGTCCGTGGTAGCCTGGCGCACTGGTCCGAATATCGTACTGCCTAGTCCGCTGGCCAAGCCCGTACTTGGTCCTAAACCGAACTAGTGGGAGGTCGTACTAGTACATAGTTCATCCGTACTAGTGCGGAGTGTTCGACCGGAACGTATCACGTACTACCCGGTGGCTAGTACTCACTAAGATCGGCCCGCTCATGGTTTAGCCCGCTTCTTTGAGCTGTAAGGATAACACTCACAGGGCGCATGGAAGTTGTAGTGTTAAACTTGGAGATGCTCAAAATTCATGCAAAGTTACAAAATCATTATCATGTAGATTTTCATCATTTACCAAAATAGAAATCAAGCGGTGTAGATTTTAGGAGGTGTATTAAGGCGATACTTTTAATATGCATGGACTGGTTCAGTTGGCACTGGTAGATTGTATAATTAGTCCGTGCTCAAACGACTGAGCTAAGTGTACTGTCCCAAAGGACGAACATCACTAGACGAAGTTCACAGAGCTGAGCCAACTAGTACTGACAGATACCTAAGAATGTGTTTGGATTTTAAATTCGTAGATGCACGAGGGTATCGTGTTTCGAATGTGGGCGATAGCACACAGGCTCAATGCCCTTAGGGCAGATCTATGTGACCAGAACAGCCCTAACACAGTATCATTTGACTCCCCCGTGCCAGCGAAAACAAAAACAGAGCGTAACTGAAGGTTAAACACCAAAGTCTAATTGACATGTATGCCCTCAACAGCCCTCCCTCTAGTTCGAACTCTCTTCAAGGTCAAATGCCAGGAAATTGGCTATATAAGAGCGAGGCAGGCTGGCACGCTGCCATTTCCAACATGGACCAAACAACACCGCAAAAGGCACCTAGCCTCCTTAAAATAATACAGCTACGAATACCCCTATTGCTACCTTACTTGCGGCTGCTGCAACAAATGCAGTCCTTGATTGCTGTATAAAACAACTCTCAGCCCCTTCTGATAACAGTTTATGTGTCTGCCACTTGCTGTTTCTCTTTTAAACGCCACAGAATGATAACCCGCAGCCAAACGAGGTCAAAAGCCTTGGCATGGATATCTTTGCCTGCAGAGATTCGCCTCATGATCTTGGCGACAATCGCATATCAGAAATATCCTGGCTGGGCTTCTCTTGCGTCTGTGTGCAGAGAATGGCAGTACGTTTTGGAGAAGGTTAACTTCCACAAGATAAAGCTGCGAGTGTCTTGTCTCGAAGATTTCGAACATATCGCTACGCCACAAAAGAGAGGGATTATTCGCCACATCTGTCTCAATGTTGAATTACCCCGATACGCGTCCCCATGTTGCTCAAAACGACGTTCACCCTCAGCAAAGATCAGCTCTATCGTTAGTGACGGGATATGGAAACTTTTTTCTATCCTCAGTGCCTGGAGACCAGCGAATAGCTTGGCATTGGAGATCAATGTATACTCTCCTAGCGACTGCAAACATTGGTTCAAAAACATATACTTGTCCTCCGATGACGTTGAGCATGACGAGGACGCAATGCCGGATGCGTGGAGGACTGGAAGTCAGTATCATGACCTGCAGCATGGCTGGATGCATGGTCAACAAGTGAAAGGTCCTCCAAAAACAGCTATGCTACGACTTTTCCGACCCATTCAGTTAGTGTTCCACGGAATGTTGCCTCGAGTCAAGGCAGTGACCTGCCTCATTATGCGTCGACAACTCCGGCGTTGTATTTCTCCATCGGGATTGAGCCTGCTACTCAGAAGCTTTGATCGCCTAGAGCATATATCCTATGAGCCGTGGGCGCATGCGCGCAGGGGATTTCATGAGCGAGGTATGGACCCACGCCTATAGTAGGAATTACGAATTTCATCTTCTTACCATGTTAAATACATCCTGATCCTCCATCGCTGATTTTAAGAGATAGGCCTTTCTGTTGCAATGCGAAATGATCTTCCAGATACTCTCAACAGATTAATAATATTTGAGGACTCCTCTCACTTCTATGATTCATTTCCAGAGTGGCCGGCCTATACACCCTGGTATAATTTCTTCGACTCTAACGAAGTGCTTGGTGCGGTTTTCGCATCTAAAAGCCTTGATTTACAACACCTTGCTATCTCCTTCATGGTCAATGCCGAAGAACTCTTTCGACACTGTCAGTCTACGTGGAGCTGGTTACATCTGCAATCTCTGGCGCTCACATCGCAGCTCCTGCAGGACGTTTGGGAAAAGCGCAACCAGATTGAGGCTTTGCTATGCCGAGCCAGGGTCATTGTACAGAAGATGCCCAAGCTGCACACATTTGTGCTCTGGAATGGTGGAAAGGCACATGCCTGTGCGTTCATATATCGTATAGACAGAGTCAGTGCTTCGATCACTTGGCGCGGAACGTGGCATTTCGAGTTGAGTCCTCTTGTGGTCAAGTCATGGCAACTCGCTGCCTCGAAGCTGCCTTGTTCTGAATTTTCTGAACTTCAAATAAAGCAGGAGCATATTCGAGGGGTTATAGGATCTCACGGAGATGCAATCTATCATCTAGAACTGCCCTGCCAAGTCATTGATCCTGCGTCACTTTGGCAGATCCGGAGGGAAGGATATAGTTTAGCACAGTAATATATTATATCGCAATCTTTCTTCAGTCTCCTTCATAACACGGTGCCCATTGTCAAGAAGGTTTTGGTTGATGTCTACTAACCGCGCTTCAGATGTAATCGCTCCTTTTCCGCTATTTGCTGTGCATTTTCGACAGAGTCTATGAAGATGTTCCCCTATGATTCCATAACGAACTGCGAGAAACCGTCGCCTTCGAAAGCCATACGACCCCAACGACCCCAACGACCCCAATAATAGTATCTCCCGGCCATGAAGAGCTTGTCTATTTGTAGTGACAGTACCTCAATACTAGCTATTCTAAAGATAACCCACCGTAAAGCGAGGTGCTAGAACGAATATATAGCGTCGTAGCCAAAAGGCCCATACTGAATTTTGTGTCGTCTTGATAAAAAGGGGAGGATAACCATTAGATCAGTTATGCTTATGCAAAGACGCACATAATCAAGGGGACACTGTGAATAAGGTAATATAGGAGTATTTGGCCAGCACTCTTAGATCAAGAGTTTAAAAGCTTTTTTAAAAAAAGAAAGCATTGTATGCACCTTGTATGTCCTATGGTAACTAGTGTTATATTTTTCCCTCTTTCTGCAGGGCGTATTCTGTGTTATGTATAAATGACGCTACTGGATCGATCGTCGACCTTTTCGGCAGAGCTACCCCGTGTTAAGGACTTAGTACCCCTGTATTCAGTAATGTCCAGGCTATTCGTTTATCATCAAGCGTTTTAGTCCTTTCCTTAGACAAAATAGTAGAGCTATCGGTTGCTACGACCGCGGTGACGCACGATTTTGTTTTTTGTTTTTGCTGACTTTAGGTATTATAGCTATTCCCCATATTTTCTATTTCTCTGGGAAATGTCCTAGTCATAGACAGGCGTTAAAAAGGGCAGATATATCTATTTTAATATATAGCCAGCCTTCTTTTAAAAGGCGTACTGTAATGCCGTCCGCCCCTGTAAATGGTACAAGGCTATCAGGGAAGGTCAAAGCCTCGGTTGCGGCAAGGATATAGCTGCCATTGCGGCTTGTCTCGAGGTCAAGGACAATGTTCTGACTGCTCCTAGGTTGTGGACAGATAGTGATTGTAGATAGTAGTTGTAACAGTTATACCATCTCCCGCTCCCTGACAGGTATTTCATTATTCCTTTCCTTCCTTTCCTCCCTGTTCTCAAGTCTCTCAGCGGAGGCGTTACTATTCTCCCCTGCACCCTTCACAGTCTCTAGCTTCTGCCGAAGCACAACCTCCTTCTCTAGAAATACAAGTAAGAAGCCCAAGGCGGCCACCGCCGCCCCGAAAATCCACGCAACCTCCAAGCTCTGCTCAAACAGCGAGACCACGCTGTCCCTGAGGCCCCCATCAATCGGCACTAACTTGACCCAATCCGCGGTGGCGTGCTCATAAGCACCACCACCCGTTCCTAGGATCGCCGCAATTTTCGGGTCGCTGATAAGCCCTTTCTCCGTCAGGCTCGTAGCCTGAGCAGAAAAGATGGCCGAGGGCACAGCGACGCCCCAAACAATACCGAAGGAACGTAGGAATGCCCACGCAGCCGTTGCGGCCGCCGTATCCGAATCTGGGAGACAGGCCTGGGCTGCGGGGAGGAGCGTGCTCAGAGCGAGTCCTGAGCCAGTGGCTGCGATTATCTGGAGGAATACCCACATCCCAGTGGGGGAGTCGTGCTTCAACCTCGTAAATAGTCCAAGGGCTAGGACTAAAAGGCCGAAACCGGCAAGATGGAAGGGTTTGTATCGGCCGAACTTGGATAACAGTGCGCCTGAGATAACGGATGAAGGCACTAGCAGCAGCACGGTGGGAAGCATATTGACGCCGGATTCTGTAGGATCCGAGAGCTTTATTGCCTGAAAGTAAACAGGGAGGAAGTAGAGTATTTGCAAGGTCAGGAGTGAGTGTAGGAAGGTGATGGCATAGGCTGTTGCTGAGGTACGGTTGCGGAAAAGACGGAGAGGCAGTGTCGGTTCCTTGCAGTAATTACTCTCTTCATAGAATAGAAAGATAAAGACAATGAAGAAACCGGCAAGGAGAGACACTAGTGTTGAATATGAAGTCCACGGCCATACCGTGCCACCATATGCCAGCCCAACGAGGATGAGTGTCACGCCAGTAATGAAGAGAACGTTGCCTCCATAGTCAATTCTGCGGAGCTTCTGCCCAATTCCAACGCTTTTGTCGGCTCTCTTCTTGCCTGTGTCTGCCTCGAGGAATGCGAACAGTAGGAGGAGCGAAACTCCACCGACAGGGAGATTGAGGTAAAAGACCCAGCGCCAGGTGGTGCGTTCAACAATCAGACCTCCCAATATGGGCCCGATTGAAGTCCCGACCGATACGGCGCTCAAGACAATAGCCAGGAATTTTCCACGATCTCTCACGGCGAACATGTCGGAGACGATAACGTTGACGAGGACGTTGATCCCGCCGCCTCCAACCCCCTGGATCACCCTGCCTAGGATGAGCACGCCAATGGTCGGCGCTCCGCCGCAGATGCCACTGCCGAGAACGAACGCAGCAACGGCGAATAGGATCAGCCTTTTGCGGCCGAAGATATCTGCCGTCTGTCCAAAAAGAGGCTGAAAGACGGTGCTGCTGAGAAAGTAGCCGCTGGTGACCCAGATGAACGCCCCGCCGCCGTCCAGATCAGCTACGATGGTGGGCAGCGCAGTTGACGTCACTGTTCCCTCAAAGGCGTTGAGGAGCTGCGTGATGCACAGCGCGAACATGACAAGCCAAGTGCGGGAGTTGTACTTCTTTGGCGGTTCTTCTGTCTCGCCTGTCTTCTCAGCGGCAGTGACAACAACCTCCCCGTTCTTAGAATACTCGTTGTCCTGTGAAGACTGGTGTGAATAGTCTAGCGGTCCTAGTCGCAGTAGACCGCCATTGATGTGCTGCGCTGGCGACGTGGTGTCTCCCCAGCCCTGGAATTCGAACCCTTCGTAAAAGAGTTCGTTAGATTGACTTAGTCGGTTGCTTAGGCGGTTGCTAAGCCTTTTTGCCTGGCTTGTGGGCTGTGGTGGTACGGCATCTGAATGTTCGTCAATGGTCGCGTCCATCTTCTGTACTGATTGTTTGTAGAGCAATTCTTAGTCTGGCAATAGCTTGAGTATAAACAAAATTGACTCTGCGTTTAGCGCAAGGATAACGGGCTTCAGGAGTCGCATCAATACGTGATGGATATGAAACCTTAGGCAGAGTGACCCTACATGGAGTGGATAGAGGATATGCAGTTGAGAATGAGTACGCTGAGAGGGACCTTGCAGTTGAACATTTCAAGGCTCCCGTACACTGTTCAGCACATTAGTCAACGTTGTGTTACGGAATTGCATCTGCAGTCTCTATTTTCGTACATCTTCTCGGGCCTACTAACTCCACAGTTTCAATATCCTGGATGAAAGGCGTGTGGCGACCACACTCTCATCAGACTCCGCTTCTTCATGATCTGCCGGCTGGTTTCACGCCTCTGTCTCTCTATCCTGACATCTCAATCCAGGCCGAGGATAGCCACTGTTTTACTCAGCCCCAAATTCCACAGGAGTTCTCTGTGGCTCGCAGCGTCAGCTGGTCTTTCCACCGTGATCCTACGCACAGGGTCTATTGATCCTGCCTGACTCCTATGAGATACCCACCTCTTAGCCTAGATCCTGATAGTCTAGGCGCCAAAAATAAACAAACAAAAACAACTATAGTCGTGAAGATTGGTTTGGTGGCGCAGTATATATCATGCAAGGGAAGGCCCCATTTCTGACATTACCAATAAGCATCTCACGATCTGTATTCACTCTTTCACTGCGGTTTCATAAGTCATTCTAATTCTTAATACTTTTCTCTACTAATCGAGATTCATTAGTCAAGATAATGTCAGCACGACTGATTCTCTTTCTTCTAGTTGGGTCTGCAGCTGCATTTCCTGCAAACCCTAGAGATGCTACCAATGGCACTGAGATCAAGCCGAAGTTCCCTGAATGCGATGCTACTCCACAGAGCTGCGTGTGCCCTAATGGAACGTTCTTCCAAGCATCAACCTCTTATGCCACGATGTATGCCGATACTGGCGATCTGACCGAGCTTATATCAAATTGTGAATGGTTTTCGTCCCTATGTTTCTCTCGCATGCATCATACTGAAGGACTGCAGTCACGAACACAGCGTGGTTTGGGACCAGCCCAACAAGCATCAGCGGTAGTGCGATGCATCCGATCCGCCTCCTGATTGGCGATGTGGAAGGAGTGCCTGTTGCTACGAACGAGCAACTAACGGTGTTCACCGACTACTCGGGCAAGAGCGATCAGAGTAAGACAACGCGGTTCGAAGACGGGTTCTTCATGAAATTCCAGGTGATTGACACGCCGATTACCTACTACGGAGACTCTGGTCCTGGCATCATCGCTGGCTCATGGGATACCATGGATGTCCGTAGGATAGGCGAGCAGGAGACTATGTGGATTTGGAGCATCTATGTTTGCTTTTCTTCTGCCTTTCGTGAGTCATTCCTCATAAATCGGTGCCGCGTGTTGTTGCTAACATGCACTTAGCTTTCCACGAGTTCCACGAAAGTGCCATGAAGAACATATCGAGTACCTTGGGAAGCCAGGGGAAGCTCTCCAGAGATACGGTTGGGCCGTTTTCAGTCTAGGCTATTTATTGTACAGTCGCTTGTGTGGTTTCTGGGTTGGGCCTTCGGCTGTGATATTGTCCTAGTGTTGTATTGATGTACTACTACTTTTTGTTTGGAGGCTCTTGTACTATAGTTTGTACCATAAGATGTATTAAGACGTAGTTTCTCGGAATCTAACTAAAGAATCGAAAAAACCTCTCAATATAGCATGGCCGAAGAGATAATCAAGTTGATTCCGATAATTATTCGAGGAGTGATTTAGATTAATTTACAAGTTCGACCTTCTCTTCTTTTTAAGAGGACCAGTTTTTGAAACATAATATTCTAGCACTATCTTAGCCTGCCATAATTATTTCTCTGGTTGTGCATGCTTATTCTGGCTGTCTGGGCATAACTATACATAGGTTACAGCGACTTAAAAAAACCTGCTATGTCCTAATTATAGCATCGATTATAGGCTCCTTGGAAAGTATATCTTAAGAGCATCTAGTAGTTTCTGAGAAAGTAGTGAATGCTAGATCCTGCGAAATTTCACAACAGAAATAACATAGCCATTAAACAGATAAACCGAAAAAAAGTAAAAGGAAAACATACGGTCGAGGTTACGAGCATATCCTCGCGAGTCTTGTGCTGCACAAACGCATAGAATACGTTGAGCAGGTGGATGTGATCGAAGTTCATGGCGCCGAAGTAGTCGTGTACCTCAGCAGCAGCCTGCTTTAGTATTACATAGGTTAGGTGATCGAGTAATGGGTCTTGCTTCTCCACGACTCTTTACAAGAATAGGAGTCCAATTTAAATCTCGCTCTTGTTTGTCTCTGAATCAAAATTGCGATTCTTTCTCAGCACTCTCTCAAGAGCTCTGACAGTCTGTTACGCCAATTTGTTGCCGCCCAATGTCACTCAACATCCTAAGAATTTTATGGTGACTCTAGTAAGGCCATGGAACTCTAACCTGCTCACTCACCCCAGCCGGCATCTTTTCCGAGTGAGCCAATATGTCCTTCACCATAGCCCCCAATTCCTGGTAAGGATCGGTCCCATGTAAGTACCCAGCTGGCAGCTGCCTGGTTAGGACGCCTACCCACACTGGACTCTAGAATCCTTTCTCGCTTACAGCGGGGTAAAAAAAAGACGGGTGGAATACGGCTGGTCTTCGTGAGGCTGAGACAACTCTACATGCAGAATCACTTTCGGCCGAAGCTTCTTTTATACGGAATTTGGCATAGTTGCTATTTTTAGATAAAACCCAAACTGCCTAAGCATCTCAAAAGTGTCATGTTAACTGCTTTCTCTTTCTTCGCCTGTGGACTGATGAACACAAGCAGCAATCTTACCTTCTCCGTACCTGTCTAGCACCACAAACGGCATGACTCAAGCAGCTGTTTTCTGTGGTATTATCGCACTCGTTGGGCTTGCTCTCGCTTTTCGAGTGCCATTGAAGCAGACATTGAATGTCGTCCTATCTCGATGTATTCATGTTGGTGTCCATTGCCCTGATCTTGCGTATCACGTCCTCAGGCTGATAGTATGCCTAGCTCATCTTGGTCTCCGTGAACCCGGTTCGACATAGCGAGGACGCTTCTTCCCTGCCGACCTGTGTCTATGAATTTCCGAATGGTCAAGGCGACCTGGCTAAGTTCTTCCATGGACGTCAGAACAGTGAGGCCTGGGGAAAGCAGCACGGCTCCATCTACCGCCTCTGGTCTGGCGCGTCACCTGAAGTGTAAGTACTTGACCCATGATCATGAACTATGAAGAGTTCCAGCCGAACTGAAATGTATTACATCTAGGGTTATCACCCGGGCAGATCATGTCCAGGCTGTATTCAAGGATTCAAACACGCACACCAAAGCTGTCAACAACAACTCGGGATGGTTCATGGGCGAGATCCTTGGCCAATGTGTCGGCCTGATCAGTGGTGAGCAATGGAAGCGCGTGCGTGCCGTTGTAGAGGTACCTTTCCGTCATAGCGCTGTCACCAGATACGTTTCAGCCATTCGAAAGCGCACAAAGGACTTCTTACAGGAACTACGGGATACCAAGCAACTGTCCCGCGGCCTTCTGCGGCCTGCAGACGACCTCAAACTTCTTCCCTTCCTCATCACTGCCGATATCGTCTACGGACCTTTGACACCCGAATTGGAATCCGAGCTCCGCGCACTTGCGCCCCAGCGCGAAGCTCTCTTCCAATGGGTCATGAAGGGAGGGTTGCCCCGCTTCGCCATCTCGGCCTACCTCCCCTGGACGAAGGCTAACCGCGATCTGGCGGCGTTCGAGCAACGGTGGTACGCCTTCAACGAGATGGCCCACAAGAGCGCCGTCGACCGCGGGATTCTCGAGGCCCCAATTGTCGACTTCTTCCAGGCGCGCGCGGACGGGAAGCTGTCCGAACGCGAAATGCTGCACACGCTGGACGAGATGCTTTTTGCCAATCTCGATGTCACAATCGGCGCCGTTAGCTGGAACGTAGTCTTCCTAGCCGCGGACCAAGCCGTGAGGGAACGCCTTCTAGCTGAAGTCGAATCGAGCGATGCCAGAGACAGCTACATGCTCAGCTCGACCACGCTGCTGGCGGCCTGCGTCAACGAGTCAGCGCGCTTGCGCCCACTGGCCGCATTTTCGGTCCCCCAGTCCATCCCCACGCCGCGTGTCGTCGGCGGCTACATGTTCCCTGTCGGCACCAACTTCATCATCGACAGCTATGCTCTCAACGTGCGCAACCCGTACTGGGGCGAGGATGGCGACTGCTACCGACCTGACAGGTTCTTGGAGCGCCAGAAGGGCGGAAGCACAGAGTCCAGGTACAACTACTGGCGGTTTGGCTTCGGCCCGCGCCAGTGCATGGGCAAGTATGTCGCTGACCTGGTCGTGCGCGAGCTACTCGTGCAGCTAGTTGAGGGATACGAGTTGGGACTAATGCTAAAGGAATCGAAGGAGGGGTCGACCGAATGGGAAAGGAACCCAGCGGTTTGGATTGATCATCCTGATCTGCAGATCAGGTGTGTGAAGAAGACACAATAAGCTTATCGGTAGTGGACAGAGATCGGCATCTTGCATTGAAACCGTGTTACTTTAGTATCGACACCATCTACCTACCTGTCAAACATCCATACATCTCTATCAATGATTAATTCATCACCTTCATAAAATAACAATCCATCTAAGTTCAACGACTTCACATGTTCTAAAGTCGTTCTAATTCGAGATTTTCACTGATCAATCTTCGATTGGAGAAGCCTTCAATACCTCAAAAGGGCAGAAGGCCACAGTAAAAATCAACTACATGCTCTTGCATAGAAACTTGCGTCCTGGGTTTGGAGGCTCTTTGTCGATGTACTACGGGGATCTCTCAGTGATGGTTACGCACCGGTGCAGTGAAACGACCTTTAGCTACATGAAGGACTCTTTCCTAGTTAAGCTGATTATTAGTGACAGTAAGCAACTAGAGTTGTAGATCAATTGGATGCCAGCAAGACAGATCATTTTCAATTCAAAAAGGGGCAGGAATCGCGAGAGTACCTAGTGATGGTGTCAGAAGTGTAGAAATTCCCAACTCCGAAGTCTCGGCCGAGATCCCAGACATCTGACATATAAAGTGGGCGATTTTACGGCGCTGCATTGCGCAGTGTTGTACAATCAATTATGGATTAATATGTTAATACTAAGGTGAAGAAGAAAGGATTCAACCACAGCCTGAAAGGCTGCGGCGTCGCCCTATATATCCGTATCTACCATATAAGGTTTAGTGGTTACAGATTGGGCAGTGCACGAACCAGGCCGTTACGAGAAATGTACTGCTACACTTACCAAAAATAGCTGGCTGGCTAGCTAGTAGCTACTAGTCTAGGTAGCCAGCAATAGGGTCTATAATTACATTCGTAACAGGGCCTGCAATTGTATTCATAATAAGGTCTGTAATAGTACTTGTAACACCATCTATAATTATAATAATAAAATAAAAATAAAGCTCTAGTTCTTATTTTATTTTAAGAAAAAGGATTTAGGTTTTTTTTTTTACATAAATTTTTTTATTAAAAAAACTTGTATTTGAGTATGTATATATGCATTGCGGTCACATTTCTATAACAATTATATATGGCCGTTATGCCAAGTTGCATTTTGGCCCATTGGTGCCTCCCGTACACCGTAGACATAGGCTAATGCATTTCTTGCGACTTACTGTACGATAGCCTTGTTCTCAGCCGCAGGCTACGATCTGAGCAGGATCCTACACTACATGTGGGAGCATCGCTATGCTATATGCGCACCCCGCTCCCGACTATTTGCGCACACCTCCCGGGCCGTTCCGGACCACCACATGTCTAGCGGCCCCGTATAGTGCGCGGCAGCAAGCCATCACCACCATCGACTGCTTCGGATTTTGGTGTAGATTCTGGTTATCTAGGGCCAATGGAACGATTTCGACTATTTCCATTAATATCAGTCAATTGGAGTCAATTTTTTTATTATGTTAGCCGGTTTTTAGTAAACGGTAGTAGTGCTGGTAGTTCTAATAGCGGGCAATCCACCACTCTACAACCCCAGTACACCAGAACCCACTTACTCCTATAGCCCCTTTTTACATGGTCAAGTAAGCGACATATCTTCCAACTCAAGAGTGAACATTTTGAATTTGTTCTGCTATGCGATTTTCTCACTTATACGCTCAGTGAGTCATAGCGGCCAACCCGATACACAAAGAAGCAGTACAGGATCAGAGATGAAGCAATTTTGCCTCCATACACTCTATCAGAGGTTTGCTGCGCTATTACTAATACAGATAACGACAGAAAGAGCATTGTCAAGATCCAACCTTAGCGGTCTGTGCCTCTGGCACTTCCGTCTGCTGCTGCTGCTGCTGCTTCTTCTCATTGGCAAAATGCTCACACATGGGGTAGCCACCGCGCTCATGGAAGAAGAGGTTGAGGTACATCCAGGTCTCCTTAGCGTAGGCTTCGGCCCGAATAAACATTGCCTCTTCGTATTCCCAAACGGCGTTTGACAAGTGGCGCGCGTGGGTGTTAAGGGCCGTCTTGGCGCACACACCCTTGCAAGCTACGAGGGATCGGGCGAGTTGAAGCGCATCCTCCATGGCGACATTAACTCCGACTCCCGCAAAGGGCGTCATGACGTGAGCCGCGTCGCCGATGAGGGTCAGGCTGTGGTCCACATTGTTAGCTCAGCTGTATACGGTGTATTAAAACATGATAAGAACGCACCCAGCTCGGTGAGGCCACTTGTGACCAATGGGCAGCATGTACATTGGCCTCGGGACGATCGAGTCATCGTCAGCCTTGAGAATCAGGTCCCGGGAATCCTGATCAAAGGCCCTGTAATAGAGGTCCAGGAACTGCTTCTTAGCCTCGGCAGGTTTCGACCAGTCGATGCCGCAGGCCTGAGCCCAGTTCTCCGGAAGCCGCATGAAGCCGTACGACCGCACACAGCCGTCGCCGTTTCGCTGCGACAGGACGGTCGTGTTGCTCCCCAGCGTCAGGCACATGCCTGGGCCCACGCGCTCGCTGAGCTTCGCGTCAACTGAGTCTATGTTCGACAGCTTGACATCGACGCCGTTGATGCCTGAGAATTGCGGCCGGGTGTCAGACAGCAGGGGGCGAACTTTTGACCATGTGCCGTCGGCACCAACAACGAGAGAGAACCCGGCTTCAGTAGTGCCGTCAGCAAAGTGCAGATCGTAAGTTGGGTTGAGACCTTCTGCAGTCGTCTTGACGGCGCTCAACTTCCGGCCCCATTGGATGGTGCCAGGGCTGAGAGAGTCGATGAGCATGTCGCGTAGCTGCACGCGGTCGACTTCGGGGCGACCATTGAACGAGTCAGGGCGACGCTCGCCGTGCCCTGTGCTCTCGTCTAGTAGAAGATTGCCATCTGGCTCGTAGATCTTGAGGACCTCGCCCTCTGGGCGGGCCACGGCCATGAACTGGTCAAAGAGGCCAGCTTCTCGAAGCGCAACTTGAGCAGAGCCCTCATGCAAATCCAGTGAGCCCCCTTGGCTGCGGTTGTGACGATCTTTGTCAAGTTCAAAGACAGCACAAGGAATCTCATTGACCTGGAGAAGTCTGGCTAGAGTGAGCCCCCCAGGGCCGGCTGCTGTAGTGTTAGCACTGCTTCCAGTATGTCAGAAGATAGCTTGACTTGCCTCCAATGATTGCGATCTTGGGTGATGGCATCTTCGGAAATTCAGATCACGTGGCAGGCTGGCTGGCTCAAGGAATCTGAGTGAGGTGAGCAGGGCAAGAATTCCTTAAATGTTAAGAGGTACAGTTACAAATTTAGCAACGCAGTCTGGACCCCTTTAGCGTATGCAGAAGGTTAGGCATCAATCTAGGTAATCCTAGTACAGAGTGGCACATTAACTGAATGCACAGCCATCAGAATTTGAGCGATGCTGAAGTAAGATGATTATAGTAATATAGGACTTCACGAACTTTAACAAAAGGTGGCTTATATGTTATATGACAAATTACTTCAGTATTTCGAGGCTACTTGAGGTCTCACAGATCCTTAGATTTCATGGATTCAAAAGATCTCGTGGGTTTAGGCCTACGCCTAAAGGGCGGCACAGACCCTAAAGTCTGACTACGGGATCCAAGGATCAAATCGATGTCGTCAGGGAATAGACGATTCTCACCAGCCTCACGAGACAGAAGAGAGTCCGTAATAGACCTCTCTCAGTACACCCGTGAGTTTTGCAAGCGGTCGTCAGAGTATAGTGGTTGATTCCGTGCGTAAGTTGCTGTGCCTCTCGTATTGAAGTAAGGAGAAAGGGGCGGTGTGTCCGTAGTTATATTCTGTCGGAACAAAAATAAATACCATGGTCCTTGTTATAGTCCTGACTACTGGTCACTCTAGCAATGACTTACTATTATTACGCAAAGAGGGATGTTCTATTTATACTAGTAGAGTTTCCATTATAGGCTTATATACCCCTGATCTATTCTAGAATAACCTTCAAGGATTCGTTCCGTGACAGTCCTCGTCGGTGTTGTACAACGTGAAGTCTTCAGCAACCACTAAGCCGACATTTTCATTAGAGTGCAAGTGACCGCGAGCATCGTCTTTGTCAAATAAAGCCAGCACTTGCCAAAAGACCACTCGTTCATTTTCCTTATGTACGCACCAACCAACTTCACCATGCCGTCGTTAACTCTAAGTGAGTCTTTCATCCCTGATATGGCTACTGAAGAGTCACTAACAACGCATACAGATCCCTCGGCTTCTATCAATGTTGCCTTGGTCATGTCCAAAACCCAGAGTAAGTCCGCCTGTTGTTAACCTCTGAGATCAGAAGCATAGAGTTTCTGACAGAGAGTACAGCCCTCACTCCCTCCATAAGTGATGCAGTGGTCATGCAGCATATCAGCCATGTGCTGGGCATGACTGTCGAAGACTTGAGTCTCGACGCCAGTTTCATCAGCCAGGGCGGCCACTCTCTCCTGGCCATCAAACTCGCCTCACGTTGCAGGTCCAGCGGTATCAAAATAGCTGTCGGCGCTATCCTCCTCGCCCAAAGCCTCCAGGAGATTCTCAACATGGCCACGGTTGCCCAGGACACAATTTCCCGTGTCGAGGTTGTGGGGAGCAAAGCGTTATCCACAAATTCAACCCATAGCTTAGACTTCAAGAAGTCAATGATGGTCGAGACAGCCATAGAAGTGGACTCTGCTTCCCACAGCGAGTCGGAATACGCCGGCAATGAGGTGACTCTGACCGAAATGCAACTGTCATTTGTCCACAGCTTCATCAGCAAGCCGGGAACCAACGTCATCAGTTTCTACGAGACGTATCAAACAGCCAATACCCCTTCTGTACAGGCCGCATGGAAAAGCGTCATCGAGGCTGAGCCAATCTTCAAGTTATCCTTCGCAGCCGCAGACACTGGTAAGGTGCTAGAGCTGCCTCAAGCCCCGTTCACATGGAATGAAACCGTCGTCGAGAGTCAGGCGGAATACGAAGCAGCTCTCGAAAAAAATGTTTCTCCTCAGACCATGGAGGTCAGCTTCAACGTCATCACATTTCCCAGCGAGGGCATCAGCACCGTCGCCTGGCAAGTTCATCATGCGTTTATCGATGGTATGGCTGCGCAATTAGTCTATAACAAGTTCCAAAGAGCTCTAGCCGGAAAGGACGTGATCGCGGGTACTCCTTTCCAGCATGTCATTCAAGAGCTCCGAGAGTACCAGCGCAGGACGCTGACGGATCGCAAGGAGTTCTGGGCCATGCAGGCGGCAAAGCATCCGCAGCCCGTATGCGACATTGGGCTAGGCATATCATTAGCTGAGGGACCAGAGGGGATGGATAGCGTCTCAATCACCGTCCCCTCCGAAAGCATCGCCGCCAAAGCTCGCGTGCTGGGTGTCTCAGTGCCGTCCTGGTATCAAGCTGCGTGGGCTCTTGTCCTTTCCCTGTACGCAGATTCCGACTCGGTGGTGTTCGGAACAATTCTCTCAGGAAGAGATCTCCCCATCAATGGGGCTGCCGATACGATCGGTCCCCTGATTAATACGCTGCCTTTCAATGTCACGCTCGATCAGAGCGCCAACGTGGCAGACTACATTCGATCTATCTTCAGGCATTCAGTTGAGTTGAGTGGTGTCCAATGTTCAGTCCCCGAGGATGGCTTCACCAGGCAATTCACCACTGCGCTGGCAATGGAGTTTAAGATGGTGCCAGCCGACGACCAAGGCATTCAGCCGATCGGTTCCTCCTGGTTCAAGACTCTGCCCGATATTCCGCTTTCCATATACATGACCTATAACGGGGAAATCCGTCTCTGTTTTCAGAAGTACTTGAAGGGAGATATGCAGGTACTGGCTGAGCACTTCCGCGCCGCCATCATGCACCTCTGTTCCTGGACATGTACTGTCGGAGACATCATAGCTTCTCTCCTAACAACTAGTAGCAAGGATACACTGATGACTTTTGGCAACTGTCTCTCGGAGAAGACTTCGCCAGCGTTCATCACAGAGGACCTGGTCACCCTCTTCGAAAGGGCTACTGGGGAAAATCCTACCGCCATCGCAGTCGAGAAATCTGGGAAAGCCTTGTCGTACGCCGAGTTCGACCTGCTGGCAAGTCGCATGGCGAGTAGGCTCATCAATGAATGCGGTGTAGCTCCTGGCGACGTTGTCTGCGTACATGCCGATCGTTCTCTCAACTGGATTGTCGCCATTTTCGCTATTCTCAAAGCGGGCGCTGTCTATTCTGCGCAAGACGCGGCACTCCCACCACAAATCCGGGACACGAATTTCCAGACGGCTGGCGCGAAGCTGTTCGTCACCCCATCAACGACACAGAAGCACGTCAAGCCAGACTCGTGCGCGCAGTGTCTTTCCGTGGAAGAGCTCATCGGCAGCACTGCTGAAGCGACCGCCATGGAGCACCGTGCGATTCCACGCCCGTCAGACAATGCCTACCTCTGCTTTACTTCCGGCTCTACCGGCAAGCCCAAAGGCGTCATGTGCCACCATGCTGGTCTCGTAGCCTTCCAGATCACGCCAGAAGTGCGTTTCTTTGCTGGTCCCGGGCAACGAATCAGCCAACTCATGTCGCCCGCATTCGACGGGAGCATTCACGAGATATTCTCCGCGCTGAGCTACGGCGCTACTCTGGTGTTGGGAGACGAAGACGGCGACCCCTTTGCCCACCTTAAGAAGGTCAATGCTGCTATCCTGACTCCGTCAATTGCCAAGATCCTCGAGCCCTCTCATTATCCAGACCTAACAACGGTTTATTGCGTAGGCGAGCCGATGCCGCAGCACGTTAATGACGTGTGGTCTAAAGACAGCAATCGCCGACTGTATAATATGTACGGACCTACAGAGGCTACATGCGGTGCGACCATTCAACGCCTGCTTCCCGGTAGAAAAGTCGCAATTGGGAAACCCAACACGACAACACGTGTGTACATCCTCGATCGCAATCAGCGTCTCCTTCCGCCGGGAGTCGTGGGCGAGATCTACTGCGCCGGTGTGCAAGTCGCGCGCGGATACATCGGACGCCCCGAGCTAACAGCCGAGCGATTCCTTTCCGACACAATCTGCGGCAGAGACAATGAGCTGATGTACCGCACCGGTGACCGGGGTTTCTTCAATAGGAACGGCGAAGTCGAATGCCTGGGTCGTAATGACCGACAGATCAAGCTGCGAGGGTATCGGCTTGACCTGAACGACCTCGAGATCCGCATCGCCCAGGCTGTAGAGAGCGTCACGGCGGTGGCCATCTGCCCGAACGGGGACTATCTCGTGTGCATGCTGCAGCCAGAGACACTCGATGTAGCGGCCGTGAGAGCGACAGCGAGAAAGGTCATGCAAGTACACGCTGTACCGAGGTACATCGTAGCAGTAGACAAGTTCCCCATGACGCCAGCCGGCAAAGTCGACTACAAGGAGATCGCGAGCAAGTGCAGCAGCAAGTCTGCAGAGGCCGAGACGACCGAGCAGAGGCTAATGAGCCCATCGCAGCTTGCCCTTGCACAGGTCTGGAGAGAGACCCTCGATGTACAGGCAGACGTAGAGATCAACGCTACGTCCAACTTCATGGCTCTGGGCGGCCACTCCGTCATGCAGCTGCAGCTTTCCAGCAAGCTGGCCAAGATACACCGCATCAGCAACACGCTCCCTTTAATCATCCGTTCAGCCACGCTGGCCGAGCTGGCTGCTGCAATTGATGGCCGCAAATCCGAACAAAGCGCCGCAGTGACCAGCTGCGGAATAGTGCCCCTTGGTAACAACAGGGCCTCCCCTATCGAGCAGGACTGGTTCATCAAGTACGAGCTCAACTTGAAAGGCACCAATTCCTTCAACGTTTCGTACGCATGTGCCATTGATTCAGCTCAGGTCGAAACCGAGCGTCTCGTGGGGGCTTGGAACGTCGTACTCGCTCGCCATCGGATCTTCCGCAGCCGATTCATCCCCTGCCCCGAGTCTAAGGGAGGCATCCATCGGTTGGTGACTAGGTACGCGCCGCAGGTGACGAGAGTCGCCGCTGGCAAGAAGTTCAGTCTCTGGCGGGAGGTCAATCGTCCGTTCCGTCTTGACTGTGACGAGAATTTGATCCGGGTACTGGTATCCAAGACGAAAATGTTGGTTGTCGTCAGCCACATTCTTGCCGACTTGACGACGTTGCAGACGGTCTTGAAGGAATTGACATCGGTGTACAACGGCCAGGTCTTGGATCCCGTGAAGAGGACATATGAGCAAACAGTGCAATGGAGCCAGCCAATCACGTCTGCGCAAAGGGAGTGGTGGAAGACGAACCTTGAGGGAGTCGGTCGGGATTACGGCATCCCTCATCCCGTGCGACTGGAGCGAACTTCGTATGGTGGAAAGACGCGATATGCTAAGCTCAGTCCCGAGCTCTCACATGGCTTGATTCGATACACGGAAGAAAAGAAGACTACCCTTCACCAGCTGGCACTGGCATCCGTCGCGATGGCGATGCAGCTACACCGCAACGACACCGATATCGTACTGGGTGCCCCGTATCTCAACCGAGAAGCGAAGGATATGGAAACAGTTGGTCTTTTCCTGGAGCCGCTCCCAATCCGCATCAAGTACGAGCATGGTTCGGCTGGAGATGGAGCGGGAAAGTTCATGGCCGCAGTACAAGAAGCGAGCCAGCACGCCGTCTCTCATGCCATTCCCTGGCACCACATCCTTGAAGCTACCGGTGCCGATAAAGACAAGACCAGGCTATATCCTAATCACCCATTGTTGGACATCATGGTCACTTTCCACGATCACCGCGCGAACGCAAAGAACAAGTGGATGTCAATCCAGGGGCTTGAGCCAATGATCACGCAGACCAAGGGGTCTAAGTTCCTCCTTCTTGTCGAGTTCAGTGCCTTGGTGGACGGCGTCGTCTTGCTGCGGATGGAGTACGATAATGAGTGTATCCCTAAGTGCGAGATAACAAGGGTGCAGCAGCTGATCATTGAGGCTATGGGCATGATAATGGATGGGCGCGGCTATTCCGAGACCAAGCAGGCGCTTCGAAGCATTCCATACCAGCCAGAGACGGACTTTGTTGGAAGAAAAGAGTCCTGTGCCTTCTTCGGGAAGAGGCTGGACAGCTTGGCGGACCTATAAGAGCCTGCCTTGTACCGCGACTGTTGGTCTCGAAGAATGGTGTCGGCTTGAGATTGGCGTTACGGCGCTGGGAGGTACCAATAGAATGCTATTTGTATGTATTACATGTAGGCCACGGGAGGAAACAAGGACCTGTCGACCGATATGTCAATACCTTACGCTTGTGAACAATAATAATGACATTGTTGCTGTGAAGTATGGAAACAGAATTTAGTGTTCGTCTATTCAAGAGCGCACACGGCGAGTTCATCGTTTCCCATCCTGCATGTGGTATCCCTTTGACAGCTATTTTAACCCATCTTGCAGATAGATACTGTCAAATATACCTAGGTACCCATGGGTGAGCCTATACAACCCATCTTTTGCCTTGATCAATTCTAACAACATCACATGATCAGAGTGTAACCAATATTGCAAGTGGCTACAGCCAATCAGACTTTTTAGAATTTAGCTGCTGTAGAGGCCAAGCCACAATAACAGCACCCAGCAGAGGCGGCTCGCTGAGATAAATTGACGATGCAACATGCTCACAACAAGTCAATGCCGTTGATCGATTGATCAGACATTCGCAATGACTGTATTTCGCATTGCCTTGGACTCATTTTACCTATGTCTCATTTCTATTAATACGGACCTTCTAGTTAACCTTCTCATCGCCTCATCACATTCCTTGCTTTAGTTTTACATCTGCCCAAGCTTTGACCTTGTCCTCGATCTTGGGCGTGTACAGCCAAGCCATCTGATCAGGGTTTTCTGCCGACTCATCGACCCACACCTCACCCTTGCTGAGCAGCTTCTGTTTCTCGAGCGGTAAGCGTTTGTTGTTAAGCTGCTTTGTCAGTACGAGGAGGTCGTCGATGCGATCTTGGCGCATCTTCTGCCAAAAGTCCAGTGCCTCTTCCCATTTGGTCCCCGCATTTTCTTTGAGCGTAGAGAGCAGCAGGGCCAGGGACATGACATCTTCGAAGGCTTGCGATGCCCCCTGTCCAGTGGTTGGCGGGATCGCGTGAGCAGCGTCGCCCAGGATGGCCACACGGCGCTTCTCGGAAGTCCATCTCTCCAGACGGGGGATCGAGTAGAACACCCACATGTTCATAGAGTCGGCGTTGATGTCTTCCATGGCAGATTTGACGATGTCCGGCCAGGCATCCATATTCTTGCCATTTCGGATGCGATCGATCAGACCTCGCTTGTCGGCCATAAGCCTGTCCCACTCTTCTCTGGTCTGATCTTCAATGGGAAATTGCGTCCCGGACAACATAGCAGACCCGTCAGGCTTTTGGGGCGCTAGAACGAACACACCATTCGAGGACAGGACGCTGACTGGGAACTTGTAGTCTTTGCCTTCGGGGATCCGCAGCTGCTTTGTAGGCGTCTCCCAAGTCAGAGCCGTCATGCCCATAAACTGCTTCCGGGCTCCTGGAGCGACATACTCCCTAATCTTGCTGTGAATGCCGTCTGCGCCAATAAGCAGCGAGGCGGTTGCTGTAGTGCCATCGGCAAATGCGAATAAGACGCCCGTGTCGTTCTCGAGAACAACGTTGATAAACTTCTTGTTGAAATGAACAGCAATCTTCCGTTCGAAGCAGGCGTTGTAGAGAATATCAAGGAGCTCCTGGCGATAAACGCGCAGAGCCTTGTACCCGAAAAGAGCTTCGTCGCCAAGGGGGTAGCGATCAATGGTCTGCTCATCCGCATCTTTGTAGTAGACGTATTCGAAAGGGAAGCTCTTCCTCTGAAGCTCGGGGTAGACCCCAAAGCCATCTAGGATCCTCAGTGCATTGGGCGACAGCATCACGGCGCCACTAGATGTCTTAGAGGCAGAGTGGGTGTTGCGTGCTTCATAGACTGTGCAGGGAATTGACAGCTGATGCAGCGCGAGGGCCATGGCCATGCCCTGTGATCTCGTTATTCAGCCGGTCTGCGAGTGAGGACAGAGTCAAGGACACTTACAGCAAGACCGCCTCCGATGATTGCAACGTTTTGCGTGGAAGACTCCATGATTAAAATGGTGAGGCTTTGGTAGAGACTTGGAAGAAGCTGGCGAGTTCAGCGGTATGAACATTGGCGCCACCACTGTGTTGGGCAACTAAGACAGCTGGGGTTCCAGATCTTTATATACACTACATATTAGCTTGGCCCTGGTCGTGATTCCCATAGATCGGTAAGTACTACATATCAAGCAGATCCTAAGTAAACGGAATATGCTGTGGTACCTCAGCCAATCTGCCATGAGACGGAAGGCTGAATGAAGCATTACACATGGTGCGGCGTGAGGTGCTTTCCGCCCCTAGAATCTATTAATGTGCTCGGATCCGGAACTCGGCCGAGTCACTTACATGCCTTTCAGCCCTACGTACCAAGCTCGTTCGACCGCATCGAAGCATCAGTGTAATGAAACAATGCGGCGACTCTATGCCTTATTTTCGGCCGAGTGGTCTACATGTCGACTAATCAATTCATCGGCCTCGTCAGAGGCAAAAGAGCTCTACAGGCACAGGGTAACTTTCTACATATAAACATCTCTGAACAACGCGATTCTGCGACCTCCCATCTTGCGGCCATCGGATTACTTCACTGTGACCACTACCACTCCCGCTATTTCTTTTACCGCCCCGCCGCATCTTCTACTACACTCATCATCGTTGTCTTAACAGCATACATAACAACGTGATTCTTCAACCTCCCGAGTCTTGCGATCTTCTGTTTACTTTACTGTGATCCCTCTCATCATTTCTTTACCCTCCCGGCCGCATCTTCAACACTAAATACCGTCATCTGAACAACACAACATACACCTCAAAATGCATCTCCTCATCCTTGGCGGCAACGGCCGAACTGGCAAGCTCATCGTGGAAGAGGCGCTGTCTAAAGGTCATAGCGTCGTAGTACTCGTTCGGTCACCTGCTTCCTTCCCCCTAGGCACGCGGCCTGGTCTAACCCTCGTTGAGGGTACACCTATGAAGCGTGAAGATCTCCAGAAGGCGTTCGCAGCATCACCGACATCTCCCGAGGCTGTCCTGGTAGCCTTGAGTTTGAAACGAATGTCCGATTCCCCTTTTGCGGCAGTGGACCCGAGTAACCCGGCTAGAATCATGGAAGATTCGGTCGCAAACGCTATTTCCGTCATGAAAGAGTCTGGTACCAAGAGACTCGTCATCATGAGTCAATGGGGTGCCGGCAGTAGCTTTGGCAGCATGAGCTTTCTCTTCAGAGGCATGTTCTCGCACACCAACATGAAATATGGGTTGGCCGCCCACAATAATCTTGACGAAGAAACACGAAAAGCCGGAGTCGACTACGTTTTCGTACGAGCCAGTATACTCGCTGACGGTGATGCGGCTCCGATCAAGGTGTATCCCGACGACGGCAACGGGATTAATTTTCTGCCCAAGGTCACCAGAGCAAGCATCGCCAAGTTTATGGTCGAGGCTTGCGAGAAGAATGAGTTCGTTGGCCGAAGTCCAGTGATCTCAAACTGAGCCTTTTCGAGGCCACATCGAGTTCTTCGGCCGAATGCGATGGGTGGTCCGCTGCGGCAGAAAAGAGTTTATGAGATCGGCTCGCGAAGCAATGCTCTGAGGAGAAGACCACGTCGAGAAGGAAAAGGGAGTCTTGTAGTACCTGGCTCGTCATGTCGATCCTTGACTAGGGGATGAAAGGGTTCCAAAACGGAATATCCCAGAATCCAATATCGTCGGGAAACTAGAGCGCATTAGCGCTGTAGTACTGATAATCTAGGCGGGTTGTTTACGGTGTTTTGCGAATATGCACCGTGGAGCCGAACCGCTAACGGGTAGGGCCCGAGTAGAGCAGTATAGCGAAGATATACACTTATAGGCCTAACTCCAACGTCTTCCTTTGCAAAGAAGCTTCCTGGCTTTATCCTTTTGGTCTTTGCCATGGGCACTGCTTTGCTTAGCCATAGATCGGTCTGGGCTGGGATGGGCAAAGGTTGGGAATATTCGCAGATGGATGTGTCTATCGCCTGAGAGTCTGTTCAAGGCAGCCATAATACCACGTTCTTTGTACATATGCTCAGTCCATTTAGCGACTATTATAATTCAGCTTTAGATATCTCACAGGCATATTCGGACATGCTCGTTATGTGGCAGTACGTATACGCTGGGAATTATCCAACAATAGGGTCCCTTGAGTAAAGAACAGGTCACAAAGAGCGACAAATGTGGTCTAGTGATACAGTAGGTAGCACAGTGTCATAATTTATTTATTTTGTTATGATGGCTAATGAGCCACTTCGGGCTCAAAATGTGTACAATAAAACTTGATAGCACGGGTGTTGACAAGGTCTTGTGCTATGTACCTTTTTTGTTAACGACAAAAACATATTAGTTTTATAGACTGTTTCCCTCTGTATAGATTATACATAACGTACCTATCTCTTCGGTCACCTGCTTGACGGTAGGATAAGCCGAGCCTAAGCAAAAGCGGCAATTGCGCTAAGCCTCATTTGTTGTAAACCCCAAAAGTGTCAAAACCTATCTATCTACATGTAACTTAGATCCTCCTAAAGCCAATTCAGATACCGGCTTAGCGTGGGATTTGCTGCAGATGACCCATTGGCAGGGACGGCATGGGGACACGCGCAGGCGGCAACGCAACGTGCAGTGACGCAGCGGGTCTTGGCGGGTACGAGGTTTTACCAAATGCCAAGTATGCAACGAACTAGGTTTAGCGCATTTGTTCGTCTTGATCGGGAAAATCGCGGTGGTATATACAGTCTGGGCAATAATGTTTACTTGGTTTGCGAAGGATTAGAATATGACTTTTAGGATCAAATTTGAAGTGAACCTCGTTAGAAAATCGTATTTTGGTCCAGTACTCCCACGAGAAGCCCTTTTCTAGAAGGATTTTACGGCACTGCCGTACGCGGTTCGCAGCGAAGCTCTTAGAAACCCAAGATCTATCACACGCAATACACTTCCTTTAATCGCGTTAGTTTAGAGCACGCTGTACGGTCCTAGCACAAGGTGGATTGGTCCGTTCAGGCCATTCCAAGCTAGCGGCATCGTAAAGAGCACCCTAAGGTAGCCTTCAAGCCTCGAAGCCGTTATTCCAAAAGAAGGCTTCTAGTTGGTCCAGTTGATCTTCCGAAAAGAGTCGCTTGCGGCCACGGGTCTCGTCCGTAAAGGGGTTATTATGGAATCGGCGTTCAGAATCGTTCAATATATAATAGCCAGTTCTTTTTTTAACACCGCAGTGGTCAAAGATCTGGCGGTTCGTATGTTCAATGCCTTCAGCTTCGCAGAAGCGTTTAATAGCTTTCAATTGGGCTTTTTTAGGTGTATCTGCATGCTTCCAACGCTGCCCAAGTGCTGGCCCTAGCGAGGGCTGTTTTCTTGACAATCGGGTCATTCTGAAAAAAAAAAACTGTTAAATTATAAGCCATTGAGCTGGATTGCTAGCTATTTTAGTGGTGGTGTGGATGAAATTGTTGGGTGGGGTGGGGTGTGCAAATTTTTTTGTCACCAACTTGACAGCCTGCCTTAACCCCGTATAGATTGGTCGATTAATCTATGTTGAATTAGTGGCGTCAGCGCTACAGCCATCAACTGGTCGCTAGAGCGATTAAGGTGGCATATGTCACAACGGATGCGCAGGGCGGAGTCGTCTGCGATTACTGGAATCACTCTTTAATTATATGTGACCGAAGTAATCTCTTACTTCGGAAGCCTATGGGAATGTCCACCTATATATAGCTAGGTGGGGTGGTCAAAAGGGTCCCTCAACCCCTCTCACCTCTTTATAACTAATCACTGTTATGGGCCATGGAGAACGCTATAGGCCGTCACTGCGTAGGTTAGCTAGCGGGTGGCTTAAAGCCGAAAAAGCTATTAGGTGTCGCTATCTGCTGCCTAGCTTACACCTTATAAGTTTGTCTAACTGAACGGCTTTCAACAGAAAACCCAGAGTGGTGTAATGGTAGCATCCCTAGTTGACACATGGTAGAAGGGAGTGGCGTAGTAAACCATGCCCTTCGGGGGCCGGGGGGTCCGGGTTCGATTCCTGGCTCTGGGATAAAAAATTTTTTTTTTCGAGTTCTATCTAACTGCGGTTGCAATCTTTATTCTATCTTTTGGCATAGTAGCTACTACTCACCCCACCCACACAGGCCAAAAGCATCCCATCATCCATCAATCGCCCAACTCATCGCCCAAGCAGTAACACGGCGGCGCTCTTCCTTACCATCCTCTGCAAACCCAAACCAACCCGCAGCGGCGTAGCCCCTGCCGATCTCCTCGGCCGTCCCACCGCGCCCGCCACGCGCGCTGCCATTGCCCGCGTCAGCCGCATTCACGGCCGTTACCGGCCGCAAGGCACCATGTCCGACGAAGACCTGCTGTACGTGCTCAGTCTGTTCGCGGTCGAGCCGACGCGCTGGGTCGAGCGCTTCGAGTGGCGCGCGATGGATGCGCGGGAACGGGGCGCGCTTGCGGTGCTTTGGAGGTGGGTTGGTGGGGAGTTAGGGATCCCGGTTGAGAGTGTCTAATGCTTGAAGCCGCGCGGCTAGACGATGAAGAGCGTTTAGCCCCCGCATACTATAAAGAGCCACTCTACTAAGTTAGTACGAGGTGTGTAGATTAACCATCTACATTAATAGACTCGGCATTCTGCTTCTCAAAAATTGAGCAGTATATTCCTTTCTGCAGACCCTATTATACGTGAATCGAAAATAGCTCTATAATGTCAAAAACTGCCTGCACAAGTTGCGTGCGCCCCCAAGCACTACTCCGAGAAGTCATACGCATCCCAAGAAATCATTCGACAGAACGGCGAACGCCCAGGGAATCGCCTGCCGTCGGACATTCACCCCTTTGGAGTGTTCGCCGCTGTAATGATCTTTACGCTCTTTGTTCTCGTGATCTTTTTGATTGCTCAGCTATGGGAACAACAGGGCGCATACCCAGCTCGTGTCAAGTTCGTCATGTCTCTTAATCAGCAAGGCAAATAGACGTATGGAATGATAGCATCAGTTTCCACCAATTTCGTCACCTCTTTCAATCAATCAACCTATATACTATGTCATGCATGGCCTGGCAGAACTGAACGCGTCGCTCTATTGGTTCAAAGCGACAATGATACTGTCTTTTCGTAGAGTCTACTTGCCCTACCACCTCACTGGACTAACGCTAACAGCCGATCGCATCAAAAGGAGCTATCAGAGACACCACCATCCATACCGTAGCCACAGTTTCCATGAGTGGATTAAGCCAGTCATGGCGGGCAGAGTGTAGAAAATTGTGAGTTGCAGCAGGTCACTTTAAGAGGCAAACTACTACTGCTACGTAAACAACTGTGTATTGCTACCTCCCTCTTCTCCTCTAACAACCCGTGCAAGCATAACTAATCTATACTAGCAGTCACCTATGCCCACCTTAGTAGACATATCCCACGATAGCTACCGGCTATTACAACCACCCACCTCTTATCTATGTAGCTCGGATCTAAACTATCGGGTTAGGCAATACTACCACCACCCCACCCCCCCAAAAAAAGACACGGGACGTCAGCATCTTTCAGAGGGATTATAGACGTTTTACAGATTAGGACCGCGTACCAGTACGGCTCTAGACCAGTACAGGCTTAGGCCACAGCACAGACTTGAACTCGTACTAGTACAGCCAATAGTTCAAGGTCGTACTGGCACGTCGTACCAGTCCGTGGTCTCAACCCGTGCTGGTACGCATATCGTACCAGTCCGTCGACTGAATCCGTTCGCAAATGCCAATGGTGCTGCCGTTTCGAGTGTGCTGTCGGCGGCGTCCCCTTTGCCGTGCCTTGCCCGCGGCCTGGCGTTATCTAGGAGTTCGCTTTGTCTAAGGCATTTCTGTATGCGTTATCGTGACCCTTACGATCGATATGCCTATTTAGCTAACCTGGGTCTAGTGGCAATATTTTCGCGACCTCCGTTTGTGCCCGCCCGAAGTGCACATACGAAGAGGAACCTTCGTGCTTTTGCCCGTTATTTTAGATCGCTTTAGCCTAACCAGTATTTATTTGCAGCTGCGCACAATCACTATCAACTATTAAAGGTTATAATCAGGCTTAAACTTCTTCTATATGTCGTCTTTGTTTACTAGGTGCTTAGTTATCTAAATTAACGTAAATTTAAATGCTTGCAACTGTTTACTGTACCAATATCCGTTTTAGAGCTCGAACTAACAAGTTGTAGCTGTTTAAGTGTTGTTGGTAACTTAATTATACCCCTATACGTTTCCTGCCGGGTTAGTGAGCTCGATCTTGACCATCTTCATATTGCTAACTCTCGGCGCCGAATCTGTAGGGTAAGGCCGCTACGGCCTAAAACGCGCGCTGGTGACGGTTAACGATAGGGCGGGATGTAAATGGACGGGTTGTTGGCATTAGTCGGTCAGACGTTGAATTGTGCTTAACGATACAATCTAGTTGTGCTTTTAGGTCTGAAGCCTTCTTTACCCTCTAGGTTCTTGAATGTTTGCACCTGGGCGGCATGTGTATAGCTATCCTTGTTGCCTTTTGCTGGTCTAGCCGTTTCTAAGTTAGATGTCAAACGTCGTAGCTTACAAGGGCTTGGTCACCGGAATGGGTGGGTGAGCCCAACAAACGTCAAGCGATTGTAACTTTAACTCTAAGTCTGATTCAGTTTGTATAATGCTAAGGAAGGAGTTAAGGGAGTTCATGTAATAATAAAGTATTACCTATATCATATGCCTAGGGGATAATTAAATCTGTTCACCCCTTACGCCAGGCTACCTACTTTTAAAAAAGAGAAAAAAAAGGACAAGCTAGTAAAAGCGAGCGCAAATGTATATATGGGCAAAAAAAGTTCAGATAATGCAAAAAGTTCCCCGACAGGGGGATCGAACCCCTGACCTTCAAGTATCTTGCTATACAAGAGCATTGACAGCCTGACATCATACCAACTAGACCAGTCGGGGTTTGATGAATATGCGGGGGGCTAAGTTCATTTGAATTCTAGCCTGGGCGTGATGGGGGCAGTTGTAGTAGGAAAGTGTGGAAGAAGCGTGGGTGGCAGAGTGTCGGAAAGAGCGTGGGTGGAAGAGTGTCGGAAAGAGCGTGGGTGGAAGAGTGTCGGAAAGAGCGTGGGTGGAAAGAGCGTTGTGGTAAGAGCGTTGTGGTAAGAGCGTTGTGGTAAGAGCGTTGTGGTAAGAGCGCTTGTAAGAGTGTTCAGCGGTAGCACTTGTGTGATGTGACAAACAAAAGAACAGAAGTCTGATGCAGTGATCAGAACTGTATATTTCTATGTAAATAGAATGCTTGAAAATGGAAAGGAGAGAAAAGAAGGAAAGGAAAGAGAGACTAATATACATGCGCGCGAAGGCTTTTGTGGGCAAAGGTGGGTGGTGGGTCCATGAGTGCGCATGAACCACCTGACAAGCTTTAAGAACCTAGGTAGATTTCACTACAGTTGCACAAAAGCAAATACCGTTTATTATAAAACGGATCTTTGTATATATTATAAGATGGTCCGTTTAAGTGATCCGTTTAACTGACTTCCTAGGAAGTCGCCCGAACATAATAAACGTAACTGTAGGTTATGCTCAGGCCAGGCTCAGGTTAAAAGCAGCATGGCTCAGGTTGCATCCCTATTTCGATTTGGGATGGTAAAACCTATCTTGGAGGTACCTGGACGGTATCTCTACACCTTTGACAGCTCAACAAATCGGTACCTCGCTGCCATTCTTTTCTATCTATCTATAATGGTTGCTGTCCTCCTCTGATGCGGGAGAAATATATCGATATCTACGCTTAATTGCGCCCATTTTAAAACCATGATTCGCCAAGTCGCAGTTGTCGCAGCGTCTTTGGCGATTGTCGCCAATGGAGCTCAACCGGGAGCTCCAGCGCCTGTTGCTGCTCCCATGCGAGACCTGGAATGGGGACAGGTCAACTTCCTGCATACTACCGACATACATGGCTGGCTTGGTGGGCATCTTCAAGAGTACGTCGAAGAATGCGTCGTCTTGGATATTCTATCACTTACTAATTACTCGCTGTCACTACAGAGCCCAATACTCGGCCGACTGGGGCGACTATATTTCCTTTACCGAACACATGCGAAATAAGGCGGACGAGAAAGGAGTCGATTTACTAGTCATAGACACCGGCGACCGAATCGAGGGCAACGGCCTTTACGACGGTTCCGATCCAAAAGGCAAATATACCTATGACATATTCGGCCAGCAGACTGTGGACATCTTATGTACGGGAAACCATGAGTTATATCAGGAAGACAGCGTCGCTCGTGAACACAACGTAACCGTCCCCCACTTCAAGGAATCCTACATTGCTTCGAATCTCGACTACATAGAACCTCAGACGGGGAACCAGATACCACAAGCGCAGCGATATATCAAATTCAAGACGAAGAACCAGGGGTATACAGTCGTTGCGCTGGGTTTCCTGTTTGACTTTGATCGAAATGCGAACAACAGTGTTGTCTTACCCGTTGAAGAAACCATGAAGAAGGAATGGTTTCAAAGCGCCATCCGAGAAAAGCCCGACTTGTTTGTTGTGATCGGCCACGTGGGCCTGCGAATGAAAGAGTTTGAGCAGATCTTCAAAGTCATCAGGGACGAGAATTGGCACACCCCCATCGCATTCCTTGGCGGCCATGCGCATGTACGAGATGCGAGGAAGTTCGATGATAAGGCCTTTGCGATTGCTAGTGGTCGTTACTTCGAGACCATTGGATGGATGTCCATCGACGGCATCAAGAAGAAAAGCAAAGAGACTGCTTCCGCCGAAGCTGCCGGCGTCACCTTCAAGAGGCGCTATATCGACAACAATGTTCTCGGGCTACAGTACCACGCAGGACTCGATGAGACGGATTTTCCTACAGAACATGGTCGCAATGTTAGCAAGATGATCACAGATGCTCGGAAAACGCTCGATCTCGATCACAAGATTGGCTGCTCGCCCAGAGACTTATGGATGACCCGTGCCGAATATCCCACTAATGCGAGTATCTTTACGTGGCTCGAGAAGAAAGTGCTTCCGGATGCTGTCATCAACCAAGAACGCACCGACAAGCCTCGGTTGACCATTCTCAATACAGGCGCCATCCGTTTCGACATCTTCAAGGGCGCATTCACGAAGGATTCTACGTTCTTGATCTCCCCCTTTACGAGCAAGTTCAATTACGTTCCTGATGTCCCGTACAATGTGGCGAAAAAGGTGCTCCAGCTACTCAACAGCGGGGGTCAAGTCTTCCAAGAAGGTCTCAACCCCAAATACCTCACAATTCCCGAACAAATGGCCCCCAGCCCATACCTAGGGAAAGAGCCAGAGCCAGTCCCCGCAGTTGCGCCAAAGTTCTTCGATGCAGGAGATCAACTGCCACTTGTTGAAGACGGCGACGATGATGATGATGGAGGCGATGAGCCAAAGCTAATCGGCGGTTATACGACGAAGGACGACCTCGGCGACGACGGTGACGACGCCGTGCACTCGCCCATCAAGTTTTATGCCGTGCCCAACTGCATCCAGGCGCAGGTCGCCTTTCCATCAGAGACAGAAGATCCCGAAAATGTGGACCTCGTGTTCGTTGACTACGTTCAACCGTGGATCATCCTGGCCCTGAAATTCAGCGGCGGCGACTATGATACGGACAGCGTCAAGGTGTACCTTGATAAAACCCTAACAGATATCCTTGCTGGTTGGGTTGAGGAGAATTGGAAAGACGGCTGCTAGGTTTTAAAGAGCACATATTGAGGAATAAGTTGGTCATATTTGCGCTTTTTTTGTAAACATAAGACAGGCTTTTTGTCTACTAGCAGGAACTTGGGGCAATTTTGGATTGTATTGGAATAAGGGGTTATGGCATTTGGTCACAAAATACATATTTAGCCTATGGTATTGGGTATATGGTTTGACATTGAGTATTGTCATAAATTATCATGGATAAACTGCTCTTATGATATAGGGTTGCTGTTGGAACATACCCAACGCCCCTTCGGTGGATCGCCTGACCATCGAAGTATTCGCGGCTCTCTAGCTTCCAGGTTTGCCGGAGCTTGCTAGTTGTCTTCCAATGTTGACCCATACGAACCAGCGCTTGAATGTGACCCTATTTAGAAGCCTGTAAGCCCAGCATGCACGCTGTGGAAAGTGCGTCCTCTTCACCGGTCTCGAACTTCCAGTAAGTTCTAGTAGATTTCAATCGCGATACCGTCGCTCCACTAACTTCTAAGTCTCTGCCATAGTCTAAACCTGTAAGGTTTGACCTCAGAGCCGTTGGCTTGCCCTTGAGTAGCCCAAGAGAACGTGCCTTGGCCATCTCGAGGTCTCCCGTAAGCGAATGCAAGGCAAGGAAATGAATAGTCTGCGTTTCCGTCAGCCGAGGAAAGGGAGGTAGCTGGTGTGTAAGGGAGTTGTGTACCCATTTCTCTCAGTTCCTCGATGGGTTGTCAGCTTGCCCTTCCATTCCTTCTTAGGCGGAAGTTTGGTGATGGGATTGATACCAATATTCGCTCTCCTCGGATACTGCGGATGCCTCGCATACAGGCAACATGCATTATGTCGAATTACCCTTAAGACAGTCATGATGACAGTATCATGTAGCTCTGCTCAGCGTACAACTGTCAGAGGCAGTGATCTCCAAGGACCATTGTGGGCATCGATATCCCAGTGGTTGGTGTAGTAGTCATGGGCCAATAAGCTACTGGATCTGATCAAGGAGCTTCCGCCGTCTCCTCTCCATAAGCTCCTGCTGAACTTCGTCAAGTGTCGGCAACTCCCAACCACGTCCGTCGCCTGCGTCGCCCGGCAGCGGTTCCCAGTCGGGCGGTGGCTTCCCCCCCTTGCCCGCTTGCTTAAGCAACATGTCGAACGCCTCCTTCTCCTTCGCGGCCTCATATTCTAGAAGGGCCTCATCTTCTTCATCAGGCGCATAGCCGTAATACTTAGCATCGACGTTCTTCCTTAGATCATCTCTAGCCTCAAGGGGTTTCTCCGCCTGCGTCCTCGCCTGTATAGCCGCGTCAAACAACTCCTTGACACCGGGTAATTCCTTTGCGCGGCCGAAATACTTGTACCCCTTTCCGCCACCCGCTATCTCGCGACCGGTCTCGTCGTAAATTTTCCCAGTACCGCGCATGTAATTCGGACCACCGAGATTGCGGATCTGCACCTCCCACATGTGCTTCTCGCGCATGAGTTTGTTGATCTCGTCGTTGAGATCCCGGATCTGGTAGTCGCTGAGCGCTGGGTCCTGGATCTTGGACACCTTGCGAGATATTTCTTTGAGGACTTGCCCGCGCCATTTCTCGCATGATGGGATCGAGTCTACTTCGGTGATGACGCGGGGCCGTCGCGTGCGGCCGGCGTCGATTATGCCTAAGTCTGCAGCTTGTGCCTCCCGGAAGCGGAAGAGCATCGATTGGGCTTTCTCAGAATTGCGCGCCTGGATTAAGAGGTGGGTTGGTTAGCTAGCCGTTCTCTTTGAAAGCTCTGAAGGCGTTTGAGGAGGGATATGGTAGAAGTCTTACCATTTTGACTGATTTAACTCGCTCTTTAGATTAGTAAAGAACTAGACTGAAAACGACGATATGGTGATATGGTCGGAATTTGTTTAACCGAGAAGATCGTTAAAGAGATGGTAAAGCGTCGTAGGAATGGACTGGGATGGCGTCAGGAGAGGAAAGGTTCAGGCCATGGTACCTTCCGCAGTTCAGCAGCCTCACGAGTAAAGAAAGTGGGGGAGTGGGGGGTACCGTCTACCAGCTGTAGCCAATTACGCGCGGCTCCCATACGTACATATAACTTCGCGTTCCAGTTCCAACCTGTCTTTCCTCATTCCATTCTTCATCTCGCAAAACAAAATAATTCTTTGATCGACACTTTGTCACTTCACACAACTCAAAATCCCATCAGATGGAGGCCTTCTATAACACAGAATGACAAGAAGAGACCAAACCTACATTTTTCAATCTAAATACCCTGAGAGTAAACCCGCAGCGAGCTACTCGGAAGGGCTACAGAGTCAACAAACAGGCCATGCCGCCTCAAATGCACCAAAAGATTATCTACGCTGAACAGCAGCACTTGCTACTATCTACCCATTTGCGCTGTACTGCCAGCATTCGCTGCCTACGCTGAACATCAGCATTCACCATCCACATACCCAATAATGCGCTGATGATAGCTCTCTTTACTCGAGATTGATAATATGCCTAGTCATATCAATCTGACATCAACTAAACAATTCACTGCAATTTCATTCACAACAAACGCTAAGCCGTTTTGTTATAAGATCAAATCTTACAAAACCGCACTCTACTACCGAGAGTTAGCAGTCACACGACGCCCCTGTCCCGCCAGCCATCCCACCAAGATTTGCATCCGCTCAAAGCATACAGTCAAAGCGCCCCATCAAAGCATCACGCTGGTATCAAAAGCTACTTTCTATCTCAGCATCTCCTTTAGAGTCCATCGAGACATGGTCCTTTTTTCTAGATCCACACTCGGCCTCGCGATGATGAAAATCTCAAAAGAGCTTGTTAGAGCTGACTGTCCTCGGACATCTAGCGCATGACAATATCCAAAGAACAGAGATCTGAGCAAGGCAGGTCACAATGTGACTTATTTGCGACAGGCCTCGGACACAGGCTCCTGCAGTCGCGACATCATTCCGGTTCCGCGGTGTCCGCAGGCTTTCAAGCCAGCCAGAGCAATGACGACAATCTCACATGAAGAGAATGCACCGTTTTGGTTTGCATTTGATGAATGCTTTAAAATGGTTTTCAATCGGAGCTCATGGTGTGATGCTCGCTGAACCGCTTGGTCGAGTGACTATAGGAAGCCTCGAGGCCATTGCACTACTTTTCTTCATGCTAGTTGTGTTAAGCAATAGCACCGAACAAGATGCCCGGTGATGACCAAGTATCCAAAAAGCCAAATTTGCAGACAGCCTGAACGAGCTCCTAACTGGTCTCCGGACTGCGTTGGAGTGAGGGAACGGTCGTCAGTGAGAACCTGAGAGCTAATCTGAGGGTATATATCTTGTTCGGTGTCTGTTGTTATTCACGTAAGAAATGTTAACAATTCCTTACATCTTCTACTGCTCCCATTTCACTCAATTTTTCTCAGTGGAAAATCGCCATCTTGTATTCTGAGGAGCCGTCAACAGTACTGGTCTCAATCTTTTAGACACAATCAACCTTGTCACAGCACGCTAGCAAAGGTACCCCAAGCTTACAAGAGCTTGCGTTTTCATGATCAAGATGACGCTTTAGCTATACAAGGTTGCATTTTGGCTTTGTTCGCTCCGCCATGAGAGGATCTGGAAGAGCCTTCTAACTGACATGAATATAGGAAGAGTTCAACGAATGTTAACTTGACTACTTCGATATTCAGCATGTCACGTAGGTCTATTCGTTTTCTCTTCATCTCTTTTTCGTTACCAATGGAGACGCAAAACTACTTATTTTGATGAATTAATTACAACGTCCTTAGTACTACATGCAGTAGGACAAGGCTTCATCTAGGCTCTATACCTCCTATCTTCTTCCTCACATGTGCAAGTTTACTTTAGCAACTCTAGGTAAAGTTCAAAATTAAAAAAACTCAGCAGCCACGTGGTTTACAAACTTCACTCATGTGCCTAGCTGAGCAGAAATACTGATCGACCTCGCGTGAACTCTATTGGACCAAGCCTTCTCAACTTGTTGGTGCCAACAATCATAGCGTGTATATATATTCGACTTGTGACTAAACCGTAGCTCTGGGATACGTGACCTTCCATCTATCTGCTCGCCATTATCCTTTTCTTCATTTCACACTACGCTTTCTTTCCGAATCAACCCCAGGTGACATGCATGACATGATGACTTCTATCCCCATGACTTTCATGATTGACTTTGTCACTTTGAGGGTTCTGGGGCAACAGGTATGTCCCATTCGAGTCGTCACATCTGAGATCCCTAGCTGAAATAAATAGTGACCACAACAGAGCCGAAAAGGCGACAAGTTACTTCGCAATCGCTGTCTCATCAACAAGCGCTTAGGGGATACACCTCTCCGCGATCACTGCCCTATGGGGATGAATGTTATCATTAACTGTCCCATCTACACTTGTCTCGCCCAAAGACGCTTGCTTCTATGCTGAATTTGTTTACTATTTACACCCTTCGTACCTCGCTACGCTAGCTTCAGAACAATGAAGTGAGGATGTTTCTCCCCTCCCTAACTATCTTCCCAAAACAGACTGCACTGGTTGAGTTTTATCATATGTTTTCTCAAGTCCCAGAACTATGCATTTACCTACATCCTAATCAATAACGATACCCGCACTCCGGACAAAGCAGGCGTTGTTTCCAAGTCTTGGGCACAGGCTTCAAGATATCAAGAACAAGCCTCAAGAACCCCTGCTGACCATCTAGAAACGGCACATGGCCCCCCTCAGGAATCAACACCAGCCCCTGTGGATTGGCTAGGCGTGGCTTGGAATAATCGGGCTTGACCAGATCCGATGGGTTCGGGCCCTTATGGCCCTGCACGCACCACCACCTCCGCTGGTCGTCGATGGGTGCCGCGGCCGCCATATCATTGCGGACGACGTCGACCTCATGCTCGCCGGCCACGAGTGTCACACGCTCGATGTACTGCACGGCTCTGTCCAGACACTTCGGAACGAGCTGCTCGTGGTTGCTCCCATACCCCGTATCCTTCAGGTTGGCGTAGGCGGCGTAGCCGCACTCGAGGCCCGCGGGCTTCACGTTGGCGTGGATGAGCTTGCGCAGACGCTGGATCTGGGCTACGACGTCGGGCTGCGGGTTGATGATGCGGTGCGTGCCCACAGCGGTGGTGATGATCATCTCGACGACGCCGGACACGGACCCCGTGGTCTTGGAGAGGTTCACCCAGTGCTGGTAGAAGCTGGTGTAGCATGGGTCTAGTTCCCTCAGGGGCGTGCTGCTGCAGATGAGGTTTTGGACTAGGATTGGATAGCGGGAGGCGAAATTCAGGCCGGTTGCGGCTCCCACTTTATATGTTAGTTAGTTTATTTTTTGCTCAATTTGTTGATTCATGTCTACGGAGGAGGATGAGTTCTCTTTAGGAGGGAGGGCCAAAAAGTGTTTGTCCTAATTTGGGGAGTATCAGGGACGAGAAAGGATTTATATCTTCTTCGTGCTCTTTCCCTTAACTTACACTCCACACCAATCCACATAGCGAGCCTTAGCTGTCCCAAGTGAAACAACAGCCGAGCAGCGTCGTCGGCAAGGCTCTTGAACGTCGTCTGCATCGGGTCTGGGGGCGCGTCCGAGTTCCCGACGCCCGGGGGATCGTACCGCACGACGCGGAACCCGGCCTGGTACAGCAGGTACGTGAAGCGGTCCCAGGCGCCCAAGGGAAATCCCATGGGAGACGCGAGGAGGATAGCGGGGCGGCTTAAGTCGCGGAGGAATGTTGGCGGATCGAGCTTATATGAGATCTTGCGCCCATCTCGTAACGCGAATATCTGCGTGCCGTCTGCTGCTGGGGCTGGAGCTGGGGTTGCCGCTGGGACTACTGCCGGGGCTGCTGCCGGGACTGCCGCTGTATTTTCGAGTTAGTTGCTTGATTCCTCTGATTTGGTGAAATTATCGCTGTGGTTGGATTTTGCTTACCTGTTGGGTTTTGATGTGACATTGTCCGTTTGTTGGTTGTACCCTGCTCTGCTTGTTACTGGAATCAATAACTTTTTGCGGTCCGAAAGGTTTCCTAGATTGATATTTCTAAGAGCTACTCTACTTAGACGTTTTCCCGCTCTCGTCTATATTTTGTGATGTTGTTTTCTTTGAAGAGGAACACTTAGACTGGCTCTTTAGGTGATGTGCGCTCATAGAGCTGGGGCCGATTACTTGTGTCGAACTTTTACTTTTTAATTTAAGTCGTTGTTGGTTAGAGAGAAGAGGAGGAGGAAACATTCTTGGACTGGCTGAATTTCGACGACGGGTCTCTTTGTACAGATCCTGTTCTCTGAGTATTCACGGCTTGCTAACTCGTTAGAGGGAGGATCGATATTCTGACATGAGAGCCCTGCCCATAAGATATTAGGAAAGCAGGAACAAGTAACGGTACTGACTTTTCACTGGTGTTAAAACTTATTCCTCGTCCATCCATTAATGGAGAGATAATTGTGCGGTGAGTGGCTGGTGAGGTATGGTGTTCACTGGTGAAGTGACGCTTTTAGGGGGACTAAAATGCTAAGTCTTGAAACTTGGGTTGATGAAATTGAAATACTTGAGGTGAGCGTAGGTAGCTCTGAAGGCAGACGGGGCTGCTTTACATGCTAAAATACCATGAGTTCTTCTCGCCATTAAGTTGTCCCTGCCAGAGGCCGCCTCCTCGAGTCGTAATGAGATACGCTGGCTCTTATTAAATAAGACCCAGTGGCCTTGAAGCCATCAGGGAATCCCTTTCATTTGCCCGGACGCGTGGTGTGGCGCAGAGAAATATGAGGACTATGCTATTATGCACTACTACAAGTTGGTCGTACGTTTCATGACTCTGTCCTAGTCAGCTTTAACACATGAGCGACGATGACTATTCGATATTTCAGTTTCAATATATGGACATTGCAAAGTGAATTGAAATGAATCGCAGCAATCAATACCAGCTGTTCACAGGTGACGTCGTTGCTCACAAGCATCCATGGATATGGACTAGACCTGTTGAAGAAGATAAAACCAAACTCATAGCAAGGCGAGTGCATCTAAGGATTAGGTAGGCAAAAAGTATATATAATCGTAATTTTTGCGATGCGCGGGGTGGGCTTCTAGTTCCAGCGCAGAAAGTTACGTAAATATCCAAGCGTTGACGTGTTGCTCTACACCGCAGGCCAAAAGGGGCGTTAAGAAGTGAATGAGCGACGCACGTTACGGCAACACTATTGCAATTTCACCGCAACGACACAATTTCAACTGAGCTGTTGATAATAAACCGTCAATGAAAAATGTCGAGCCAAGAAAATGAATTATTTATGAGGGTCTACCGTATCTACAATTGAGATCTGGCATGTGATCGGCCAAGCCAGAAAATCTCCGAAAGGGTTGCCGTGTCAACGAACCCTCGAAGGGCAAAACAGGAAATTGGTTCAACATGGTCATTCATGCAAGGCTACCGAGACACTTCAAACATTGACTCGCTCTATATTCAACAGTCAAAATCGAACTTCTTTTCGTCTTTAACTATTGTATATATATAGGTTTACACATATTCATATCCGTGTTCATTGCAGATCAATCGTTCAAATTATTGCTATCCACTCGAATACAACAATAATGCTATTGACGCCCTCACAAGTATCGATTCTGCTGACGTCGGGAATAGGTGTGTGAAGATCTCTCTCCCTCTGACCTCTGAATTGTAATCTAATCGCATATTCGTTACCAATAGTCTTGCTGTGCACATCTGCCTTATTCATCAGCGGTTGCCTCATCCAACAGCGGACGCTACGCGACCTCCGATTAGCGATCCGACCGGCCATCGTCACGCGCCCGAAGCCGAGAGTCTGGGATACAGAAGCACTCCAAAAGACACGGACGACCATCCGCCTCGAAGATGGCACGATGGTACAGATACAAAGTCCAGATCCAGATCCAGAGTTAGTGATAACAGGAGCCGACGACACCTCAAGGCGGCAGGAAGAGGAAATCATCGAGGTGCGACCAACAATACCGGAGACGGATGTTGAAGTGCCGGTGCTGAAACCAATTACGCTATCACAAAATCGAGGCGGAAAAGATCAAGATCAAGATGACTCGGCTTTGAAAGTCAAGGGATCTTGGGACGGCGTCCAAGAGGGTGGAGAGCCACTTAGTCGTGTCGAGAGAAGGAAACGCATCAAGGCGGAGATTCAGCGCCTCTCGCAGGGCGATACGCCCGTATATTATCAACGGCGGCTATGGTAGTGGTGGTCTGTCTGGCTTCCGTACCAGGGTTAGATGCGCGCAAATCTTGAGGAGAAGTCCTGGTGGCTTTACATTATGAGGTGTTGATGGGGACTGGTGCGTGTAATATTCTCAGCTTTCCTGTGGGCAGGAGGCACAGTATATATATTGTCGGCATGTCTAAGGGGTCAAGGTCACTCATCACGGGCACGCGGATACATCGGGTTTTGGTTTTGGTTTGGTCACCAACGATGCATGGTATAGGTCTGGGCCATGAATGTTGGATATATTTTCATATTGGGTCATGATATGAAGCGACTCGGTTATCGCGGCGTTAAGGAATTCTGATCAAGGTAGATTCGGTGACAACGGTTATGGAGCATATTTATGACGGCCTCTAAGGTTGCCAGTCTTTGCCCGCGAAGTTACAGTTTTTACGTGTGGTTGTGGGCTCAAGCTTGTTTCGACTATTCTCTAAACCTCAATTTTAGATAGAGTCTAACTCAAACTCTTACCTTAGTTTAAGACGACTTTGTGGAGTTGTGCGTACCACTCTCAGACTATTATGTATATCATTGAAACACTGCTAAGTCTTCGTGGCCGACTGGCCGGAATGTTGGAAAGATGACGGAGAGGGGGCTGAGCTGAAGACAGGTACAGTGTATCTCGTAAGTCTAGATCCACTGCTCATGTAGCTACCTTTTTCACAGCTGTGCTTTGAGTCTTGACTTTTTTCAACTCTCTAAATGTAGCAACATCGCTTGAGAGTTTCTATGATGACTTTTCTTAGTTAACAAAGGAATATACTTATGAAAGCCGTAGCATTATTGAAGTGACGATGGTATCATCGGTGCATTCTCCACACCGAGCTAAGAAGTTGGTAACTCTGGTGGAGTCGACAAGTTTGGGCGGACCACAGACGCAGGTCCACGCAATGCCAAATCGATAATCTGCTTGCGTCATTACACTAAATACTTCCCCGAAGCCAATAAACTGAGTCCCAGTTCAACATGGTGAAACATAGTTGCCGAATCTCTTATAAAGTGAAGGTAACTCATGAGTCTCATTAGGACCCCTTATAATATGAACTTCAGCGACCTAATAAACATTAAGTGAAAAAGTATTACAAAATACCTAGGTACCTGGTGTAGGTGGTGGCGAGTGGTGGTGATAAGGATAGACTAACCCCGCTATGCCGACAGCTCCCTATACAACCCCGCTTGTAGGTCCACGATAACCAGCAGATGTTCCTAGGTACTCCAAGACTCCAAGCCTAGCCACGTCCTACCTAAATCTAGAATGCTTCTGTACCCCATCTTCTTCTCCTTCAGCCCGGAAATATGCGCACTAACTCAATGTAGCTGTGCCGGATTACATCGTGTCCAACATCTCGTCTCTCTAACCATTTCAGAGGGACATGGGCTTATTAGTACTGCTGTACGACCTGCTCTTATCCATCTTTGTCCTGCTTCCAGTGAGGTTCTATAGGTTGTCACAATTATGGCAGATCACACTACAAACTGACCGGCGTCCCAACTTCTCCAAGAACTGGCTGCAGTCAGCCGAGTCCGACCTGGAAGTATTACTGCTCGTCCAGTCCTTGTACGCCAACGTATGAATATGCCAAGACGGGGGCTCGTCTAGCCCCAAAGCCCGTACCTTACCTGTTACTGTACAGGTTCGTTGGCTGGCTGTGTCTCACCTCCAACATAGCACATGTCTCGGGTTTGAATAAAGTCCCAATCCGTGCCCATGTTGGTGGGATCGTAGCTAACCTGACCTCCTCTTCTTGTGTTATCTTTGCTCGTGTGCCTGTCCTTCTTGTCCTATCCCGTCTTCCCCCCACCTTTAACCCCAAGGGTCATCACACCCTCTTCTCCCCTAGTATACATCCGCCTTTCTGCAACTCTCACGTGGCCACTCTCTACTTCTCTAAAGCCTCAAACGTTATCTCTTTCTCACTGCCGAAATCCCCTTTCACAGAGTTTGGTCTGATTCGGTGTGTTACATCAAGTTCAGCGTGACACTACCGCATAGGAAGTCAACTGGCCTCCTACATACTCAGTCGATCGTTAGCATTGGACAAGACTACACGCCGGTGAATCTTATTAACCCCTAGTAACTCATTCTGAGCTATTTTATTGGAGTTGTGCTTAAGTTAAGACAACCTTCAAGCCGGCCCGGTGTCGATCTGGGGTAGTCAGTCAACTCGCCTACTTGAGTGGCTTTGGGCCCGAAGCTGTATTTACATCATCCGTTGTCATATTGTCTACTAGGGCTTTCTCATACTCGTTACGTTCTCATCACTGTCTCATGACGTGATCCACATCGACGAGAACAAATTCGGCTCTTAAGAAAACCGCAGTGGTATAATAGAGCATGTGCAATTTGGACTTGGTACCAAACACTCTTACATCCTGACTGGACAAAGGGATTTGTACATAAGCTTCCACATATCCGAGCATATCCAATACCCACCTATCTATCCTTAACCATGGCTACCGACACAGTCGTTTTCCACGGGCCGAGCCGCCCACGACTGAGCGCTGACGACTTTGAGACGGCCTCTATTCGCTCAGCCGCTCCCTCTTACAGTGAGATAATTCATCCCTTACTCACTCACAGCTTGGGGGGACAGACAGAGCTAACAATCCGGACAGTCTCGGAAGCTCCGTCTTATCACACGCTCCCGCCCAATGAGGCTGTTCCAGCGTATACACCACCGGCCAATACATCCACAACCACATCATCACGGCCTACTACAACAACACCTCGGCAGTCCTCCTCCATGCTACCTCCCATGTCCGAGCCAAGATCAAACTTCACCCCCGGCGCCGGACTCCCTCCCATGCCCCGGCGATCCGAAATGTCCTCAACACCCTCCCTTTCGCAATTCCACATCCCGTCCTGGTCTTCGATAGGCACCGGCAACCCACAGGCCAGGATCTATCAAAGCGTGGCGAACCGGCGCGTCGCAGCCGCCTCGTCATCGTCCGCCTCAGAGGGTGCGTTGCGAGCAGTACTGAGCCGCATCAACGCCGCCGCTAATACCGCAGATAGCGAGGAGGACTACGAGAACGGCCGCGTTCGACCTCTCGAGGACCCTTATCTTGTCGGCGAGGAGGCAGCGGCCCGAGCCCGTCGCGAGAGGCTGGCGCGCAAACATGGAGAGGATATCCTGATCCGCGAAGATCGACGGTGGGACTTTTGGCTCGGTATGTTTAAGAACTTCATTTGAGAGAATTTGGAATTACCCTTTCCTCAAGAGAGAGATAGAGAGAGAGAAACCTCCTATTTCCCTTATTATTTTATTGCTTTCTCTCTCCTGTCTGAAAGGAATCCGAGAGTATGTCACTAACTAAATCTGTTTTCCTCCCCCCTTTACAGCCCAAATGAGAGACGTCGATGAGCGCGAGCGCAGCTGGAATGCTTTCCGCTCAAACCTTGAACACAGGAACAACCGCCGGAAATACACACGGCGCTTCGGTCGATGAAAAGTGTCAGGAATTCATATCCAAAGGAGCTATCAACTACGCTTTCTCAACAATCCGGACCACTCGACCTAATTTAGGCGCACTGCATCTTTCCTTTTTCCTCAGCATTGGGCGGTTGTTTCACTTTTCAGGCATTTGTTAATTGGGCTTTTTATTTTGGGGGAGTTATAGAGAGAGTGGCCTTTCATGAGATCATGTTTTACGGGAGGCAGCAGAGGGGTATAGGACTTAGAGCCAGAAGTATAACAGATGATGAGATTCACCTTTCGTCTCCACTCTTTACCGGGAGCGCGTTGATAGCCACTGTTCATTTACTGCCTAGGTAGCATACAATTTATGAGAAATCTTGCAAATGCACTGGTCTCGCTCGGCTTGGACGCGGGGGAAATTTTTTGGTGGCAGAGACGCACATTGAATAGTTGTATATTATAACATTGAGCTGCTGCAACAAGGCGGTTCAACTTGCCAACTTGTTCGCTGTTATCAGCCCGATAGTCACCCCTAAGTTCTACAGTGTACCCCATTATAACGCCATCGAAAATGCAGGAGCAGATATGGATTACACTTTCTTTTTGTAGTAACAACTGGATTTGATCGATGTGGCCCAGTCTCCATCCGTTCTTCGGATCCCTTCTTCGTATAAACATGTCGTGGTTGGGGGCCCGGCGTGTTGTGCTGCAGTGTTATGTGTGAGATGACACACTATACATGAGCTTAACCTCTGCTCTTCGTGTTGAGGATAAGCGCGACGATGAGACTGTAGTTGGCAGTTAGCAATTGACAATAAAAACTAAAGGCGGCTAGAGCATAGATTTATCGCCAAGGGAAGCATACCCGTAGAGACCCAATACTTCGCCGAAAATTAGAATCAGCACCATGCCGACGAACACCCTTGATTGCTCCATATATGCCCGTACGCCCTTATCTCCAACGACGCCAATGCAGTATCCAGCTGCGAGACCTGTCATGCCGACCGCGATACCGCAACCGAGGTGCATGAAGCCACTATCGTTGTCATGTGTATTAGCACAGTGTCCTTCTCGATAGCCCTCATGTAATAATCGCCATGGTACGTTCATAGCGACGTGTATTCGCATGAAGCATCATTCAATAGAACCTCCTGGACGAGGGATGGGTGACGTACTTGAACAAGCTGTAGCTTGCCTCATTTTTATTCGGCGGCTGCATGTCCTCGGCAATCAGGACGGCGATGACGAGCGAGTAGACAGCGATAATACCGGACATGACGACGGGAATCAGACACTAAATGTTCCCAACCATTCCACGTAATCAGCACTTTTTGATCCGATATTGAATGTCCACCCCTCAACTCTTAGCACCGACGACGAACCTTCATGATCAGATCTGGTCGAAACGTTCCCACACCCGCAATGCCTATTCCGGACTTCGCGGTCCCGTATGCGGCTCCGATACCTGTCGGTTTCTCTTAGTATATTTTCGTTCGTAGAGAGCGTGATCGCATGTGCCCAGTGGGTAGGGGGCCCGTACTTCCGAATATCATAGCGGCTGCAATACCGCCCTATATCAACCGGCGATGTCAGCGCTCCGTCCATGAGGGTTGGGTTCATCGCAAGTAAGACAAGGAGGCAGTTCTTACCATGCCTATGAAAGGCGCAAACTTGGGCGCGAGCTCCGACTCCATTTTCTGCTAATATAGACTCTTTTGGTTATTCGATATCAATGGAATAGATAGGTGGCCAGTCTATTGGTCGATCGGGGTATGCCGGCGTTGGCGGTCGGAAGGAGGAGAAGGATCGGTTTCGATATGGGGGTTTGTTTGAAGCTTCGTGATAGATGGCTTTGGGAGGTTCGGAGCTAAAGTGACTGCCTTACAGGGGCAGGGAGCTGTTTCTTCGAACCTCTAATTCACGTGACGTCGAAAGGTTACGTAAGCGGGCTTGAGTCTTGACTTAGACAACCTACCGTACCAGTTGTTAGAAACGAACTTTTAACAATTCTCGCCTTGGCGCCTTCAAATGTACGTAAATATTCTTATTGCTATTCAAAGTGCATATCAGACAGCTTTTAGGGAATGTGTACTTGTGAAGAAGAATGGTTGACTTATCTCACTCTTCAGGTACAGTTAGGCATCTTAAGTGGCTATAACACCATAGAACACTGCAATTCTATAAGCTTCAACGAAGACTTTAATTGGTTTATTTTAGTTAATCTTTGGCTTAATTGAATTATTTCTCAGGCTTTGCAACCCTGTATAACCCGTCCAGCCCAAGGCAAAGCTTGAATACCCTTTAGGTACTTTGAGGGATAGCTTTGACAGATTCAGACCAGTTCACAAAAGAAAGTCAGTCAACCTATACCCAACAGGGGTGACATTACTTAAATAGCCACCTGAATTATAGGCACCCTCAACACCATGGTTTATTTTCTGGACACATGGAAAGCATGTGCTATCAAATTTGCATACCCAAAAAATGCGGTGACTTCTGGGACGCTGAGGTACAGAGTAATGAAAGTTAAAGGTACAGTCAGAGCGCTAAAGATTGTAGAAGTAATCGCATTGTCGGAGCCCGAAGGTAGCGATGGCCCCCTGCCATTTGGCTCGATTCAGTGAGTGTTAATTGGGTCTGATCGGGAAGGTACCTTTTGTACCCATCCATTCCCCTTGCCAATTTCACATGATGTTATACTGTCCTTCTGACCGTGTCTTTAAAAGACTTAGGTACTACGTAGATACCGATAACGTCCAGAATCCCAGATCAGCTGTCGAACAAGTCCATTACGAAATAAGGAACGACGCTAGTCCCATCCTGACCTTGAAATCCATCCGCCCATCCACCCATCCATCCATCCTGCCAATGGACCGTCGACCCGACCTATCGACAGTGCCCCTTCCAACAAACCGTCAAAGCCTCCTGCATGTTATTTCCAACTTGCACATTAACTCTCTCCACTACATTCCCGTCTCTGGCCTCCCCGGTCATCACCCACGTCGACGTCGCTCGCGATATTGTTCCTAGCAGCTGCCTCGGTCGGCAATCCCGGGAGGGGAGAACCCAATATACTCTCGATATAGTCTCGAAGGAGAAAGTCTGAGAAGGAGTACCTAAGGCTAAGGTACGAGAGGGAGAACTACCCAAGGCAGAGGAAAAGAAAGAGAGAAGGAGACTGGTATAATCAGCATCGGGTTATCGCTCGCACAATTTCATCCATAGACCACAGCGGCCAACCCGTTCCGCTGTGCGCCTCAACAAATAGCCATTCTCTTATTCGTCGCTATACCTCTCTATCAACCAAGAGCTGCCAGTCTCTTGTCTAGGCTTGCGGCCGCCTAGGCTTTGCACGAGTAAGTCGGTTTTGTCCCTTTAACCAACCCATCACCTGATCAACCTCCGACCAATCCGGTTGGGCATTCAAGACGAACCCGTGGATGGCCTGCATCGTGCTGTGCAACGTTATCCTGAACAGTAGTCCCGGCCCGATATGGCACCCGTAGCTCCATGATTGTGTCCACACGGAAGCTGTCTCGCTGACCACTGCATCGACTTTACGACAGGACCGCAACATGGCTGATTACCAGTACGACCAACGCCGCTACGGTCCGCCGTCTGGCAACCAACGAGATGCCGCTTTCTCTAACATCTTCGGAGCTCAGCCCCCTCCCGGCCGTGCAGGGACCATGTCACCCCCTTCTTCGAACAATATGATGCCGCACAGCGAAAGGACACACACAATGTCTTCCATGTCTTCCGTGTCCAATGATCCATCCGATATGCAACGACGACCACCCCCTCGACCTCAACGTGGTGCTGGTTACGAAGAAGCCGTAGCCCCATCTTCGAGAACTCGAACCATGGATGCGAGTATGGCCAATGGGTACTATCAAAGCCAAAGGAACCCATCGGGAGGGTATCCCGCCCAGATGCGAGGAGATCCATATGCCCGACAACAACCACAGCCAGGACCAAACCAAAGATCTTATCCTGGCCCTCCGCCCCAGGGCCAGGGTCGATACGAACCGAGAGGACCGCCGCCTCCACAAGCTTATCCTCCACGAAATCCCGCGCCCAGGTTCTATCAGGGCGGCCCTTCGTCAGGACCTGCCCTCCGAGATGACCCATATCGCTCCCAATCTCTTGCAACCACCCCACGCCAACCGATGTACCAACCTCCACCAAATTCGTATCAAACACCCCAGCCTAGCTTTCGACATGGGCCGACCCAAATTGCTAATCCTATGTCCATGTCGCGAACTACCGCACAAGGTCGAATTGTGCCCGAACGCCATGACGACAGATCCATGTCCATGACTGGATACCCTCCAGAGCGCGATGCGCATCAAACAATGAGCGGCCGCATCATTCCAAACCGAATCAGACCACCTTCGAACGAGATTCCACCAACCATAAACGTAACCACACAACCGAACGGATATAACGGATATTCCCCTACTCCAGGTAGTGCTACGAGGACAATGAGCATGGCGTCATCGATTACTGCCAACGACCATAGCCGCACTATGTCGATGGCTAGCACGATCATACCCGAAACGTCTGAGCAAGCTCGGCAGCAGCTTATTCATCGGCCATCAGCCTCAAAGTCGCTTGACAGCGATCGACCCCCAACTGCAAAGATTCGATCCCCGATAGTCTACCCGGCCATGTTATCTCGAGTTGCCGAATGTTTCCGTCAGAAAATCATAGTTGGAGAACGGACCAAGAACGAGCTGACCTACAAGAATGCCTTTAGTGGCTCAGAAGCCGTGGACGTGCTCTCGTACATTATTAGAACGACAGACAGAAACCTGGCACTGTTATTGGGTCGAGCGCTTGATGCGCAAAAGTTCTTCCACGATGTCACGTACGAACACCGATTACGAGACTCAGCTTCAGAGATGTACCAATTCAGGGAAACGCTTATGGATGAACCAGAGGACAAACCGTCTGTAAACGGTGTGTTTGTTTTACTTTCAGAATGCTACTCGCCCACTTGCACGAGAGACCAGTTATGCTACTCCATTGCCTGCCCGAGAAGATTGGAACAGGTCTCTCGTCTCAACCTGAAGCCACAAGTAGGGTTGAAGAAGGATCAAGATGCTACCATCAACGATGACGCCGACCAGACCGATGAGCAGAAGCTCTGGATCAATACTGTCCCCAAGGAGATTGCTGAGAGTGTCAGCGACAGGGAAAAGAAGCGACAAGAAGTCATTTCTGAAATATGCTATACCGAGAGAGATTTCGTCAAGGACCTGGAATATCTTCGAGACTTCTGGATTCTACCTCTCCGATCAAAGGGTTCACCAATACCTGCGCAAAGGAGAGAGCGTATCGTTCAAAACATTTTCAGCAACGTCATTGACCACCCGAGCATTCACTCAGTGAGCTCTAGGTTTGCTAGGGCGTTGACGGAGCGGCAACAGAGGAACCCCATTGTGAAGAACGTTGGTGATATTTTCCTAGAAATCGCACCTCAGTTTGAACCTTTCATTTTGTATGGTTCTAAGCAGTTGGAGGCCAAGTTCGAATTTGAGAATGAACGCTCTAGTAATGCATACTTTTCGAAATTTGTTGATGAGATTGAGCGGAGGAAAGAATCGAGAAAGCTGGAGCTAAACGGCTACCTGACGAAGCCTACTACCAGGCTAGCGCGTTACCCTCTGCTACTGGAAAATGTTTTGAAGTATACCGAGGATGGAAATCCAGACAAGGAAGATATTCCAAAAGTTTTGGTAATAATCAGGGATCTTCTAAGCCGCGTCAATGCCGAGTCTGGTAAAGCTGAGAACCGGTTTAACCTCCGTCGACTACACGAGCAACTAAAATTCCGTACGCCAGCCGACAAGGTTGACTTGAAACTCACAGAAGACGGACGTGAGCTGGTTTTCAAGACGCAATTCAAAAAGACGCCAACAGATCCTACCGACATAACAGCCTTCTTGTTCGACCACGCCGTTTTGCTTGTGAGGATTAAACAAGTCGGCAAGTCGGAGGAAGTGAAGGCATATCGAAGGGTATGTCTGGCCATCACGGTTTCTTCTGGACTAAGACTAATCATGAAATCTCTCTAGCCTATTCCATTAGAGCTGTTGTCCATCAAAGAGATGGAAGAGGTTATCCCTCAATCTGGGGTGAAACGAGCCTCGTCAAACCTGCCGTTCCGGGGAGGTAACTCGGATAAGAAAACGTCGGAAGGCTGGCCGATAACCTTCCGTCATCTTGGTAAGAATTATTACGAACAGGTGTTGTATGCTTCGAACCAAACGGCCAGGCAGAAGTGGCTTGAATTCATTGACGCCGCTCAGCAGCGGCTACGAGCAAGAGCCGATTTCTTCAACGTTAACATTGTGTCCCAAAATTTCTTCCAAGTAGGCAATCTAGTGAATGCTGTCACGCCATTCGGTAAGCATTATGAGCTCTAGCTATATCTTCTTTGCGTTAACGTTGATTTAGATGGTGGCCGTAAATTAATCTATGGGACTGATCACGGCATCTACGTCTCGGATCGGAAAGCCAAGGATCCGCAACCTAGACGCGTCATTGAGGCACAGCATGTCACTCAAGTGGATGTGTTAGAAGAATATGGTCTTCTACTGGTTCTGTCTAACAAATCACTTCTATCTTACCCCCTTGCGGCACTAGATCCAAACGAACCAGCGTTAGGGAAACGTCCAAAGAAGATTCAGAACAACTGCAACTTCTTTAAAACAGGTATTTGCCTAGGGGGGCATCTGGTGTGTTGCGTGAAATCGAGTGCGCTCTCGACCACGATCAAAGTCTATGAACCCAACGACTCTATGAGCAAGGGCAAAAAACAGAAAGGATTCGGCAAGATGTTCAATGCTGGCCAGGATGAACTTAAGGCGTTCAAAGAATTCTACATTCCAACCGAATCTTCATCTGTGCACTTCCTCAAGAGCAAGCTTTGCGTGGCATGTGCTAGAGGCTTCGAGGTTGTCGCGCTAGATACGCTAGAAACACAATCATTACTCGACCAGGCCGATACATCACTGGACTTCGTTTCTAGAAAAGAAGGCGTCAAGCCGATTCATATCGAGCGTCTCAATGGCGAGTTCCTTTTGAACTACACTGATTTCTCCTTCTTCGTCAACCGAAATGGCTGGAGGGCGAGACCAGAGTGGCGAATTGACTGGGAGGGTATGCCGCAGTCTTTTGCTCTGTCCTATCCATGGATTCTGGCGTTCGAGCCAAATTTCATCGAGTTAAGGAACATTGAGAATGGGGCTATACACATTGTTCCCCATAAGAACATTAGGATGCTGCACAGTAGCACACATGAGGTAAAGTCGAGTCCTCCATATCTGCTTTGATTAGATACTAATTTGTGTAGATATTATTTGCATATGAAGATGAGGTTGGCCACGACGTGGTTGCTGCCATGGATTTCTGGAAGAGCAGCCGAAAGTCGGAAATGCCAGTTCTGCAGTGATCTGAGCCCGGGTTTGTCTCTTGTCGAGTTATAAGACTGATTACCTTCTTCGAGCAAGTATATTTAAGCTCAAATTGGCCATAAGTCTGGGCTCTTGGCTCGAAATCGATATTTTGTAGGACCAGGAATACTGGATAACCATATCATCTCAGCAGCAGAGCTCGCACTTTCTTGGTTGTCAATCTCGCCGGCATACATTTCGTCATTCTAAAAGTTGCGTTGGAGCAGCAATAATGCTTTTGGAGAGATTTTCGTCGTCTTTAATAGCGATAGTGCAGTGATTTGGCACGGAAGACTTCTCAGATGGATTCCTCGCCGTGCCTCATCGAACTGGGGCCGTCATAGACCCGACGGCCTGAGTCTCTCAGAATGGAAATAGTGATCAGAAGTGCACCGTTCGGCGGTGATGCTGAAAAAAGCAATAAAACTAGTTGATCCCGCAGCTGGCTGTGCAAGGGATAGTCAGATGTAGATGCGGAGGATCACAGGGAGGGAAGGGAGGAGATGGCGGGTTTATTAGACTTGTATGAGCTGCTGCTATCTTAATTAAAGAGAACCCCAAGAGCGTTGATATTCGCCTACTTGGTGCATGCTATGCTCGCCTTTCACTCCGGCTACTATCTGATTCCTACTAATACCTACTTGTGCATGATATTATCGCTTCTAAGGGCTTATTAAAATGCATTCGCTAGACTCCTCTTTACCGCAATATAGGTAACCAAGCGATAGTAGACTAATAACTACTGTAAATTTTATGCGGACACACTTATAAGGCGTGTGAGAAGTGACCTAGGTATCACAGGATAGTCGTAGCGACAGTCATGGAACTCGAGATTCCAACCTCTTACATTACGTACATCGCCTATAGCTTAAACTTATTGTAACTTCAAATTAGAGCCCGCTGCTAGTACATTGTCGCATACCACTTACCCTTGCTCACACTTGGGAGCTGCGACATTTCAGCATCTTCTTTCATCAATGTACTGTTTTCATAACGAGTCGTTATCAATGTAACGCACTTCTACATCTTCAATAGAATTTACATATAATGTCTCGCCGTGGAGTGGCCGCCGATGGAGACTGGCGGAACGGTCCGCGAATAAGGGGGTGCAGGCCGAACATGCTAGCTATTCTGGTATTATTTTTAAGATCAACTGCCAGTGGTCGCCCTTTGCCGTCACGTAATCAGTACAGAAATGGCGAATATGGTTGGTATAGGCAGGCAACCTAGGCTAGAGTGGCCTCGATATCCAGGTCCCCACACGCATTTGAGCTCAGGGGAAATCATAGTAGAGGATCTACAGAGGTAGTTGTAGATATACGTAACACTGCGTTTGGAGGAAATCCTATTGTTCCTACATTATGATGACTCGGGCAGACATCAGACGATGGTCTTGAACACAAATTCTGCTGGAAATGACGCCACTGTTTGTGTTTGCGTGATGATATTCTGCAAGCCGGCGTAGTCTCTGGGTAGCAGCGAGATTCAAAAATCGGTGTGCGAAGCAACTTAATGGCTAAAGTATGGTGATAAAGACTCGATTATAAGCCGCGATAGTGGGCTGTAGCTTTGCCCCTAGGTAGAAAGGGGGAAGTAGTATTCTGTCGCAGGTCAGAATTGATCACATACTCACAGTATACCTATAGGAAGAAGAATATGTACTGTAAGAACAAATGATGGAAACATTCTTATGGTCGGTCCTCTCCAAGAGGAACAAGCCTTGCTAACTAGGTTCCCATCTTCGTTCAAAATGCTGTTTCTTTTCTAGTCTCCTGCACCTCGCTAGCTACTGAAGTTACCAAACAACCGAAAAAGGATTCCTACTTAAGTAAGCTACGAATAGCCTCTCTTCCGTTAATCGTCCCGCAGGTTCCCCATTGTTTCTTTTCTGAGAAGAGAAGGATCTTGCGTATAGCGAAACTGTACACTCGCCCCCAAGGATCTCCCCTTCTACCATAGAGTTTCGCGCCGCCACCACGGCGGCGTGTACCTTAATATTTTTCATCTGCGGGAAGAAAGTGTATTGTGCCATGCGATCGGACGTCGCACCCACCAGGAAATGAGTCGGTTGGGTGACCCAGCTGCTTCTAGGCGAACGAGCCACAGAAGGGAGAGGGATAATAGGACCAGACATGTGAATATACTGATACGCGCGTTGAGGGTTAAGCAAGAAACTCTATATACTCTAGGTAGCCAGCCATATAGGTAGATAGGTATAGATAGGGATAGATCAGAGCTTGATGTTCTGATATTGCCATTTTCCCCTTTTGATAAGCTTCTCGCATCATGATGCTAGATAGATGGGTGCTTCAGCTAGTATCTCCCTCTTACCGCCACTGCTACTACCGGATTGTCTGCGTTCGATTGCATTCCCACTACGTCGCAGAGCAAAACTTTGATTACTTAGAGTAATCGTTGAAATCTATTGATAACCGAATCCCTGACCGGCTACGTGCTCAATTTTATTTCATTTCATCTATTTTTCTCTTCTGTCCCTTGTTTTTATCGCAGCCCCCGGGTTGGGAGAGAGCCTTCTATGATATTTTTATGTTTTATCCTTTTTGGTGGCGATATTGCTTATTCTGCGGCATTCTGAATTCCCCCTTCTTTCCATCTTCTTCTATTTAAGTATGAGAAACGCACGTAAGTAATTAGACCAAACGAAATCTCTTTCGCCATACCGTACTCCAGCCTAGACCCCTGCGAGCAGCCAGAGCGGGCCGAGAGGCAGCATACTGGATTGCTGCGAAGTAACACCCTATTCCACTCTCTCCAAGCGAGCAAAGATGCATTGCTACTGCGCGAACTTCTATGTGAGTTGCCACCCTTCTTTCTTACCCCAAATAAAGTGATGATGAACCCGTGTGGTATGATATCCGGCGCGGCAAGGGAGAGGACAAGGGAGAGCTAACGTGATATCATCCGACGATATAGGGCGCCGCCAACTGCCAGAACAAAGTGTCCAGCTTCGGGGACCGGTGTGGGCATTGCATGGTAAGTTCTCTCTCTCTTTTTTTCTTTCTTTCTTCTAATTTGCCCTCCCTTCTTTACTCATCAAGATCTCGCACTTCTCAACTTCATATATATCCTATACCGTATATCTGGGTAGTTCAGTTCATACGAGCACCGCAAGTTTTGCTGTTTCATCAACATATATCTACGCAGTTTATTCATTTCTTTCTACTGCTTTCTTGTAAAAAGAACCCGAAAAAAAGAAAGAAACACGCCGCTGACAACAGAGCCTGAGAAAAGACAATGAACGAAGGCTCATCCGCCCATTACCTTAAACTACGACATCTCTCAACAATATGCGAGTCCGAAAACGAGAACGATAGTAGGGGTAAGAATACTAGTAGTGTTGACGGGTGTACTTCCCGCCGCCGCACCCCCGACGATGATGCGAGTGCTAGCCGCTCCTCGGAGCCAAAACACCGGCTGGGCCACCCGATGAGGAGGAGACGGTAAATCCTAGAATTACACACACACATATTTGCCCCTCCAGCATCGATGCTTTTTTCCCCTCCCGAGCCATACCCTAATTCTTGTCGTTTCTCTCCTAGTGCTGGCTCCGCTGCTAAGATCACGCCATTGCGGGTATTGGAGGAACGTCAGGGTGAAGGTTAAGAGGTTCCGTACAGTGAAGTTTGGTAATGCGACATTTAAAGGTTAAAGCTGCGTAGAAATTACGGATTACAACATGGTACCTAAGGAAAGAGAGGGGAGGGGAACTGGGAAAATGATAAGGCGAGACTTAAATAGGTAGATGGGATATCTGGAGTTAGGATGATTGAAAAAGGCTGGCTGGAGAAGAAGATGGCATAGAATGATATAGATGGAGAAACTCCGACGTAATTCCTTTATGAAAATGTATTCATTCGTCGTTTAGAGCCCTTTGATATTCCCGGACGCCCAAGATGAACATATGTAGTACACGGTTCTCTTAGCATGCCAGACCTACCATAAACCATGCAGTGTTTAGTATCTGTACTGGGCGAGACATACAGGCAAGATATTGGACGTCTTCTAACAACAAGAAATGTTGATGTATTGGTTACCACGCTGCTACGCGGCCACGAATGGTCTAGAAGGCTCCCATAGTCATAAGCTGTGTCCCACAGCACACTAACAGTATGGTTCATCTCTAGGTCAGTACATAGGCATGCTCTATAGACCTTCATACCTATGACTTAAACCAGTATTGTAGTACCTACTGTACCCGATATCCAAGATATCGAGATCGAAATTTGCCGGTGAAATTTTCATGCAGCGGTCTCGTATCTGTATGGGTCTTACTATGAGATTCTTCTGGGCGCAATACTTAAAATAAAATAAAAGGGGTTCACAGATGCATAAAGGAAGTAGAATAAATCTCACTCGATGCCTACTACCTCACTATTCCTAGGCGCCAGTAGTTGATCATGTGATTAAAGACCCGATCATAAGAGCGACGCCGAACGAAGTGTATTGAAACGACCCTGGATTCATAGACACTGTATATCAGGGACAAACGAGCCCGTGTGATTGGCACAAAGGACCGGAAATGAGCTACCTGCATGATTCTTCGGGGCCCGAAGAAACGAATTATCTGGTTCCGGCTGCTTTCATTGATTACCGTCCAGTATTCTATCATGTCTGCGTCTGACCACGACATATGTCGGCGCCGGCGTAATGCTCTGAACTCGATCTTCTCGGTTGCTAGCAATTTTTCGACCTTGAGCCAATTAGGAGCAAAATAGTACATGGCAAGGACAGTCGCGCGAACGGTATGTTGGTGAAGACTCGCTAGGTAATAGCGATGTATAATTATCTCCAAAACATAACACGGGATAGGATTTGGGTGAGTATTATGGAGCCATAGACATGCCCGACTTCAGCCGGGCGTCTCTTATTTCTATCTATCTTTCAAATTACATACATTTGGTATCATAGGAGGGGTATCGAGAAAAATCTGTTAAAGAGCCCAAGAGAAATCCTTTATCACGGACATTTCAATGAGCGACGCTGGGTTGGTTGGTGTTTGTTTGCGTGACAAGAATTGCTTATTTCTTGCCGTTGATGTGCCAGTCGAAGATCTTGCCGAAGACCTCCTTACCGGTGCCCTCAATGGTGTCACCATGGCAAGGAATCAGCGTATTCCAATCCCAACCGTAGATACGCTTAGCGCTCTCATTGAAGCCGGCGCGATTCTTGCCACCGTTGCTGATGGCGTACCATAGGAGACGCTTGTGGCCCTTGGCCGGACCAGCTGTGCTGTTGAGCGAGTAGAAGATCTTCTTCAGGATACCCCCGCCCTTTTTCTCGGACTCGGCCTTGGAGTACTGCTCAGTAGGAGGCAGGTTGAACATCAGATCAGCCTCGATCAGCACCTTCTCAGGCTTGTAGAAGAGGACAATCTCCTTGTTCGGGTGGGCATCTACCATCTCAACCTCGAAGTCGGCAGCGAATTCGTCGCTGATGGCAGCGGAGTGGGCGTTGGTCTCGTCGTAGAGAAAGTCGAATTCCTCCTTGCCGATCATAGGGTCATTCATCGTCTTCCGTCTCTCGGGGAGGCCCTTGGGACCGATCAGCTTGGCGGTCGGGTACTCCGTCTTCCATTGAGTTAGGAAGATGTGGTGTTCCAGGTCGCCTGCGATGAGGTAACCGACGTTGCCGCCGAGCTCAATAATCTTGGCCTTGACCTCATCGGTTAGGGCGACGGGGGAGAAGACGGCGAGGGCGCCAGTTGTCAATCTGACTGTTGCGCTTATGTCAGCCAACAATCGGAACAAGCACGCAAGGAATGGACTCGAAGTTTTGCTTACTAATAGTAGCACGGCCACCGATTGGGATCTTCTCAAACCGCAAGAAGGGTACTGAGACTGTAACAACATTGGGGGTGACGTTACGGATCACCTGAACCGACGATGGGTTCTTGGGGATGAGCTTCTCAGACATAGTGACGGTACGTCGATGGATGTGAGGGAGTATAGGAGTGCAAGTGTTGGATCTCGGTGACTTCGACGCAAACACGAAGTGATTTCTGACTGTCGTTTCGCGAGAAAGGAACAAATGGTGGAAGAGTCGAGGGGCGGCGCAAGGGCAGCTTAAGAATGATTTCGAGATGGCAGGCAAATGCTTTGGATTAATAAATGTAAGCGCCAATGATGATGAAGTGCGCTTCGGTAGATAAGGCATTGTCAGTCTGGGCGCCCCTGGCTCCTCTTTTTTCTTCTTCTATTCTCTTCCTATTGAATTCCGTTTCGGGGTTTCATTGTGTGATAAGCGGGTGCTGACAACTGCGGCCCCTAAAATGAAATTTGTCAAAATTTGGAATGTTTCCAAGGGCCAAGGCTGATGGGGAGAGAGCATGCATACGGGCAGAACGGGCTGCAGGGCTGGCAAGATTACACGGTAACAATATCGGTTATCTCCATCCGAGATGTATACTTAGTAAGTAAGTAAGAGCATGCGGACCATCCGCGTATAGTAGTATAATAGGTAGTTTGGGGTATGTGTCGTATAGAAGTTATTGAGATGCAATTACTAAGCTCCAGAGCCGAAGCAGATTTAGCTGCATATGGGATCAGGATGCATTAGGTAGGACTAATAAACCGTTTCATGACATCATGCAATAGTTCAGTATATTGGCGGACCCTGAATGGACGAGCTGTGGTCTGATTACCGAAAAAGGAAATTTCTAGCCGCGGAATCGCGACGCTAAGCAGCCTACCTGTTGTACCGAGTATATTAGGTACTGTATATGTATAGGGGTACCTAGGTATTGAGAAATTGCGCCGATGTGAACTGGTATTGTATACTTCAAGCTCCTCTTCGAAAGTTGGACCCCTATAACTACTAACGATGTAAGATTACTGCCTCCATTGAAATGTGACGGACCGTTGCACCAATGCATTGGCCACGCGACAGGCTACAGCAGGCATATGCAACCGTTGCAGCTCTGGTGGCGCCGTATTACACAGTACCTAGGTACCTAGGTAGGTACTTTATTATTGGTGTAAGCTTTCCTTAAAACGGACTGGGTATTTGGAATGTGGGTCCGTTGTTGGGCTTTCAATCTCATTCTTGTACCTTTTTTGTCATCGTTATTTTCTTCTCACAATCCCAACGTGACGCTTTTGGATTCGTTCCATCGATTTGCGATTCTCATATCAAATATCATATTCGAGAAATTATCTTATAAGCGGAGACATCATCTAGGGATAGGTCAATGATAAATCAAGAACCTCACAATTCATATTCACACTATCGCCGACGGGTATAAGTTTGTAATGATGCAACATGCTACGTAGGTAGGTAATAACGAAAACCCAAATACTATTAATTTCGGTAACAGAAATGACCCCCGTGATGCTACTGTACAACGGAAAGCGCTGGATCTACTGTATCTTTGCTTCATGAAAAAGCTGCTGGATTATGTCCAAGTCTTCACCACTCCCCTTGGCCAAAGTTCCAATTGCAGTTCGCTCATTTCGGATAGATCATAGTCTACTGTAGCTGCAAGTCAGGATGCCGAACTTTTGCCGAGCCTAGGCATCTCCTGATACTTGATACTTGCGCGTTTTCCACCACGACCCACGAGATCGCTTAGTGAATTGGTAGAAGCTGGCACGGATATCCCCGACAGATCCGGGTCGGGGGCCAAGACCGGGACCGGAAAAGTACATGTCAACCCGGTCTTAATGCTCAACGGAAGACCCACCGGCCGCTGAGCGATACCAGGACGGTATGCCAAAAGTAGTCAAAATTTGGCGGACTCAGGCAGATAGTTGGTTCGTTTTCCATAGTCATCCACAAGCCCCGAGTGTGTGCGTTGGCATGCCGCCACTCGGCGTGTCGCCTGCCCTCAGCGATGATGACAGCAATCATCATGGCAGACAACGTCAACAAGAAACCCCAAATCCCGACATGCTGCATTACGTTTTTGAACTTGCCGATTGTCTCAACAGTGACTCCCGTAACGGAAGACAGCACGCCGCTAATGCCACCGACACGATCTCCTATGTTCCCAACACCAGCTCCGGTACCTTGTCCGTTTGCACGTAGACGCTGCCTAGTCCGCTGCTGCGCTTCCACACAGGCGCGGATCTCATCCTCCAACAGGTCGCGCTGCACAATCAACGTCTGAACTAGCATCTTGTACCTGTCGACCTCGCGGCGCGCCTTGGTGAGTGCGCGGTTGATTTCCACAGCCGCACGTCCCTGTGGTGCAACAGTGGCCGACCTTCTCTCGATCTCCTGCATGAGTTCCCGCTGCGCGTTCTCGAAGACTGCAATCTGCTCATTCAGAGCCGACTGCATCCTGCCGGCCTGTTGTCCGTTATTGCCGATGACAGTGTTCTGCTCGCTCGCCGCCTCCTGGAGCGTCCTCACCAAGTTCTCGAGGCGTTTGCGCTCTTGCTCGCTGTCCTCGAGCCTCTGGAATGTCCTGGCGAGCTCTCTGTCTCCGTTAGGCTGCTCGCGGCCGGGCCTTGGAGCCTCCTGGCGCAGCTTGGATATTTCGAGCAGTAGCTTGTCGAGATCCCCGATCGACGGGCCAGCGATTGCCAAGAACTGTCCGAGCAACTCTTTGATCTTCTGCAGAATATCGTCGCGGTCGGCATCCGGGTCCTGGGCCCTCTCGTTAGTATCTCGGCAGTCCTGGAGCAGTTGCTTGAGCTCTTCGTTCTTAGCGGTGAGTTCGTCGACCTGCTTCTTCATAGACTCGGCCGCCTCCAGCGCCGCAGGATCAGCCGGGTTGTTCTGGGCCTGTTCCCTCAAATGGCGCGCCTCCTTCTGGGCTTTCTTTATGAGTTCTAAGTAGTGTTCGTAGAGTTGTCTAATGCTATCCATGAATTTTTTGGCCTCTACGTAATATTCGGTTGCGCTTTGCTTCGTGTAGCCTTCCACGGTGAATTCGTCACCGCTGAGCTTATTGTACCTTGTTGCCACCTCCTCGACTAGCCGAATTATCCAAGATTGGAGTCTGAAGGCCTGCTGTCGAATCTCAATGAAGTCAACAAGTTGTTTGGTTAAGGATTCCTCCACAGAGTTATAATCGAATTCGGGCTGTTTGTATCTGTTTGATACTGCTTTCAGGGCCTCCCGGAAGCGGGCGCAAGACTGGTCCGCTTCATCCAATTCCTTGATCAAGAAGTCTTGGTACTCGATGGAATCTTTGAGGCTATCTTTGAGTCGAGTCTCCATGAATCTAAGCTGCGAACGCTCTAACTCGGCTTCATCCAACAGATCCCTGTATTTATTGCGCTCCTTGTCCAAATTATCCACCATCCGCTCCAATGCCTTGATCTCCGACCGCATCCACTGGGCTTCCTCATAGGGTTTTGCACAGTCAGTCTCGAGCTTCATATTTTCGATTTGGAGCCTTTCGCGTTCGAACTCGGTTTCCCTCAGCTCATCCTGCAGCTTCTTCACTAATGCACTTTGCTCTGCCTCAAGCTCGTCGGTTGGAGTTCTAAGCTCGTCGTCCTTCTGCTGTTGGTCGGGGTCTGGGAGGCTAGCTTGAACAGATCTACTCGCCGTGTCGGGCCTGTTCTTCAGCTCTACTATTATAGTTTGCTGCTTCGCTATCTTGGTTTGTTGCTCCCGTTCGAGCTTCTCGAGAGCGGTCACGCGGTTCCTGGCTGTGGTGATGTCCTCATTGAGCGCCTTGACCTTCTGTTCCAACTCCCTGATCTTGTCCTGCAGTTCCTTGACCTTGGCATCGTCCTTCTTCTTCGACTTGTCGTCCTTCTCTTTTTGGGCCTTGTACTTTTGCAGTTCCTTGCGTTCCGTCTCGCAGCTTGTGTTGTCTTTCTCGAGTTTGTTGATCTTCTCCTTTAGCGCGCCGATCTCGCTCTCCATCTTGTTCCGCGTATCCTCCATAGCCTTGAGGTTGTTGGTCTTCTCTTGTATGGACTTCTCGTGACTTGCTATTTGCGTTTTGTGGGAGTCAAGCTCTTGAACCACTTTGTTGTATTCCGGGCGGGATACGTAGTCGGTTTCAATCGTCCCTCTTAGTTCCCGGTACTTCTCTCTTTCTTTCTCGAGCTCTTCTGAGTGTGACAAGACTTTGAAGACCGTCTCTGCGTCGGAATCGTCATCTAGAAAATCGCCTCCTAATTCATCAGCGGCAGACGTTCCTCCGTACGTCTTTATATCCGTGGGTGACTCTGCTTTTAGGTCATCGATTTCTTCGTCCTTCTGCTTAAGCTGAGTTCTAAGGTCTTCGATATCCTTCTTTTGCTCTTCCATTCTCGTCTTGCCTGCCTCTAAAACAGGTCTCAATTGTTTTAGTTCTTGCTCAAGTTCCCTCCTGTCGTGCTTGAGCTTGTCTAGTTCTGTTTGACAGGTATCATATTTCTTCTTAATTACTTCCCTCGAATTTACCACGTTTTTCATTTCATTCTCTAGTTTCCTGATTTCCCATTCCTTCTCTTCCCGGCGCTTCTTCTCTGTTTCGAACTGAGCAGTGCGTAGGCGGAATTCTTCCTCCTTGTCAGACCAATCCTTTTCGGCCTCCTTTTGGGCACTCAACGCTTGGTCACGCTCTTTTCTGGCATCATCCCTCTCCCTTCTCGCTGCTTTCAGTGCTTTCTCTCTCTCTATCTTCTCTTTCTGAAGTTCATCTTCCCTTTGTTGAGCCTCCTTGGTGATACCTTCCTTATCCCTCTTCAAGCCATTGATGGTATTGTGAAGGGCTTCAAATTCCTGTTCCTTCTCTGCCGCAAAGATTCTCTTAAGTTGGGCTTCTTGTTGCTGAAGTTTAGCCTCTGCTTCCCTATTTTTATCGACGGCACGCCCATGCAGGATAAACTCGTCGCGATATTTAGCGTTATACGCCTTGAGTTGAATCTCCAGTAGCTCTTGAAGGGGGCCAGCAATAGCTTGTTCAAGGTTGCCCGTTGAAGATGCATCCTCCTCTGGTAGTCGCTTTTTCAGCTCTGTCAATATTTCGTCGGTAACCACCTTTGGGTTGAACAGGTCGCGATTGTCTAACGCCGCCATGTTGTTCAGGAGTGAGATGCGTTGAACGATTCGTGGTAAAACGGTGAATACAAGCTAGGCTTTCAAACGCACGGGACTGTGTTGTGTGGAAAACTTTTGATCAGCCGATCATACAAAGAGTCCATGGCGCGGGCTCTGCATTCGTATTTCTGGCCCAAACTGCCTTTGTCCATTGCGCGGCATATCGTCTCTAGTGCTTGAGTCAAAGACCAGAAACACCACGAAACTAAGTGGCCTTTCAGTATTCTTTCACATGGCCGATAGCTCTGCAACCCCGAATGCGAATCCTCCTGGCTGCAACCGGCTATGAGCTGTAAAACTAAGTCAACGACTGTTTCTTTCAGGGGTCTGTTGGTGATGCCCCATCGGCCTGTTTGAGGTTTTCATCAAGTTGTGTCTGTGTGAGACCCTTTATATGATTTCAGTGTAAGACATAGTGTAACGTGGATTCTGCTTATGCAGACTTGATTGTCAAGAGCGGCTACCAATTTTGAGGAACTAACAATATCCTTTCCGGACGAAACTTCCGGATCAAGTGAAGCAACATCGGAAACATGATCTGAGAGACCTCCGACACGAAAATCTGAACAGAAGCAGTCACATCAAGAAGTGTAGCTTATACAGTGGATGTCCAGATAGAGATTGATCCTTCTTGAGCTTACCTGGCTCTTCCTGCTTAACATCTTTACGAACCAATTAGCTAAATCCCATGCTAGTTTAGACCATTTATGATAAGGCATAAACTCAGAGCCTAGCCCATTGAATACTTCACAACTCTTTTCTATGGATATATGGGTACAAAACGAATGACCACAGGTGTATTGCGACGATGCTTGTAACAAGTGACGATCTGTAACGCAGGATGACAAGGCTAGATTTTAGTAAACCGCAGTACCCTCACTTTGGGAACTCCTCTAGTGAGTAACATCATTGAAGTAAGCGACTATCGAGACTTTTCTCGCTAGCACTACGCCACATATAGCTTGAAATGATTGGAACTCGCATCTACCTGCATAAATATCTTCGGTGAAATGATATTGATAGTGTGAAGCACTTGGAAGACGTTAGCCAGCCAATCATCGAAGTTGTTTTCGTGTAGTGGGAACTAAAGAAGTCGGTGGGGTTCAGTTCTAGATCTCAGCCATCGCTGATCAAGTGTCTGATGGCTATGCGACAGCTATATATAGGCGCCTTTCAGAGTCTTGGGAGGTTTAGGAATTGATTGATCTAGCTCTTACCTACTACTTGGAATGACACTTCTGTCCACTCCGTGACCTAACCCTTGACACCAAGTATGAAGTCTCTGTGTGATGAGAAGGCTAATCTCAAGCCCCGGGGAAATGGGTGTGATGCACATCTGGCGGGCATTGATGGCTCATAGCATCGATAATCTGCTTGTTTCGTCTTCCGAAATAAGCGGGGAGTAGGGATGAGACGCTTCGTAATCTTCCAACAGAGCGGTGATGACATATATCGGTATTGGTATTGGATGATCTATTCGACCTTAGCCGAGAGAAGCTCCTGTGCTCTAATTCAAGACCGTAATAAAGTCGAGACACCTTTCTAATACTCCAGAGTGACACAACTACATATTGTGCTTGAATGAGATCATCAGTTATTTCAAGCTATCCCGCTAACATGACATGGGCATTTGCGCTCGTATGGACATCTATACATGGCTATTGTACAGCAATGTGCTCTTCTAAACCACCCTCCTTAAGTGCACAACTCGGCGAATGCAAAGCAAAGACAACCCAAGAGAGTGGTGGTTCGATGGCACGAATTAATCAGTTAGGTATCACATCAGCTGTACCAACTTCTTGCACCCGGCCCTTGGGTGCTCTGTTCCTTTCGGTGCTCAATTATTGGTTCGGTGATCTGAAAAGCGTCGATAATGTCTCGCCACATCTTCATGTCGACTGATAGTACGGCCTGGTGTCTTTGTGCATCACGTTTAGCGCCGCCAGGATCTTGCCCAGATGTGGGTTCTGATATATGTTAGAAATAGCATAGTTATAGAGGGGTTGCGACTCACGTAATGATGGAAGATCGTTTTCGTCAAATTCAATTTGGACGGCTCCATCTCGTATTAAAAAGCTGACGTAGAACATATTTTCTACCGTCTGCCCGAATGATTTTGGATTGACGACGAATTTTAACAGGTCAATGCCCCCGGTGTCCCTTAAGCCATACTTATTCATCAATCTCTGGGCTTCAGCATCTCCGTGACTGTTAAAGGCAGCCTCCACTTCTGTTTGCGCCTCGTCCTGAACCTCCTGTAATCGTCGGAGTATCTTCGCGCATATCGCTGTCAGGTCATTCTTTTCGGATCGTTGTACGTCTTCGGCATTTAAGACTTCCGGCCTTGTCTCTCGGAGGTTGTCAGCTCTGAAAGGCGCGCTGCGCTTCACTACTTTCCGAACCTTCTTTTCGACTGAAAGGGGGCCAAGAAGAAAGCCGGGTACCGCTGGTCGTCGAATATTCGGAAGACAGGCAAAACGACCTAGATGCTCCCAATTCATCATATCACCCTCATCACCAATTTCATCTTCGTCTGAATCGTTAGCATTTCCTCTCGCTGGCCGCCTTCGTTGTTGCTGAGTCGATGTGAGCTCGGGCGCGTCATCTTCAACAATCCCTGCACCAAGCCTCATGTAGCTGATGCACTTGGAGACGAACTCATCCACATCGATTCCTTGAGCAACATTCCCGTTAACCAAACGTGCCGCTCTCCGGTACGAGGCATCTGCCGCGGCAACGAGTAACTTCGAATCAATGATGGCTTCGCCTGTTTGCTTGACATGATGTGAGAGTTCATTCGCTCGAGCCACTGTCTCATGAATAAACATGGACTTCGGATTAGAAAGCTCGTCTGGGTTCTCCTGTAATCCACGTAGGAGATCTCGATAGCCTCGTTGTACTTTGCGCCTCTCCTCTAACGGTTGATCGGGATCGTATTGGTCAGAGTCTCCATGATCTACGACAATCTCGGGCTCATGTGTGCGACGTCGGGAGCTTGAAGGACCAGCTCCATTTGTCAAAGTCCTCTTCCTCTTAGATGCACCATCAGTAGGTCTGCCCCTGTCTCGCATAACCAAAGTACTCTGTTGTGAAGCCCCCATGGGCGAGGAGGCGGCGCTATCTGCATCCTCAGACGAGGCCCGCGAAGACATGACGGAGTTCGGGAACAAGTAAAAGTGCAATATTTCGTGGGGTAGAAGTAGCTGGTCTTGAGAGTGATGTATGAGGATGCCGATGCCGATGAGTCTCCACCTAGGTTCTGTTCAGAGTGTTGACCGGTTGGAGGCTGATGAATATACGAAATAGGAATACTTTAAATTAGGCGCGTCTTCGTAGACGCGACGATGGGACCTGCTACCCGGGGCTTGGCTGCCTTTCAATTAATCATGTACCGTAGTACCTAACCCCCGCCTTGTGGCTTTTACCGCTGTACAAATAGACTACATAGACTAGTAACTAATCTAATATGTGCTTAGGTCACAAGGCGAGGCATACGCGATAAGATAAGATAAGATATGGAGGAGTGATCTCAGTTGCCCCACCTAAGCTCTTACAGTAGTCTAGGTTGCGACCGCGCTGCAGGCCTATGATATGACGGAAGGGTCCTCATCCTACCTGTTGCATGTCTTATTGACAATCTTCCCCGTTGCAAATCAGCGATTTCTAACACTATGATATGTCCAAATTTACTGCTACCATAAAATAGGGCTTTGAAAGCCGAGAATGGAGCCTTTTTCATTTGGACCTTCCGAGTCGCTCGATTATCCAGTCAGCGTTCGCATGTAAGTTGGCTGTTCGACAGATGACTTTGAGCTTCAGCTGTGCTCGTGCTATTACTGATCGCCGCCGCAACTTAGTATTAATTTAGAAGGCGATGAAGCCCCATATCTCTTCTCAACCCTTCTAAAACGGCCGGAGCTACGACATATTGGTTCCAACACAAGGTATGTTCCTGTTATGCCGTATCTATTCCCTTGTGTGGGTGATCCTAACTTCGAGTGTCATTAGCCCGTACTCTGACCTCTACGTCACAGTCCAAGTCTGGGCCGGGTCGAAACCTCTGACCGTGCCGGTTCAGACTTCCTATAAACCTTTCCGGAATGAGAGAAGGTGAGAACACTAGCAGACATGCGGTCGGCTGACTGAACAGCATACGCTGACTCAAATAGGTGGAATGAATGGCTCACGATACCGATACCCTACAAATCTCTTCCGCTGAACTCCTACCTTGCGATAACGCTATGGGACTTGTCACCGACTGGCGGCAACCAAGCCCAAGGGCATGCTATCCCATTCGGAGGCACCACCCTGCCGCTGTTCGACAGAGACAATCAGCTGCAGAAGGGACGACAGAAATGTCTAGTCCATCGACATAAACAGGCAGACGGCAACGATAACACGTCTACCCCATCACACGTCACTAAAACAAGAGAGGGCTTAGCGAGGAATGGAGAAGCCGGCGTCGCTGTCGCCGTTGACAAAGAGGCAGAGGAGCTTGAGCGCATGGAGAAACTATTTAAGAAACATGAAATGAACGAGATTCCTAGAGTCGAATGGCTCGATCAGCTGGTATTCCGTGGAACCGAGAGACGTGGTTTGAAAGCTGCTAGAAACTCGATCAAATCGATCCAACGACAGTCGGCCCCCCTCAAAGAGACGGAGAGCGAACAGAAACAGAATGGCGCTATCGAGCTAGACGACGCACTCCCCCCTAGGCCCGGTCCCTCTAAATTCACTCTCAACATCGAGCTGCCTCGTTTTGACTTCCCCGTGGTTTTTGCAGACCATGAATACCCGCCTCCACCGGTTTCGTCTTTTCAGCATCTCTCGGCCTCCCAGTCGAATATTATCTTAAAACCCCCTCCCGAGCTTTCCTACGGGCCTGGGATCAATGGACCTGAAGAACGCGACCGCTTAATTCGGATTTATGATCCCGAGGTTGGGGCCAAGGATAACCCTGCCGAGAGCAAACATAGACGTCTTGTGAGAAGTCAACACCGCCATGGCATACTAGATAAGGACTTGAAGCCGAACTCTAAGGTTCGCGATGAACTCAACATGATAATGTCGTACTCCCCGACTCATGTACTGTCTCCTGAAGAGAAGGATCTAGTATGGAAATTCCGATATCATCTTACAAAAGACAAGCGTGCTTTAACAAAGTTTGTCAAATCGGTTAACTGGCAAGACCAAAGTGAATCCAGGCAAGCGGTTCAGGTACTCGGGAAATGGACAGAGATCGACGTGGATGACGCCCTCGAGTTGCTCGGACCGACATTTGACAACCGAACTGTAAGAGCATATGCCGTGGACCGATTGAGGAAAGCTGATGACAATGAGCTCCTCCTCTATCTCTTACAACTTGTTCAGGCTCTGAAGTTCGAGCATATCTCCACAGACTCAAACCAAGCTACTATGCGAGCATCATCATTGGCCAACTTCCTGATTTCTCGAGCGGTTGAGAACTTCACGCTAGGAAATTATTTCTACTGGTATCTTGGTGTTGAGTATGATGATAAGAGCAACGACCAGGGTGAGGAAGTGCGCACCATGTACGCAAAGGTACAATATGATTTCATGAAGGAACTGGAGAGTCGCCCCGGGGGTAAAGAAACAAGAATTACAATAAGGAGACAGGCCGAGCTTATCGCGGTGCTCTCGAAGATCTCCGCTGATATTCAGGCTTCTCGCGACTCTTATCCACGAAAACTCGAGAAAACCAAGTCCTTCTTGGCCGATTCTAAGAATGAGATTCTAACGATTGACCCTCCGATACCCATGCCGTTGGATCCGTCGGTCATGATTGTCGGTGTTGTTCCAGAAGAAACGAGAGTCTTCAAATCGTCTTTGTCTCCCATCATGGTGACGTTTAAAACCATTTCCGGCAGCAAATATCCCATCATCTTCAAGACTGGTGATGATCTGCGACAAGACCAGTTAGTTATCCAGATTATCACACTTATGGATCAACTCTTGCAGAAGGAAAACCTAGACCTCAAGCTTTCACCTTACAAGATTCTCGCGACAAGCACGACGGCTGGTGCTTCTCAGTTTGTACCGTCTCAAACGTTCTCAGCGATCGCATCCAAGTTTCACACGAACCCTGCTCTTGCCTACCTGCGGCAGCATAACCCAGACGATCGAGCATACCTCGGAGTACGTAAAGAGACATTGGATACTTTCACAAAGTCTTGTGCGGGCTATTGTGTTATCACGTATATTCTCGGTGTTGGTGACCGCCATCTGGAAAACCTTCTTTTGGCGCCAGATGGCCATTTCTTCCATGCAGATTTTGGCTTCATCCTGGGTCGCGACCCCAAGCCCTTCGCGCCAGCAGTTAAGCTGAGTAAAGAAATGGCGGATGCGATGGGTGGCGCAAATCCGCCTAGCGAAGTATACCTGCAATTCAAGCAATATTGCTTTCTTGCATTTGCGGCACTGCGAAAGTCTTCGAATTTGATTTTGAATCTGTTCAGTCTCATGGTGCATGCCAACATTCCAGATATCAAGGCAGAACCAGACAAAGCTGTGTTCAAAGTTAAGGAACGCTTCCACTTGGAACTTAATGAGGAGGATGCGATTAGACATCTCGATCGAATCATGGAGGATTCCCTGAATGGCATCATGCCTGTGGTGATAGACAGGCTCCACGACTTTGTCCAGGCTTTTAGATAAAGCTTTTTGCTCTTTCACGGTCTTCTGTCTCTTAACGGTTGGGGGATGCCAACTATTATTTTCTAGATGGGAGAGCATTCAGGCGGCGTTCGACAATAGGTTATTCCGGGATGACTTATGCATTTAGGAGTATATCCTAATAAGTTGTCTCAACCTCTCCTGTCGTTATTTTAGCGGACTTGCCATTCTAACAAGACGTAGGCTGGAGACAATGACTATGGCCTCACCCAAACTATTTCTTGATCCTTGAACCTACAAATATTAATTGCGATATTATGCCAATGACCTGCAGATTTTTCCATGATTGTTTTTTTTTTTGGGACTGACAGTGATTCGCCTGGAATATGGGTGATTTGTATGAGGCGATGATGTGAATTTACCGGACTCAGAGCTAAATAAACTAGAGTGGAGCACAGCTACAAAGGCTTCCAGAGCGGGCGATCCAGGGACGAACTTTACCTTGTTAGGCAATCTCCACAGACGTCAACAGGGACCATGCACTTTCTGACCAACACCAGTACCCCATCATCATCTCCATCCCCTCTCTTTCTTTAATAACCTCTGGTCAAGAAATCGGAAAGCCTTTTTTGACAATTCCAAATTTGTCGAGTTGCGCAACACATACCTATACCTATAATATCTCAATTAAGGTATCGACGACTCTGCCGCACCGTCCGTGAAATTAATCCTCCTCTACGGATAAGTTGTCGTTGTTAGGTACTCCTGTCTACAATAACAACCACAACTTCGCTACACACCGGTAGTAGTTTGTCAAACAAAGTCCTTTGCAACTTATTGCGACCTGTACCTACATGTGCTGTACTACGACACTAGCAAAGCCTTGCAAGGGTGGAACATATCATACACTGCAAAGAATAATAGGCACATACTAGTACAGCACTTGGCTGTACATGGAAAGGGAAAAGGAAAGCAGACGGACCAACTGCCATCCTGTCCAGCCCAACCCGACCCAGCCACCTTTCGATAGACCCCGGTCCTGGCCCTGCATTTCTGCTTTTGGTCTCTTTGCCCCGGAACCCCAGGCGCCATCGGCTGTCACTTCAAAGTCCATTTGCTTTTCCCAACACGGGTCTCTCAACTTTCAAGCCATAGACTAAGTCTACGTATTACGACCTCTTCGTTTGCCTAGTTTCGAAAACCGCCCTGTTTGCCGAGGCTTGTTGTTTTCGTTATTGCATACAGAGGAGTCGCCGAATCCCATTCCACAAAACGCCCCAGAACCCCCCGATCGGGTCAGCTTGTCAGTCCCACATCGATTCAAGGGTCATACCAGTTTGAAGAAGGGGGCACCGATTTCTCAGCTTTGGGTCTCCCGTCCAGTTGTCTAGAGTCTAGAGTCTAGCGTTACGGTGCGTAACGCAATTTTGCTCAGCATTTCTCTGCACCAATCAAGCGCACTCAATTGAACCCATCAATCTTTGAGCTGACTCGTTTCGACCAGCTACATTCAGACTTTGAAACAACGGTTCCAATACGTGTTCGCGACATTCAGCACACACGCAGGCCCGCCCGCGGCTCCGTTCATCTTCAGACTTCCGCCATGCCCGCAATCAATCCCAGCAACGGCGGCGTAGCGTCTGCTCAGTCTGGGCCGACTTCGAAACGCTTCGAGCTCCCCGCCCTAGATTTGAAGTTTGGCTCATTGACTGATGGGACCGACATTCCACCGCCTCCGCCGTCGCCTAAGGAGAAGGAGCAGCCTCTACTACAACCCAAGACATCGCCCAAAAAGGAGGAGAAAGAGGAGAAGGTGGAGCAGCAGCAGCTAAATAAGAAAGAAGCAAATGGCGCTACGAACGGTACTTCCCCCAGCAAGCCCGACATTACCATCACAACCAATGTCGGCCTCAAACGCCCAGCAGAGGAGGTTCCCGTATCACCGGCACCCTCGAGTCGCGGTAGCCTCCGGCGTCTGATTAGCAAAACACTACTGAACCATGCTTACCATGAACAAGGATCTACTATCGGCCAAGGCATATCCAGACCCCCGAGCCGTACTGCGAGTATTATGACCGAGGAGAAAAAGGCCAAGCGCAGCAGCGGCTGGTTCCGGAGGTTACGGTCTCATGACAATACGCATGATAGCAAGACAGCTGCTCTTCGATTTGAGGACATCAAGAAACCGGCGGGTCCTCCGCCTCCGATGATCCCGGAATTGAGCGCCCTGGAGACGAAGATCGACACACATTTAGGCGATGACCTCTTCAAAAGCATCGGGCGGGATTCGTGAAGATGACGGATGGCTTCCTAATGACTAATCTCGAATCGTATCGGTTGGGAGAACCTTTAATTCGGCTTGACGAATTATGCTGTTCTAATATTTGGCGGCGAGCTGTTATATTGCTCGTAATATGGCGATCCTCTATTGGGATGGGCCGTCTGAAAATTGTTTGGAGGGAGACGAAAGAAAGATACCCAGCTTATTTTCATAAGCTCGCTCATCGACTTACTGCGTCGCATTTTCTTGTCATTTTTCTTTAACTAATTTTACTGTCATCGATTGAGTCAGGCTCGCGCGTCGATACGTCGTATCAGCGTGTTTTACGAGATGAAGCCAGTTTGGATTGACGGGGAACCATTCCTGGCGTGTGTATTCTCTACCCTGCTACTTTGAGATGCACATTTTCTTACTCGTCCTCGCAGCAGCACTAGCTGAAGATTTGGCGCTCTGAGGTAGCTCGGGATGGCCTAGTTCAAATACGAGCCAGACATTGCAAAGAAGAAAAGCAAATGGGACAGGAATACACAATATCGTTGGATCGCCTGTCAGTATCTGTGACTATGTGCTTATGGGATATGATAGCGAAGATACTTGTATGGAAGAAGGAAGACCGTCAATTCTGTCATCATAAAATCACATTAAGACTCAAGGCATGATTCTCAACAGTACTTATCAACTTGTTCCTATGCCCTATATGTGAGCCAGGTTAGACCAGATGTTCTCCCTAGAACTGGTGTGAAACAAGTCGGATGATGCAATTGAGCATTCGTTGTGTAAGACATGCAGTGCTGGCTGAGGTACAGCTATAGGTACTTTAAGCAGTCATCTTCTGTTTGGTTAAACAGGTAAGTCATCAGTTATACTTTGCACCCCCTAGCAGATGTCACTAGACAGAACGCGAAGCAGTTAAAAGCTACGCTTTTATTCCTTTTCCGTTTTTGCACCTAGAGTCGGCAGTGATAATAAGTATGCCATTGAAGGTTCAGCAAACCTCGAATTTCTAGTGGCAGCAACTGCCGCAGCATGGGATTTGCACCTAGATGAGCTTCCCAGCCAATCGCAAACATCAATTGGAGCCACAACAATGGAAGCTATAGATAGATATCGGGGGGAGTGGGGTTCAAACTCGTTATCTTTCACTACCTACCTAAACGCCTCACGTCATCGCTGTCTAATGTTTTAAATAATCCTGTATATACAGCTAGGGAAGCTTTCAGAGACGCGTCTGGTGGTAAAAAGGATTCGCTGCTTTTGTCATATGAACGTGAGGACCGAAAAGATTGAGAAGAGAAGCTTAGATCTTGATTTCTTAGCATGGCGACTGTCAGAGCCGCTGACTCGATGCTCCGCGCTTCGCTCCGACCCTCTGCACGGTGTTCTGCGAGAGTTAAGGGGGCGACTTTGACGCCTAGACGTTGGAAATCAGGTCCGTATGGATATACGCAGGCGAAGGCTCTTGTGTTCAGCCAGTATGGGGAGCCAAAGGATGTTTTGAAGTGTGCCGCTACCTCTTTTCTCTTCCCCCCCCCCCCAGCCGTCCTGTTGCTCTAGGTACTCTTGTACAAGCTCGTGTCAAAAAAGATAGCTACTAACGAATCATGTTCAAACCCACAGACTACACACACACTCTATATCCCCCGACTTACCCTCCTCCTCCATCCTGCTCCGCACCCTCGCCGCATCCATCAACCCGGCCGACGTGAACACGATCCAAGGGACCTACGGCGCAAAGCCAACCTTCAACTCGCTCATCGGCACGTCCGAACCATCCGTGATACCCGGGAACGAGGGCGTCTTCGAGATCACGTCCACGCCGTCCTCGTCGTCAGGTCTGGCAAAGGGCGACTGGGTCATACCCGCCAAGACAGGCTTCGGCACCTGGCGCACGCACGCCGTGGCGCCCGTAGAAGGCGTCATCAAAGTCGATAAAGAAGGCCTGAGCGCAACGCAGGTCGGCACAGTCAGCGTGAACCCTTGCTCGGCGTATCGCATGCTGCGCGATTACGCGAACCCGCCGCTGCGCGAGGGCGACTGGTTCTTGCAGAACGGCGCCAATAGCGGCGTTGGACGCGCGGCTATTCAGCTCGGGAATCTATGGGGGTATAGAAGCATCAACGTGATCCGCGCCCGTGAAGATGCCGCGAAGACAAAAGCGTTGAAAGATGAGTTGACCGCCCTCGGCGCCACGCACGTCGTCACAGAAGACGAGTTCCTGGCGCGCGAGTTCAGAGACCGTGTCGCGGAGTGGACACGGGGCTCGCCCGAGGGCATCAAGCTCGGGCTTAACTGCGTCGGGGGCAAATCCGCGCAGACGATCGCGAGAAGCCTTGGTACAGGGGGCACTATGGTCACGTACGGCGGCATGGCGAGACAGCCTGTTGTGCTGCCGACGGGTCTGCTCATCTTCAAGGATATACGGTTCGTCGGGTTCTGGCTGAGTCGTTGGGCGGACGGGGATACGGCGTCCAAGGCGAGGACGGTGAATGAGATTTTGGATTTGATTAGGCAGGGCAAGTTCAGGGATACGCCTGTTGTTGATGTCCCTTGGAGTTGGGAGACGGAGGAGAGCACGTTGAAGGAGGCGGTGCAGGGGACTTTGGAAGGGTTTAGAGCTGGAAAAGGTGTTTTTAAGTTTGGGGAGACGTGATGGGGGGTTTTGGTGTAAGACGGGTTGTATTGATCATGGCTTGTACTAGAATACTGACACAAGAACCAGAGAAGAATTCTCGGCTTGGTGTGAGAAGGTGTATTGATCATGGATTGTATTGGGAGTATAAAACAGAATAATTCTTGTAATTACCGAATCTTATTCATACCTCAAGTATGACTGACTGGCATACATGCTCTTGGAGAACTACTGTGAAGAATTTGTCCGCTGGATGGTCGATTTATTGGTTCGCCGCTTCATCGTTGTGAAAAAGGCATATCTCCTGTACACCACTGAATTCCTTTAAACATGATGGAGCCTGATACAAATAAGAAAAAAACAGGCAAAAGCACCAAGCCTTTAACACCTAGGACCCCATCATGCAATTCCTTCCTTTCCTTCGCTTATCTCTCTGACTTCCTCCCTCTTCGCTGGTCAACGACTTAAGTGATACTCTAGAAACCGTTCAACCGCTTTCCCACCAGCCAGTTCCCTATGTTTCATCCTCTCATCTCTCGTTCACATGCCTCGTATTTTCTACGCTACAGTGTAGATCTGGAGTCAAAGTGAACATGAATTCCATTCCCATTCTTGTTCCTGTCAAATAGCGAGAAATAAACGAGAACCTCATTCCTTAATCAGTCTCGAGGACTTCTTGTTCTTCTTCATTATTTATTGGCGGGTGTGGGCGTGGCGTAGGTCTTGGTCCACTCCTTAGCTGTGGCGATGGCCTTGTTCTCGTCCTCCTTCCAGCTCTTCGCGACGTCGGCAGCTAGCGGATCGTCCGGGTTCGGTGCGCCTAGGAGGGCCTGGATCGATAATAGGATTGTGCGGATCTGGAGGGCGGGGGACCAGTTGTCTGTATAGGTGGCGTTAGTTAAATAGAATATTCAAATAATAAGAGGCCTCTTTGTTGATAGTGGCAGACAACTTACTCTTCAGTACGTCTAGGCAGATTCGGCCGAGCTTATCGACGTTGGGGTGGTAGATCTTGGTCAGGAAGCGGATCTTGGGCGGAACCATCGGGTAGTCGTCTGTGAGAAATAGCTCGAGCTTGAATACACCTCCTGTTTTTTCATCTGGTTACTTATCTTGCTCTTTAACTACCTAGATAGCGAAGATTGAGTCCGACTTCTGAACTTGAACTTACCCTCGTATGGTGACCCGGATGGTCCATGGATCTCAACGTCGAAGTAGCGAAGGTTGTCCTCGTGGGGTATTGCGCTGATGCCGGGAACGCTGGAAAAAGCGAAAAAAATGTTAGATTCATGACGTTAAACGGTAGCAGGATTTGATCAGGTAAGTGTGCTTCGTACGGCTCTGTCATGAGGCGCTCCGTCTCCTTCACAATGCGCTTTGGCAACGCCATCTTTCCGGTTCCCTCGTCAAAGAGTTATTCTGCCAAAATAATAGGTACTTTGCTTCGGAGGGATGGTTCGTCAATAAATGCTAGGTATATCTGAGCTCGAGGGCTTATCAGTCTGGAAATTTTGAACAAATGTAGTGTTATGGAAAGTTACAGCTGGAGATAAGGCTGCAAATAAGCTGGATGATCTCATGTACCTCTGAAGTAATGCCAAGAATTTCCGAACGAAGGAGGGGTACTTGGTACACTACAGTTGATGATGAGCGAATGAATAATTATCTCCGTAAGTAGTTTCGGAGCGCCGGTTATGCTATGTCTTTATGGAAAAGCAGAGAACTCAAAAGGTGAAAGGGAGAAGATGTTGGCAAGATGCCTGTGCAAAGAATTCTGCTGAGCTTTGTGAAGAATGGCGTAGAGATCACTTTGCTACAGTTTAATTCATGGCATGAAAGGGAAGTCCGGCCGCTGTTATTGAATACCTACATATGTAGGTAGCTGGATACCTAAGCGGGCTGCGGCAAGGTGGGCTGCTTTGGCACGGGGTCAGGCAATCAGGTTGTCTGTCTGCACTGCCCCTCCTTCGCTGATAAGATAAGATAAGGTAAGGTCTATAAGGGAGTGGGAGTTTCTAGCTAGCTGTGCCACAGTTCAACTTAATGCCACATGTGGCGCTATTAGCAGCATATTACAATAGTGGAGCTGAACGGGAGGGTGTGATAATGACATGCATGTTCTTTCAGCTCTCATCAAAGCTTCATCTATCGCTCCCTTCATTATCATTATGCGTTACTCTCGTATCTTACTATAACTGCTCGGAGTCTATATTTCTAATAAAGAGACTCTCATGATTTACCACCGCCTATGCCTACAAGAGACCTGCAACAAATGACTGTTTGATACGACCTTTCACTAGCTCAGCAGGGCAGTGATGAGTCGCGATGCGTCGTACTCGCGGCCGATCCATGTCCTGAGTGAAGGCGCTCGATTCTTTTGAAAGCCTATACAAAATCATGCCATCCAATTTTGATCATCCATCGGATGCGTCAAAGAAGAGTAAAATCCTCAAGTCGTTCTACGATAGCGAAACCTTCGATGCCGACGTGACAATCCACGTTGATGGATTGGTGGGATCAGCTACAATATCGCCGAGTGGTCGTGATGTTGCTCTAGCTTCGTAAGCATTATGAGCATTAGAAATGGGTGATTTATTGCTGACAACCGATTACAGACCTGATGGACTTGCTATTATTGACCTAGACTCCCCCTTCAGTCCACCCCGTAGACTGAGTACTCATGGCTTACCTTGGCTAGTCGTAGATGTCCAATGGTCACCCTTTGCCGCGCGAGACTACTGGGTGGCTTCTACTGCAAACCATCGCTGCTTAGTCTGGAACTTGAGCCTTAGAGAGGACTCTGCCAGTGGCGCGATTGAGCATTCTCTCCAGGGCCATAGTAGAGCCATTACAGATGTCAATTTCTCCGCCCATCACCCTGACATCCTTGCAACTTGCGCCGTCGATGGATATGTACACTCTTGGGATCTACGAAAACCAAAACAGCCCGTCTTAACCTTCTGTGACTGGTTCGCTGGTGCAACGCAGGTCAAGTACAATCGCCAGGATCCCTTTATTCTAGCATCCTCTCATGACCGGTGGCTACATATTTGGGACGAAAGAAACCCATCCACCCCTCTCAAGTCTATAAGCGCACATACCTCGAAGATCTATGGCCTAGATTGGAATCGCACCGAGGCGACAAAAGTGGCGACTTGTTCCTTGGACAAGAGTATAAAACTCTGGGACTATGCTACCTCGGACGAACCAGAAAGGATTATCAGAACAGAGTTCCCAGTATGGCGTGCACGCCACACGCCTTTTGGATGGGGGCTTCTCGCCATGCCCCAGAACGATCCTGGCAATCTGTATCTTTACGATATACGTCGCAACGAAGATGAATCCTTGGACTATGCCGTAGACCCTGTCACTGTTTTCCCTGGCCATGGAAACCACAAGGTGAAAGAATTTCTATGGAGGACGCGTGGAGGTGTTTCCGACGGAGCTGACCAACGAGACTTCCAACTTGTGTCATGGGGAGAAGATAATGAACTTCGTCTACACAAGGCAGAGCCGAAGGTCCTCCAATCAGTAGGTTATGTCAAGGGTGGCCCAGCTCGCAAAATCCCCATTACCCGAAAAGGAGCTGCATACAAAACATACCGGGCGATCGACGACCATTCGAACAGAGAAAGGAAAACAGCAAGTATGAGTGATCCTCGCCCAGGCAGTGGTGGGAGCCAATATAGGCGCAGTGCCCTAACTCTGGGGATGCAAACCATGTCGGCCCATCAGCCAAAACCCCGTAAGAGTTCTGGCTGGAAAGGACAGTCGATGAAGGCGCGGCCTACCGCAGCAAAAGGTACTGATCAGCATTTCGATCAACTTGGATGGATGAAGGGGATCACCATGAACAAGAGAAAGGCGTCCGTCATAGCGACACCTCAAAGGAAAGACTCGAAAGATTCTACCATGTTCGGGCCAAGCTTTCACAACGAACACTGGGGTGAGCCAGAGACACTACAAGAAGAGATTCTCCGAGTCAATCAGCAACTGCCCAACGTGCAATGGGACAACGTCGACATGGATTCACTCACTATGAAGGCTTCTTTGAAAGGACCTTGGGGTGCAGATGGTGACACTATATATATCAAGGTCAAAGTCGATGTTCCTAGGAAATATCCAAAAGCTAGGGCACCACGGTTCATCATTGAGAAGACTGCGCTAATGGCCGACCAAATATACAAGAAACTTAACCAGGAAGTGAATCAGCTAGCTGGCCAATTCTCGAAGAAACGCCAAAATTGTCTTGATGTGGCATTCAGTTATTTGCTTGGAGAAATCGACCTCTCTAATAGTGATACATTTTTTAAGAATGTTAGGGATCTGGACGATGACTTTGACGGAATAGAAGACGAGAGTTCAAGCGAAGAAGAAGACAATGACATCCCAACCGGTGGTTCGGCTACCATGACCATGTCCCAAGAACTCACTGCCAGTACTGAGCTTGATGCTACTCTAGCACCAGCTCCCCGACCAACCATTCCTCCAATCCCGCGCACATGCGGTGGTCGATTTTCAAACGATGGACGATTAGTCTGTTTCTTCCCTACTAAGGAAGAGAAGGCCCGCGCCCTCTTCACTCCTACTGATGGATTTAGAGAACGTCCGAAAGACGAGCCGACATTTGCTGGGTTTGGCCGTCTACAACAGGATTCGACTCCTCCGCGACACAGAAACCTGAATGATGAGGCTTCCGCAACCGAAGACCAATCTGACTCGGAGGCATCCGATGAGTCTTCCAGCTCCAGTGACTCTGAAACCACATACTTGAATAAAATCAATATGTGGTATTTGCCCGGGCGCCGATTTAGGAAAGCTCTCAGTGGCACGTACTCCATCCATTCTAGCGGCGGAGGAACGGGTATTGGCACTGGAACTGGTACTGCGGTCAGCAGGCGGCGTACAGGGAAACCTAAAAACATTGTGTCAATACACAATGTCGCCGGAGACCTACCTTCTAAACGGGAACTGGCCCATGAATATCTCATCTTTGGGGACGGGGCCGATGTGTGCAAACACAATGCCTTTGTGGCTCAGAAGTATGGCCGACATAATTTGGTGGATGTATGGCGATATGCTGCCCTACTACTCAGAAAAGATATCCCTCTTGAGCTTTTGGAGTACAAGAAGCAACGAGACACAATTCTCGTCATTGCCAAAGATGCAATTGCACGTTTCGGCGGCGGCAGTCCGCTTCCAGGCGACGACTCGGATAACACTGCCCTTACAGGACGAGTCAAATGGGGTTATCATCCTTTGGCTAAAGGTCTCATACGCGAATTATTCGACTATTTTGAGCAACTTGCTGACGTACAGATGCTTGCTATGCTTTCATGCATATTTAGTGAATCAACTGCCGAGGACAGCATTGCTTATGCGGAATCACAGCTTCCTCAGCCAGAAACACCACTGCCTATGAAGGCGCCGTCATTCTCGTTGGATTATTTCCCTCCAGACGCGTCGCTATGGCATGCCTCCAATGGGAACTACAAAAGCCAAGCCAATTCGGCAATATCTACGCCTAAGACGCTACATACGCCAGTCCATATTATTGGTTCTTACGGATCTGAAGAACTCTGGCCCGGAGAACCAGAGTCGACATCATACTCTTGTGGCGAGACACCCCCAAACAAAACACCAAAAGACCATCTTTCGGATACGGACCCAACTCAAAGCCTGTCCACATCGCCTGATAACAGGTTGCTTCGTCGAGCCAACACGGCTTTGACGTCTAGCCTGGCCAGCATCCAAAGACCCTTTGCTAGTGTTGCATCCACTTCTCCGCCGGGTCGTAAGCGTACTAGTCCAGGGGAGAGCTTTCTCACTAATCTCACACCGTCCAACATTACCTGGGGCGGTTCGACTATGATGGGACCAACATCTGAACCATCCATGACCGCTCGCAACTCATTGTCTGATGATGAGTTCCGGAGGGATGAGGCTCCATCTCTGGTATGCTATGGGATTTCTACTCAAATGGAAGACCAAACCATCTTCGACGATGATGGGTGGCTGGCCGTACCGTTCTTAGAACCATCCCACAACGCAACTTACGCAAGCTACCGCTACGCTTACGCCGAAATGTTACAAATGTGGGAGCAGCCCTTAGCTCGTCTAGAGATTATGAAGTTTAATGTCCTCAAAGACAACCCATCAACTGCCCACTCTGTATTGTTTGGGAGTGCTGGCACCGAAGGGTTCTACAGTTCTTACCACAGCACAGATAACTTGAGTAACATCGCACATATGCATCCTAACGTTCATTACCCAATCGCGGTGGGAAAGAAGGAGCAACTGCAGGCTTTGATCACATCCGGCCGCGGCATCGATATTCGCGGTATTTGCCGTGTACATGAGATTCATCTAGATCCCATCCGTTCGAGTGAAGATCATGCGATGGTTGGCGGCGGTGTAGGTACATGCGAGCGATGCAAGCGCACCCAAACACAGATGCTCTGTGTATTCTGTAGGGAGCCCATCGATGCGCTCTACCCACCGTGTCTTGGTTGCGGCTGTACCATTCACGATTCATGTCTCGCTGAATGGCATGCGGCGGGTGAAACAGAATGTCCTGCAGGTGATGAATGCGATTGCGTGAGAGAAGCAAGCAGTGGACAAATCGAAACATTTGCCGTCATGATGGGTGCCTTGCGACAAGGCAAAATCCGCAAGCCATCGGAGGATAAGAATGACAAGACACGCTACGATAAACGGGGATCGATAGATAAGAACGACTGGGAAACCGTCGCCAAACCCCTCGAAGTTGACCTTGACCGTGACCGTTTTCAGCAACCCCTATCGGCTGCTAAAACCAGTTTGGGAAACAGACTGCGCAAGTCTGCAGGGACCTGGGGAAGTAGCCCGGCGTTGCGGAAGAAGTCGGGAGGTGCTCATTCGAGTTTAGCTAAACAATGATATATCGCCGAGGGTCCTCTACTATTATGTATAGCTTGTATGGTTGTGATATATAGCTACTGGTATTGTTTAAGCTTGTACTACCATGTAGGTATTACTAAACAGAAGGGCATTCCACATCAGCACACTGGCAGGCATTGTATAATAAAAAGGTCCTTGATCACATTGCTCTAGTAGAGCAGCCAGTTGAAGCTTCAGTCTGTAGCCATATGCTATAGAAATCATACTTCTTTTATTAATTCTACCATTTCATAGTCCGTATACTAAACCACGCGGCCGCTCTTTTCCTTTGCGACTACTTGTCCACATTTTATCCTTCATCTGAACCTCCAACATGCCTTCGTCGCTAATGCTATCCTTCATTTCTCTCACACATGCCTTCAGCAGAACCTGCGAGCTAAGAGCTAAGAATTTAGCCTAGAAAGGGTTTGGGACTTTCCAGATTGCGCGGCTTGTGTGGTATGCTATTTTATTTGCTATTCCTAACGCAACCGCCGCGTCAGGCAAGACAAGAAAAGACGAGAAGAGACAAAACTCAAAGCCTCGCTACGATACATCCTTTTCAACGCCTCCATCCCATCCCTATTCACGAGCGCAGCCGCAACAAGGCCATTCTCATCCGCATCCCAAAGTCTTGATAGGAACCCGTTCCAATACGTCTCCTGGTTTTATTCCGCGAATTTTGACACAACCTAAGCCTAAACCATTCTCACCCAAAACAGATTTTGCCCGTGTCATGATAATGTATTAAGGATTCTCGGCAACGCAGCGACACATCTGATAACACCGCGCCGACGGGTCCGCGTGGCAGTTCATCGCGTTCCCGGCGCAGAAGCAGACGTCGCCGCAGAGACTATTCAAGCTTCCGCCGCATTGCATTGTGGGGGTTTGGGTTGGTGTGGATGTGGATGAGGTTGAGGTTGTGGTAGTGGTAGTGGTGCTAGTAGTGGAAGTGATCGTGGTCGTGGTAAAGGTAGAAATAGACGTGGTGCTAGTAGTGCTGGTCGTGGAAGTGGTAATGGTGCTATTGGAGGCTGATAGGAATATCGCGTGCGCGTAGGCCGCGAAGAGGACGGGAGTGGCGAGGGAGAACTGAGAGTGTGTTTGTTAGTGACCCGGTATTTAGATTCAGATAAACTAATATGATCGAAAGGATAGTGCAATGAACCTGACAACTATACCTTCATGTTTATGCTGAGAGAGTCGGCTTTTAATCAAGATGCGAGGTTGAGATCGCAGGCTTCAGAATGTGCTGAGAGCACGGGTCCTATGAGAAGAGTTCGAGCTGCGATGCCTTCAGGGTGTATACCTACTTCTCTCAAGAGCAGCAAGCAGACACAGAATAATCAAACTACTTTCCCCTTCATGGTGCATACACTCGGCTTATATGGATATTATAAGGCAGCGGAGGCACAGCGGCGGTACTGTCTAGGGAGTCAATATATCAGTATAATCACTTTATCCGAGGCAAAACTAAAGTGTAATTAGGATGCAGGAATTGCAACTGTGGAAAACCATGGTCCCTTGCAGTTACACTGCAGCGAACCGCCGTCAGGTAAATGATCTATTTGCTTCGTCGATTCATCAACGCCCGGCAGGGGTTGAGAAATTTATATAACGTCACATCTTGTTCATAACTGTATGTTCACCCGCTGTGGTAGCACCACCATTTAGGGAAATGTGCCGTATTAAAAGTCAGGTTGAACAAGCAATGTTTCACTTTCAAATGTCCTATTGCACCAATGGCAGAATCGAGGTCACTGTATCACGCAAACCTATTCTGCCGGTTCGTGGCTCCCATTTGCCGAACCAGATTCCGGGAATAGGGCTTCCCAACATGGAGATGATCAACATCGAGTTCACACTGCTAACGTCTCGTTCAGTTCGATCGATCGCCTCACTGCAACGGAAAACGTGCACGCATGAACTTAGATATAATCAACGCTAGCGAGTCAAATAGTTGATATGAAGACACGAGCTATTGCGGTACGCGGGTTGTAGTCGTACACAATATATCTAGCAAACAGTCCTGTGTATGCCGTCTTCTAAACGTTTACCCACACCCTCCGTTGTTTGCTGCTTGAAATCTTTCACGTCGGCCTGCACTCCTACAGAGCTCACGTCTCTGTGCTGGAGAACAGAGAGATCAACTTCTTTGCTATCCATCAGACCTTGCGTGACAGACACGATGTCCGAAATCAGACGGTTCAAGAGATCCAAGCTCATGCTTTCGCGAACGACGATACGCAGGATCTCCGTCTCATTTTCATTCGGCGGCAGCGCATAGTTGGGTATTATCCACTGGCGAGCGCGCATGAGTAGCGAGACGGATTCTTGTTTGATATGCGGGAACTCCTCCTTGAAATTGTCCGAGAGTCGGAACGAGACTACCGGTAGTCCGGCGATGTAGTCGGCTGATGTTTCACCCTCGGTGCCCATAACGGCTTGCTTCGCGTCGGCCAAGACGCCTGCTGTAGCTGACTTCCGCCTGTGGATATCGGAGACACACGTATACCAACCGGTGGCTTCAAGACTCTTGGACAGCAGACGGGCATTGGTCAAGCAGTTCTCCATAATCTCGCGATAGCCGTTGAAACCTAGGTGGATCAGATTGAAGTACTGCGCGATGATGTGTGCTCCAGGACGGGAGAAGTTGAGTGTGAACGATCTTTCTGTGCCGCCTAGGTAATGTAGTTCGAATATCAAATGTTGTGATAGATAGGACTCATCACGCCAAACAATCCAACCAACTCCCGCGTATACTAAGCCATACTTGTGTCCAGACGTGTTGATGGACTTGACGCGAGGGAGCTCGAAGTTCCTATATATCTCATGAGCATTCACAGACAGACAGACAGACAGGCAGGGTTAGAGGTTCTTACCACTTCGGACCACCAGCCTGCGCATAGGTGAATGGAGCAACGAAGCCTCCAGACGCTGCGTCGACATGGATTGGAATGTCGACGCCGGTTCGCTCCTGGTACTCATCAAGGATTTTGGAGATCTCTTCGACTGGCTCGTAATGACCGGTATAAGTACTTCCCAGGATGACAAAAATGCCAATGGTGTTTTCGTCAATGTTCTTCTTGACGAGTTCGGGATCCAATCGGCAGTTACTCTCTTTTGACACAGGCAGGATTCGGGCTTCAACATCGAAGTAGCGGGCGAACTTTTCGAGAGCCACTTGAGCATTAGAGCCCATTATGATGTTGGGGTGGTAGGTATCAAGGCCCTTTTCCCGACGATGCTCTTGCCAGCGACGTTTCATTGCCAGACCACCAAGATGGATAGCTTCTGAAGACCCGGTAGTGGCGGTTCCAATTGCCTTCTCACCCTTGCCAGCACCCCAAAGATGAGCCAGGATGCTAATACAGCGCTCGTGGATCGCAATCATTGCCGGATACTCGTCATTATCTGCGAGGTTCTTGGATACTTCAACATCGAGAGTCAGTGATATTCTTTCCAGAAGATTGAAAGGGTTTGAAAAGTATGTGGCATTGATGGAATCTGGATAAAACCATTACAGAACACTGTCGTCCTGACACTAGCCAAAACAAGAAGAAACAACTCTTGTTGGCACTTACAATTCTCTGTTATAAGCTGATTCGCATTGGGCTCCATGTAGGTGCCGACGAAGCTAACAGCCGTCAGAAAGATGATGCACAATGAGGTAGTACCTAGTCGCAGCCGCATACCTAGCAAGATTCAGATTCGGCTTGCCATCCAGGTCCAGCTCATCTCGAATGAGTTGGTAGCATGTGTCGGCAGGTGCGCCGTCCTCGGCCAACCGGTACTTCGGCACGTTGGCCTCACTCGCATACTGGGTGTTATACGGAGTAAGATGTGAGGTGGTCATGAGCTTGCGGAGCTCTTTGCCGCCCTCGGTTAAGTGAGCATCGTGAAGACGTTCTACGAGCTCTTCTGGGTCGATCTAGAATCTGATTAGCGGGAAGATGCTAATATGATGATGCAGATACTAACATGGCGAGCGAGCGGCATTGTGTCTGTTGCAAAGGTACCGTTACTAAACCGACTTTTGGCAGATAATTGTCAAGAAGTAGTATCTCAGGATACTGGAGGGAAAATTAGAATGAGTGTTTGTTTGCTGCTTTTGAAGACGCAGAGTAATGACGCCATGGCGACGTAGTAAATAAGTGCGGCATGATTTACCTGTGTCAAATGGATTCACATCTGCATATAGTCAACCCCACGTCTACACTATAAAACAAGCTTTTTGAGTGGAGCTCAATGCATTAATCCCCTGTAGATCGCCAATTAAATCATCTCACTACCTACCCACTAGACCGGGATGCTTCTGGGAAGCTTCAAAGTCACTATTGATCGTGAGTTGGAGCCAAGCCTATTTGAATGTACTTGTTTTAAGTACTATCTACAACTACCTGCATCCACCTGTACTATCTATACACAACTGCGAATCATGATCCGTCACGCAAGAAACGTAATTAGAGGAGGAGCATGACGTAGTGTCTACCTAGGTAGATAACTTACTAGTATCAGAAATCGTCTAAGTGCCAAATATACCGCGAACAGTCTCCCCTCCTTGCAAAGACGAATATGATACTCTACTATACGCTGAGCTGTCGCCCAATGACTCGAACTTGAGCACATGGACTTTATGGCACGTGGCTAATAATAAGGCAATTTATACTCAGTATGTTCAGCCGTATAATTACAAGACTTGCCATTGACTCTGAAAACGAATATCAGTATTAGGTTCAGGAGGATGCCTGCCATCCGAGCGCTTAATCGATACACCTGACAAGAGGAGATTTCTTAAGTCCATTAATCCTAGAGCTATGATGGAATGTTTCTTATTGAATGGAGATAGAATTTCCTCATTTACGATTACTAGAACTATCAATTCAGCTTGGTGGCGCTGTTAGGTAGGAGGGGGTGGACTGACGGCCGGGAGCTACTATAAGGAATCTTCATGATCATGCCAGTACTGTTAAGGAATGATAAGCATATCTTATGCTTCCGACGACTTCAGCACGGCCTTGAAAATGTGGGGGTCGCTAGAGAAAGCTGCATACACTGCTAGGTACTTGGCTGTGGTGAGTCTACTATTCTTCGCAAGAAAGGTGCGAGATGCGTTCTTCGTACAGTTTACTTGTTGTTTAAGAGTTACTTGCTTGGACCAGAGCCCTGTTGCCCGCATCTATTACCATTCGATTCTCTGGCACCATCCGCGACGCATTCAGCGATCAACAGCCTTTGAGCATGCTGAGTGTCAGTGTTCACCATCGTGTACAGTTACCTGGAATGCTGACTCAAGGGACTCGGAACGTCAGATCCAGCAGTTGCCTACCGAACTCGGAGCCCAGCATTCGTATTATTTTCTGCTCACAATTCCCACGATGATTATTCAAATGATGCAGGATGAGCGTCACCTGAAGGGTATGATAGGTTCCCTGCTCTGGTGAATGTGTTCGTAATTGCTATTTAAGTCGGCTGGTGCTCAACATCTTAAGCCAGACACTTACATCTTATTAACTTAATACATTCTATACGCCAACACCGTCTTGCAAGAGAAGAGTTTATCAGCATATCCAGGTATATTTATTATCTCCTCCCAGTATCAACCTAAGATTTCCAAGTCATCAACAAAATGTATACAACATAGCCCCAAGCAGCAACCCGGCATAGAATCCCAACCCAAAGTCCACAGCGGCAAAGGTAACCGAAGCACTGAAAACAAAAGTGTCGTCACTTTAACGAAAAGAAATCGAGTAAGAAGGAAGATGCAAGTTCGGCGGCTGCGAAGAAGAGTGTGGGACCTATGTCGTACGCTCAGCGATAAACTCAGACATGAGGAGATACTATGACAAAAGAAGCCCAACATAGGCCTTTTATGGGATTTTTATCGGTAACAACTGACCTAATTTGTAGCGTTACTATGTCTCTTTCATGATTTTAAGCGAAAATTGTGTCTCTTTCGATAATAAGCATCTACCGCTTGTTGTGTTTAGGAATATACGAAATGATCTTGTTTTTCGAAAACGCATCCCTCCACTTTAATGTATAAATGGAAAATGGTTATTAGGTTTTGAGAATTTCATAGGCTGTGGGTCACAAATACTCACTTGGACCGAGGATTGTACGCTTTCCGATGCTGAACAAAGGCAGTCCTTGGTATAACGGACTTAACTTGATAGACTATGGAGTGCATAACTACATTTGTATCTCGTCCGTTGCGCTGACGGTCTGTCCCGCCCTGTTTAGAAAAATATTCTTGATAATTAAAGTTTAAAAAAGTATATGAAAATTATAATAATTCTATTTAAAACGTTTAGCGTAGTTAGATAAAATAAAATAAAGTAAGTAATATTGTTTTAGCTTTTTCATATAATCTGTTTGTTTTATAGATAGGTTTAAAATAGTAAAACTCTGTATGGTCAACGACATCTTTTGGCTTTCCCAGACCAACTAATTTGGTATCATCTGTTAGAAAACTCTAGAAGCCTAGGATCTTCCTCGATGCAGCACTTAAACACGGTATAATCGGGCGTGTAACTTTCCTGCAATCGAATGGGTTCCCGAAAGGATTGGCTCGGCCATGACGTAAGCAAATTATTACTAAGTATGACAGTGCACGTCAACATCAACCACCTGGCACGCAGTAGATAACTCTCGGTTCTTGTTTTTACCAGAGTATCAGGTCTTTTAATATGTACACAATCTCCCATTCGTCAATTTTCTTCTAGCACCTGGCTCTGCTGTGGTTTTTAATGTCCATCATATAATCCTCGACTGTTTGTTTAGTTTCGTCAGGGCTAGGACGCGAGGGTCCTTCCAGTTGTCGGCATGTTGGCGGCTTCTGCAGTGGTTTCGCGAAGCTGCAGGCCCAGCCAACCCGGTCATCTCACCTTGGCCTACGTGAAGAAATGCGATGCGCCCAGCAACCCCAACTTGTTGGCCCAAAGACACCGAGAATCGCAAGACTTGCTTTGGATGCACGCGCACCCATGACTCATAAATCATACCTACTGCCATCGACCAACCGTCGCCACATAGGAGAGGCAACTACCAGCCGCAATAATGCCCGGCGCCCAAGCAGACGTCGAGTAAAGCCCAATCGAACAAATTGCGACGTTATTAGAGTATATTTCACCTTTAGCTAGTGCAGCGAGATGGCAATTAACCCGTACCTAGTTCCGGTCCGATGCAGCCTACACGTGCCAAGTATCACTATTGATTATTCTCAACGCGCGGAATTGTCCTACCATACGCCTCGTCCGCCATTCCGACTCCCAGCGTACCATCGAAGCTGACCTTCCCGGAGCGAGCCGGCTTATCCGCTTTCAAGAATTCCTTGATAGCATTGGAACCCAATCATCCCTTCCCATCCAGCACCACCTTCTCGATGCGCTAGAGGAGAGCCTCGTTAGTGCCCTGCGTCTCCTGCATGCCAACAATATTTCGTTTCCCGTCTCCATTGAGCAGATCGCACTTCTACCGTCCACGTCAACGGTACCAGATGGCACCACCTCCGCCACCCTCTATCTGATGTACAACAAAAAGGCCATCTGGGCTTCTGATAAGTGGCCGTCAACTTGGCAGGACGATCAGCTCGCCGGTGCTAGGTTGTTCTTTCATATCGCCAAGGTGAGGTTCCCCGATTAGTGATTCCTTTGCGTCTGTGTTGTTGATATTTGTAGCTGCTTGTTCAGCTCAGTAGCTTGTCTTCAAGACCTGCTCCCCTGGACTTCTCAAGTCAGCAAGTCCTTGCTACTTATGTGAGCGAGAGCCCGGCCTCCCATCATATTGACCTGTGTTACAACGCTGCTGCTCCCTTGACAGCAGAGCTCACTAACGAGATCGCCCTGGCCTTTGTCATGCGGGGTAAGGCCCAAAAGTGTTGCGACGTCTTGGAATCATTCTTCGGCGAACCTATGTTACTGCCCGAGCCTAGTACGCCGCCCGATATCATCTACTCATCTTTCTTTCAGCTGCGCGCTCGTGCATGTCGCTTTGGAGATTATTGCGGTAGCACCGGACGGGATAAGGATTCAGAAGAAGACACAGCTAATGCCATCTCGGCTGCAACATTTGCACGGCTTGTCTGTTGCAGGGCTCAGGCTGCCACGCTCTTAAAAGAACGGGATGAGCCACAATGGTGGCGTACGGCGATGGCTCTGTACGATGCTTTCCTCTCCGATAAGCCTCCAAGTTCAGGGCCAGAGAGAATCTGCGCTTTTGACTTGTATAACTACCGTGATGGATGAAACTACTACCCCTCGTTACCACACTGCGTTTTTGTTTTCCTGGACTACACTAAGTCAATGGATGCCCGTAAGGTTAGTTAATTCGGATACACTCTTTGTGGACTTAGCAATGGTTACCATCCTGTTAGATATCGTAACCTTTTTGTCAGAGCTAAGAACTGGTGTCACGATTGCGTTCTCGCCAAAGCCAGCCTTGAAATCGGCTTAAAAGATGTTTTTCGGGCTCTCTAGGGCTTAGATTGGCCGCCATTTTAGAGGCACTTCTAAGCAAGAAACGTTGAAGTTAGCAGCAGGAGACGCGCTTAATTGACAACGCGTTAAACTTCGGATTGTGACTTTGTCAATCGAGTAAACAGGGATAACGGAATATATCCGTAGGGCGATAAGTTGTATAACTATGGCCAGTATCTGAAACAAAATAACTTGGGATACTACTTCCAGACGTTCCCAAATACACATAAGTTGACCGCTAGGAATAGCTTCAAGATTGATGGATTATGTGATCTCAGGATAACTTATTGATGTACGTATACGTGTAAGTGTACTACATATATGTATAACTCGTGCATCAGCCGTGTGGTTGATCTATGTCTTGGACATTATCGGCTCAACTTTTGCTTCTTATCATTATAGCTGCAATATTGTTCTTCACCTTGTTCCGCATTAAAGCTGCCATCGGGCCTGCTAGGTGGTTGGATCGTAAAAGACACAGGTTTACCTAGACAAGGGATTGCTACATTTGCCAGTAGGTAGATTCTACCTTTAAGCACGTGAGACTGCTCATAAGCGCTGGAGCTCTCGAGCAGAGTACTAGGAGGCTTTTTAGGAGGAAAGACAAGTTCCCTCTTTATTATGCGCCTTATAAGTTTCACTTACGACTCTGATGCATGTCTCGTCCTCCCCCCTCGCAATAATGAGCTGCGTGCATCACGACGAAGCAGCATGTACTGAGGCGGCGTGTTCCGACCTCGAGAAGCTTTAAGAGAGCTCATCGAGGCCACCGGCTACGTCAAAACCTTTCTGGAATGCGACTATTTGGCCTGTACCTGCTTGTTGTCTCTTCCGCTGGGTCAAGCTAAATTATGTGAAAGAAGCCTTCCGTTCTTTAGGTTTCTAACCGCCCTTGAATATTGCTACCGGACTGCGGACTATCAGCTCTCCCTTGGTTCAACGATTCGGCGCATGGGCGTCGGCCAGCGCCCAACGAAAACGGCTCCTAGATACTGCCTGTGCTTATGTGTTTCCCGTTCAGCTGGGATAAGTAGGAATGACTAGAACATTTAATAATTATCCGTGATATTAGGCATGAACTAGATGATATTATTTAACCTGAGTGGAAACTGTGCATCCCATTGAAACTAGTTGTCTGATGCAACTTCGAAGTAGGCTGAGGTGCTGCTTAAAGTGAAGTTGTGCTATAAACTATTATGTATTCGCCCGAATAAAGTATATAATACTATCATCGAGTTCGCCTCCCACCTTTTGGCCAATTCATAAACTAATTCATTTATTATATAACGAGTATATGTTACAAAGCTGGAGTTTTCGTACATTGTATATAAGTTAGCTATATCTCTGCTGCTTTTTATACGCAGACTATATAAGCTTAATACTGAAACATCATAGAGGTGCAGCTATATCATCAAAGTAGTAAAATTACTTAATAAATAACACAATTAAGTAAAAGGCTTTTATCTTTAATAAGCCCATTTTATAGAGATAAATCCACTGTTCCTAACATATAATTAATTGCGGAACAGTGAAAGGTTCGGTTTATTTAGTTGGGTTTTATTAGATTATTCGGCATCTATTATTGAAGCGCTGTTTGTCTGATAATTATAATGACTTTTTTGTTTTACTTTAGTTGTGCCTTTTCCCGCTAAAACGAGGGTATTGCTTTATCTCCTCCTCTCTGGCTTTGTTATGTATTGTACATATTACGGCCAGTACTAATACTATTTGCGAGAACCTCTGGAAATAAAGATTCTGGAAGTGGCTTCGTTAGTTATTGCCCACCAAACAGCGATTGTTCGAAGAAGAGTAGCTTGACAAGAGTAAGTAGGACTTGAATGCCTATAGCTGACGAAGATAGACCTATTAATGGATTCGATCACAGAGTGCCGATAAGGACCCTCACTGCAAGTGAGCTGGTAGGTGGTAGTATAGGACTCAATGAGGTAATCACAAGGCGGTGCCAAGATATCTATTTGAAGCCACAACAGAAATATCAGCAGCCACAGCGTGTCAGCTCCATGTCATTCTGACGAGACCGTACACTTAGTTCCATAAATACATATCCATGCGTCTATGATAACATACTGTCTGAAGTATTCCCCCTCAATTCTTCTCGCTTTTTATTCTTTATCCTTATGAGTAAGCTCTGGGCCGCGTTGAATCTCAGTCAGAAGCTAGATTTCTAGCAACAGACAGCTCGTTCAAGTAGCTAGATAGCAAGTCTGACTGTAGAACTGTGCCCCGAGCCTCGTGTGGATCTGGCGGCGTGAGAACCGGCTTTCCGACATTCTAGGTCCTGTCGAGTGACATTGAGAAGTAACACTCGGGATAGAATAAGCATGGCACGAACTCTTGCCCAATAGGAACTCGTGGTTCCGGTCGCACGCCAAGGAGGTGCATCTGGTATTTGGATGAACCAACAGTTTACTGCGATCGAGATGATATACATAGTAGCAGTGTGAGGCGGCCTTGGCTGTCGTTCTCCAATAAAAGCTCTTGATAAGGAGCCATTGGTCTTTGTATGCAGGAGCGGCATACCACCCTCTGGCTACGCCGAGAGATATCGGATGAATGCGGTTAGTGGCATATACAACCTGCCGGACTTTGTCTGTTCAAGATAAGAGAGTCCGGATGCTCTCAAAACTTGATTTATTTCGTTTGGATAGACTATATTTCTGAATTATTCTACATAATCCTTCTAGTAGCTTGACAGTGCAGAAAGGCAGATATTCTGCGCAGCAATGGCATACCAAGCGGGCCACGATGATGACGACCGCGATGTCAATGCAGCGTTTCAATACAGCGGAAACGGCGATTACTTCATATATAACACTCAAGAACATATAACCTCTCCGAATAAACAGCACTTCTCTCCAGCCAACAAACAGGAAGTACACACGCGGAAAGAGTTCGACCCCCAAGGAACGGCACCATACTCCAACTATTCTAATACCACTCCAAGTACCCCTTCACACCAGCGAGGATGGAGCGGAAGCACGATATCGACTCAAATCTCTTCAGGGAAGCCTTTCCTCTCATCGTCTTCAAGTTCCGTCAAGAATGTTCGCTTGGCCAACACAAGTGGCTCGTGGATCCCTGAAATCATAGCTATTGTCATTTCCCTTGGGACCTTGGGATCCATATTAGGAGTCCTAGCGAAATTCAACGGACACGCCCTACCAGAGTGGCCATACTACATCACGCTCAACGCCCTCATCGCGCTATTAGCGGCCGTGACCACTGCGGCGATGAACATGTCGCTTCAGAATAGCATGAGCCAACTCAAGTGGATCCGTTTCACGGAGTCGAGGGTTCGTCTCTCTAATATGGAGGCATTCGATGAAGCGAGTCGTGGGACTTGGGGCGCTATCAAGCTACTGTTCACAGCTCGTGGAGGGTAAGGCTATCTGGCTATCAACTTTCCCTTATTAACTGGAATCTTCTAACAGAAGAACCACTCAGCTTTCTTGGCTCCTTTGGAGCAACCGTCTCTATCGTCGCCCTGCTGCTAGGGCCTTTCGCGCAACAGGTCGTTACGTATCAAACGAGGGAGGTAGAGAGCCTCGAGGGTGCTAGTGTTTCGCGAGCACTCAACTACACTGGCGCACTCCCAGGGAATACAACTTCAAGTTAGTCGTCTGTCAGAATAATGTCTTATTCTTAGCTTGGAAGCTGATTGATGAGGCAGCTGGCTTCGTGCCTATACTACCCCTGAAATCCGCCGTCTACAACGGCCTTTTCGCCGAGAACGGTCGCCCGGGCGCGGCGCTCGCATTTGAATGCCACAGCGGAAACTGTACCTGGGATCACTATGACACACTCGGTGTATGCGCCGAATGCGTAGATCTCACTCCCTTCATTAAAGCATATTGTGGTGCGGAGGGCTCTAAAGATTGCGGGTGGCAGGTGCCCCAGGGCGCCAAATTGGCCGACAGCACCGAAGTCTTCAGCATGACGTCTCAGATACCAGCGGCGCGAGGTGGCCAGCCGCATTCGTCAATCATGCAACTGATATTTATGGGCACGGAAGCGCACGATGGGCTCGCCGGGGAGACGAAGCCCTGGGCGCGACAGTGCGCGTTATCGGCATGCCTTCAGACGCTTGAGTCAAGGGTCTCAAATGGCATCTTGACCGAGAAGACGATTGACACTAAGACCAACCTTACTGTTCTCGACAACAGCAACCTCAACGATGGTAACGACCATAACGTCTACGTTGTCGGCGAAGACGGGACGCCGTACGAGCTCGGCATCGAGGCTATGCTTAGTATGCGCGGATGGTTCGCCTCTTTATTCGCAGACGGGTCTGCCAGTCGTAGCGCCGCGGCGTACAACCGTACCATCACGGATAACAGCGTCGTCGTGAATCTCACTGTCGGTATTTCGAGCGGCGAGACGTTCTTCGATTCCGATATCGTGACGGCATTTTACTGGAACTACTATGAGTATGCGGACGGCCTCGATCTGTTAGTCAGCGATATGGCGACTTCGATGACTGTTGCATTTCGTAGCTTCGCGGGCGCTGTGCCTGTCGCTGGTCGCGCGATATACACGGAGTCGTATGTTCACGTCCGCTGGGGTTTTGCTATTGTCCCGATATTCGTTGTCGTTGGCGCGGCTTTGTTCCTTGTTGCTGCAGTTTATCGGTCAGAGAAGTCAACTGTACAGATTTGGAAGAGTAGTGCGCTGGCGACGCTATTTCATGGGCTTGACGATGGAACTAAGGCTCATTTTGGGCATACTCGGAGTTTGCAGGAGCAGAAACACCAAGCGCGTATCATCAAAGTACGACTTGAAGAGTCAGATGACGGTACTCTCTTGAGGATGTAGGATTTATGAGCACTCAGTCATCAACAGTTATGACAGGGGAATGCGACTTGCTAGACTGCGGCACGAGGATACTGCAAGCTCCTTGATGACCTTCTTCAATTGGGCAATATCATCTTTTTATTAAGAACCCAGAGATCCAATGCGTTCTACACTTACACTTGAAAGGTCCATACTTGAGTAGGGGAAAACCCAAGATCTGACAAGGTGAGCGAGTGTATTCTTCAAAGTATTCTTGAAGGACGCCATACAAAACTTGCGAGTGGGAAGAGATGCCCAGACGCCCACCACTACTTCAAGCCTCGAGTACCACCGGCCGCCATCCTTCCAGGACATTCGCCGGATTCTTGTACTCGGCGATGAGCTCCGCATCTCTGGGTAATGTCAGCTGTCTAGATACGTTCAACCGCCGAGACATATCGATGGGTCGGTCTTGCAAGTCCGTGGTGTTAAACTCCCAGAAATGTACATTGCTGCTATCAAAAGGCGGCCCCTGAACAGGACCCCAACCTTCGGGAGCGATCCCGCTTGTCTTCGTGTTGATAAGAACCATCTCGGCATACGGCCAGTTGTCCATCACGCCCCCGCTATTATCGGGCAGACGGGCAAGCGTCGTCGAATTACCCAACCCGATAATGGTGCTATCAACGAAGATATTGCCGTGAATTCCCTGCGCAGTCCGCGTCCAAGTCACAGACCCAATAGATTCAATTCTGCTACGCAGCCAATACACGCTTGCGTACCCCAGAACCGTATCTCCCGAGCCCGTCAACTTGCTGTCAGTGACGTAGAGTGTGCCGTAGGTCGTCAGGGCATCGCCGGAGCCATTGAGCGTCACATGGTCTAAGACAATGCGCACGCCGTCGACGAGAAGAGCCTCCGCCTGACCTGAGTAGTAGTTGTTGATTGTCAAGCTACTGAGTTGCAAGTCTGTCACACCGCGAAAGGAGAACGCCGGGCGACGGGAGGGGCCCTGTCGATTCGGCGGGTTGAAAGCGCTATTGTTCGGGTACCCGACAATCGTCTTTTCGCGGTTCTGACCGCGGATGGTTAGGTTCGTCTTGTACTGCCAGAACACCAGTTCTTCATAATTCCCACTTTTGATATAAATATTTATGCGCTTCGGCGGGTTAGCAGGCGCCCAGTCGATAGCTCCTTGGACTGTATTGAAGTCTCCAGAGCCATCCGCCGCTACCACAACTGTCGTGGCGCTGTCCCTCGGGCCATGAGCCTTTGTCGAGAATTTCCACGGCTGGCCTTTGGTAAATCCACTGAATGACCCGCTGGCTGGCTTCAGTACACTCGGCTCAATCTCGACGAGATATGTTCGTCCATATGTGAGCTTATTGTTATGGAGGTATAGTGTGGCGGTATTATTGCGGACGATAATGGGGTAGAAATAGAAATCCAAGCCGCCAATGATGTTGGTTTGGTACTTCGTCGTGTCAGTATAATTGACTTTGGTAGAGCCATTACCGTAAGGGCTTGGAGAGAACGGGATTGACAAATCTAGGGTATCGACGAGCTTGTTGTCCTCTGAATCGTAGACGTTGATTTTACCGGAGGATCCTATCGCTGGAGGCGATGAAAATGTGATCTTTAGCTGCGCGTCCGGGTTGACATTTTGCTGGCCGTTAGCAGGATATAGTTGAATATCTTTTTCGAGCGCATGGCTTTCTAGCGCAACCCCCCTTGCTGCCGATAAAACAGTGGATAATACCAGAAAAACTTTCATCTTCGTAATTATTGTCCGTCCCGTGAAGTCTTGAATACGTTGGCATGCAACCACAATAGTACGTACAGACTTGTCGAGGAGCAGCGATCCACCAAGCTGCTTTATAGAAACGCTACCCTAGCCCATAGTCACCGGGCTAGAGAAGACCGAGTTGGAGATATGTCGCTTTTGGTATCCTTCCGGAATTTCTCTGTCTTGCATTTCGCCGCTTCCCACTCGAGGGACAGTCAAGATTCTTCATGGGATTTAACCAAGAAAGCCGAGTTGCGGGGGAGATGCTTTTTCCCCACCTCTACCCCCGCAAACGCAACACTACATTGTCCAGGATACAAGCTATTCCATCTAAGGAGCATGTTTGGAAGTTGGCAACGAGCCATCAAGAAGGGGGTACCTGGCGTTTCTCGAGACTGGAGGCTCTGAAAGCTCTGATCTTCGTCGAAGGGGACCAGTGCTCGGCAACCTGCGCAAGCAAATTGCGACAGGCGCATGGCGCTGAAGCGACACATGCGCAAAAAGAAAAACATCCCCAGATGGTATAGGCATTTTCGAGACACTGACTACAAGGCCGACGTCGATTATTTGGGGCTGACAGACACTATCGCCGCATTAATAATGGTGGTTTGCTCCAGGGTAGGGTACTCCTGAGTGTCCTACCCCGTAGTTACAAGGACTTACCCTAGAGAACACCTACCCGGCATCTATCCTGACTTCGAGGTAGAAGTCCTTTCGCCCCTGTGCAGCCCCCTAGCATTCTATGTATACTGTTTAAAAACATCGGTTTTCATTACTTGGTATCTCCCACCGCGCTAGGAAAAAGCAACTCAAAAAGCTGACTCGGTACTACTGGTCGGACGCTTCGTAAAGCGCCGGCGATGGTCACTTCAGCCCTGAGCGGCCCCAGTGTCACTGAAGGTGTACCCCGGGGAAATGGAGGATGTTAAGCTTCAAAACACTTCTGAAAGAGGATTACGTTGTTTTGAGGGGGAGAAGACGGATGGATGCTGCATCTCGGGAGATGCATGTGCTGTAATCGCATCATTGTTGGAAGAAGACACCCACAGCCAGCACAGGCGCAATGAGGAGCTAAATGAAGCCGCACTCTTTATTCCGCTCTATACCTCGCATTCAGGAGTTGGTCGGCGGGTTTTTAGTGTTGGCTTGCTCATTTCTCTCGATCCGGATGCAATTGTGGTATTGGCATGCGATTAATGTTGGTACAACATGAGTCGCTAAATGCGTTCATTATCACAAATGGCTCACTACAAAGAGAAATGCCACCTGGAATTCTGGCAGTGCAACCAAAACAACTAGCAAACTTGGGTTCCTGAATTTCGCACGATGGATATAAACCTTCACGAGCTCGGTTCTCCCCAGAAAGCTGATCTATGGACCCTACCCACAACATCCCCAAAATAAATCAGCTCGCAATGGCTACCGAGGAACCCACAGGACCAAAGCCTCTCAATGAGGATGAACTTAGATATGTTGCAGACACTTTGTACGCTGAGATCGTTGACGCCGAGGAGGTTCTCCAAAGCACCAATTGCTCTTTCGAGTCTCTAGAGGCAGCATTTACGGGATGGATCCTCAACGTACCCTCCTGCAGACGTATTACGGCACCCAAAGGCATGGGAAAGAGCATCACCGAGGCTTTGTTCAAGCTTTCGAATGATAAGACGAAAGAGAAGATTCATAAATGGTCGCCCAAATTTATCTTCTTAACCGTGCCGGACGACATTACGGATCCCCGAAAGGCATGGCGACTTCTTCTCTCTACCCTGGTCCACCATGTGTCTAAGGACATTTCCGAAGTACACCTCGAACAGATGGCGCAATGCGGTGTTTATGGAGGTCAGTTCGCACAGAAGCATATCGATAGCAACAAGATCGAGCCCTTGATAGACCTCCTGACCACACTCCAGAACTGCGACTTTTCGACTACGGGCGACATACTTGTAGTTGTCGTTGACAGAGCTGGGCGGTTCTCAGGACAACTTACTTCGACGTGGATGGGAAAGCTCAAAAAGCCACTAAAAGAGACGTTGCTAGATCACATGCTCGCTCATGTCCTCTTTGTCGACGAGGATGGTAGCATACCGAAGGGAATCCAGGCCTATACGGAACTTGAAGACGTGGCGTTGGTCTAGAGTTCCGACAACTGGTGCTATCAATCTATCTGAGATAAGATGGTTAGATCACATTCTTCACAATTTGAGCTTTAATTAACAATAAAGTCCTGTTGCCCAACTTCTGTACTTGAATGCTAGACAGGCCATTTGTCTGGTTGGACTGTTAAACTGTATATAATATGAGATAATGACCCAAAGAGTCTGAGTTTTATTCCAAGTTCATACAACCGAATGTTTCGATGATGGCAGCGAGACGTCAACAAAGTACATGAATCTGTTGAGAGATGTTATATACTGGATATTGGATAGGATACGAAGTACACATGCTCTTCATTACTATTGTAACGAGCAGAGTTGGCCTCTCAAGAGATTAGATCAAATATCTTGGTCACAGGGTAATCAATGGGACCTTAGACTTCCGCATCATGTATATGATCAAAATCATGTAGTCAAGTTCCGATTCCATGGGAAGTACCTAGGAAGATATCCTGATCACCAATGCAAAATAATTATATAGTACCAGGAGTGCTTCTCCCATCCAGTCGCGGTTTGATCCACTATCAGGCTAAGCCCGCCTTTAATGCCTTCACCTACTGTTAATTAAGGAATGAGAGGGACAGATCTGAAATAGTCTTCAGGACTCTTCCCTTAAATATACAAAAAGTGTGGTTTAGTAGATAGAAGCTCTTGGGTGATCGATAGAATTGTTCTTATCAATTAACTAAGTATTTATCTCCGGCCGTCGGCACTGTCTTTTTTTTGTTTGTTTGTTGTATTTAACGCTAGGGGAGACCTGCATAACAGATCTTCACGGAGCCTCCCATAGGGCATGCGGGCGTGCTAAGCTAGGAATAACACTATACTAACGTACAAAGACCTAACTAACATATCTAGTCCGTAAATAATAGCCGTGAGGCCTCCACGCTGTATCCTCCCTCCTCCCGTTAAAAGTAGTACCCAGCAGATATCTTAAAAACCGTAAGTTCAAAGCTTGTTGGAAGCCATTAAACAGGGCCATAAAAGCTGAAGTCCTAGCGAGTTAATACTTGTCGTATATCACGCGCATAGCGCAATAAAAGAAAGTAGAATAAATATATCGAATAACTCCTCAGCCTCGTCCTCAGCTTTGTACCTACCCCTCCCAAACGCTATTTTCTCAGACCACATTCCAAGTTCTCACTGCGAACGCCACCCTAGATAGCCTTCTCAGCCTCATCCATAGCCACAGCCATAGATTTAGCTTCAAGATAGCAAGAATAAAACCTCCTTTTACCTCCTGCAGATGTTCCGTCAGCACTGCTGGACGATCCGATGGATACTCAACCCCAGTAGTAGAAAAGCATAATGAAGATAGTTCCGGAGTGCTCGAAATTATGATCTAGTAGTGTTTATCAGGGAACTTAGATAGGTACGTAATCTTAGTGATGGGGTTTTCAACTGATCCCTCAACCATTTCAATGAGATTTCTTTGTGTGAGCGGCGGAAAAAATTAGAAGAAAATGGCCGAACGCTTATAGTTATGAACCACTTCTTTTCCGAAAGATCGAAGTCTAGGAGGGCTGATTCTTGTCGGCCACACCTTATACCTGATGTTTGTCACAGAACCTCTAGCGCTGCCCTTATCGTCTGAGATTGATTATAGTAGAGGAGGCACGAATAAGACTAACCTTTCAAGATGATATGCAATGCGCTTTGGTTTTATTCGATGCTCACCAAACTGCCGGACAAGATGGGCAACCATTCTATTTATGAAGGTAACCCTTCTCCTTTTCATTATTAACATATATCTGATATTTGATACCTAGCACCGCAAAATGCACTGCTGCTATAAATAGAGTATATTATACACTTATAAGTGTATAGTGCCTTTTCAATAAACCGTTTATATCTTTGTAGTCGATCACGACTCTTATGCTTAACCAAAGAGCTAATAAACGCTTACCTGCAGGGGGAGTTGAATGGAATTTAAAACACATTACTAGAAGTTAACTATCTTTTCCGCTTTACCTTGGCAACAGAAGCCGAGACTGGTTGCAACCATCAGTAAGCCGTGAGCCGAAACCCTCTCTCTATCCTGATCGAGCCGATGACCCAAGAGCTTTGTCTATTTCGTATACTACGTTCCATGGATTCTTTGGCCTTGGGGGAAAAAAAGCATCCACGGTCTCAGGTACAGATACGAGTCAGCGTCAGGGCTGCGCAGTTCCGACGGCGGCATCATAAGCCGGAATGTCGCTTCCATGCCGGGCCGTCTTAGCAGGCGGTCTGGGTTGGTTACCTTCTCGCCGATGGCACTCAGCCTTGAGAACTCATTTACAAGACTCGTGACGCCGGCCATGAGAGCGGTTGCCATGGATATTCTCTGCAACATAATCGTGTCAACAGCCTGAACTCTCATTGCGGTGGGGACGTGTGTGGAACATTTCTGGGAGTGGCTTTGAGGCACGTAGGCTTTAACACACTATGAAAGGGGGGGAGAAACTCTTAGATTAAGGTACATTCTGTCTCTTCTCGTAGTCGCCCTCGTTGAGAACCTTTGGAAACGCTGCTGTTGACGCATTCGATGATACGGGTCGAAATGTTCTTCACTGGCTCTGTACCTCTAAGGATGAGCCAGTCGATGCTAGCCACAGGGATCTTCTAGCTGCGCTCGTTTTCGCTCGGCCATCTCGTAGCCGGCAAGGCGGGGAGGAAGCATCTCCATCTGGCGTTACAGTCAGACCAGACCGCAGTAGTGCAGCGCTTGGTAGTGCAAGGCGCGGGTCCTTCCGACCCAGACCCCGAAGGCAATATAGCTCTTCATCACTACGCCCGCCGAATGCTTGATGAGAATGTTGCAGATACCGATGCGGCGCATATGTTCAAAGTCTTGCTTGAGATGGGACTTGGCATCATGGTATCGTGTCGCTGTATAGCGATAAGAACAGACATGCAAGTGAAAAATATTAGAAGTCTTCGGGAAGCGAAGATGAGGAGTAAAGCGATTGTTATTAAATACAATCCAGTCGCTTGGCTGCAGTAAATAAAGACTTCGACTATGTTAGGTAGGTTTTGCGTGGGTAAGCTTCATAAGCATTTGTCCAACATTGAAACAGGCTCCCAATAACGCTGTCTGCCCAACTTGTCCCAACTTTTCCCACTATTAGAACGGTGCGCATACACTATGTCGTCGCCTTTTCCTACCAAAGGTAGTATTTAGCCAGCAGTGATTAAATGAATGAATGAGAAAAATTGAGAAAAAAAGAAACTCCCCCGGACAGGCTTGAACTGTCAACCTCTCGATTACCTATTATTTCTAACAGTCGAACGCGCTAGCCAATTGCGCCACGGAGGAAATGCTGGAAGATCAAACGAACTACTCGATCCACCATGCAAATCCGTGTTCCTACCTGCACAAGTATGTAAGTGCCTTAGGATGAGGTACATATCTAGCAATACGACTATTGAAGTTGATTGCAACAGAATAGCAAACGCCAAAGAACCAACTATAGCAATCCGGTCCGATTGACTCGAGGCTATTTCTACTTGTTCATATTCTAACGAAGTAGAGACATTAACCTCTACCGTATCCTAAAGAATTAGATGATTGAACAATGTATAGTGATATATCCCGAACAACTATATCGCGGGTAGGATGGCGAGTTCCTTCAGCAGTGGTTCGAAGATATCATTAAGCAATTGTATAATAGTGCAAGGCGTGGTAAATACTAGACATTATAATCAAAGGCATTTCGATGCGTGCCTCATGCTTTCGGAGCCTCCGGACTCGCCAAACAAATCCCTGTGGGAAGCTGATAACGGACTTCAGCAGTAATGCCTGACATACTTGCCTGTGTATTAACCTAGGTAAGGGAGCACAGAGGTCTGTATAGTGCGAACTTCCACAGTAAATAATGTTCCTATAGATACCCATAAGAAAGTAGAGATGCTAACCTCCCTTTTTGGGTCAGTAAGCAGCGATTTTATCAACCAAATCTGAACAGCATCCATGCTTCGTTAGCGTTACTCCTTTCGCTTTACCCCCTCCCCCCCCGGACTAATGTCATTTTATGTCATTCTAAAGCTCTCTAATTTCTTCCGCTGCAAGCCATGTTCGTCGAAATTTGAAGGGTCCAACCATCCGTCAAAGGCGTCTCTAATCTTCGGCCAGTCCGCATCGATCATGGCAAACCAAGCAGTATCTCTATTCCGGCCTTTCACAATCATATGTTGTCTGAATGTACCTTCAAACGTGAATCCTAGCCTCAGCGCGGCTCTTTGACTTGGAGCATTCAAAGTGTTGCACTTCCACTCGTATCTTCGATAACCCAAGTCCTCAAACGCATGCTTGGCCATCAGATACATAGCCTCCGTTGCGGCAGGGGTCTGTTGTAGCTTGGGCGAAAACATAACGGTGCCAACTTCGACAGAGCGGTTGCTAGAATCAATGTGCAAATAACTTGCGCAGCCTACGATATTGTCGGCGCCGTCTGGGGTAGTTGATTGGTCGGCCGGGATGATGGCGTAGAGGACCATGTCTTGGCTTGTGATTTGGCTTTCCATGGCAGCACGGAACTCTGATATCTCGTTAAATGGTCCGCCCAGCATATAGTCCCAAAGGTGAGCATTTTCGTCGCCAGATACGTGCGGGTAGAATGGCTCGATGTGCTCAGGGGACATGCCCACTAACGTGACATATCGACCCGATAACCTTGTATCTGGGGAGGGACGGAGGGCCGGCCTGTGTCCCACAACGGCGCCAAGTGGGTTATGGTGTCCATACACCATCGGGAAGAGGAATACAGATTGAGTTCAGTCGAGGGATAGCAACACAAGTCAATTTAAGCAGGCACAGAGTGTGACTGAACATGAATATAAGCTGACCCTAAAGAGAGGATCCGGAGCTGGCCGCCGTTTTCGGAGGTCCGCCGATGACTCAATCACGTGAAAGTAGTCTAAGATACCAATTAATTGAAATACTATTCACACAAAGAGGACATCGATATCATTAAGACTACCACTATATATCATATGTATATTTTAATAAGCCTGAAAATTACAATAATGTTCAAGATCCTAGCCGAGGTACTAGTAGATGATATAGAACTTACCGACATGTCCCTCAGGGGTCAACGTCATTACCAAGAGCACCTATGCTTCACCCGGTTTATTTCTGCGATACGTGGAACTGATGAGAAATATAGGATACGTATATATAGGGGATGAGTTCAGTAGGCAAGGACCACACAAGCATTAAATCGTCATGACGGAGTCATAACATGGGGAAGCAAACTGTATTTAGGTACAACCTATCTTTCTCATGGAATAGATGAGAAGGTAAGTAAGCACATGATAACATTGGCGCTCCCCCATATTTGGACCTTGCACTACTGAGACTCTACAAGGATAGATTTGACAGATGATCGGAGGTCATTAGGCCTGTAATCTTCCCACTTAGTCAATGAGAAGTTAGGGATCAATAATATTGACCCCATAATCCCACATCCATCAGCGATTTACGAGTGACCTTTCAGCATTCTTGAGTATAATGTCCTTACAATATCATGGTTCCCCAGCTCACGTACCCTGTTGGGTTTCCCACGGGATCTCTAGTATTGATGACTGATTCTAATGGCCACATCGCGAGCCATATCATTAACCAACTCATCAAAGTTGGTTATCGAATGCGAGGCACAGTCCGCGATATAAACAAGCAGAAATAGCTTACCGATCACTTCACACAAACTCGAATTAATTGAAGCTAAAGGCATGGCTACTCGAAATGTCGGATCCCGAGCACCAGAGCTATCACAGTACGTTACTTTTGGTTAAGCCATTCTTCGAGGAATATAATGGTAAGGATTGGGAAGGCAGTTCTCCTGAGTTAACGGACCAGCCGCCTCAATACTGGGTCAGCATTGTTGACACCGTCATTGCCCATGTCGCCGCCCTGATATACCATGACATGAGAAATGAACGGCTTTTCGCTTTCGCCTACTCATACAACCATAACGACATCCTGGCGATTTTCAGATGGTAAACTCCGACAGAAAGTTCCTTGAGATGAACCAGATCTGGGTAGGCACCTGAGCACTGTCACTCATGAGAGCGCCTAGGAGCTCGTTAAGCGTATCAAAGGTTCGGGCTAGGCGAGTCTTGAGGATACAATCACGGAATAATTCGAGTACTATGCTTAAGAATTCTTTGGAATTTCCAGTCTGGGTGGTTCTGATACACTAATGCTGAAATAAAAACGTTTTAACTTTAAGACCACACCGTTACGGTTCTGCGTAAGCAACCATTGAGCGTGAACAAAGTCTTCACAGATGGCCTCCCGCTTCAAGGGGTGCCTAAGCTAGAATGACGAACCGCGTTTGCCTTACAATTAATGGGGCGCTTGTGCTGCTAGATGTAGGCGTGATCGCTATTTCCAACATCCGAGCACCAAATCATGAGAGCTGTGCAGCTATTAGCAGTTTCGTACGGTACAACTAAGCAAGTGTATTCGACCCTAATACTACTACTACCACCACTATCATTATCATACTACGATGATTCTTTTGTTTACTCTGTGGCCCCTTTTCCCTGACAGGTTTAACACAACTTCTGCAAATACATATGCCGCATGAACTCTACTCAAGTTCTTAGTCGCGCGCGAATATACGTGGATAACGAGTAGTTCCCATCAACTACATGCGGACATACCCCTTTGCTCGGTTCACAGTCACAGTCACAGCCTGAGTATTGGCGACCACCAAACAGTATAGTCCCTGAGACCTGGAGATGTGATTTGTGCGGTTCTTGATCTAATTATTGAGCAACAACTTCTTAAAGCTTATAGGTGGAAAAATCACTTTTCATCGATCTGAGGCTCTATTAGAACGTCGTCCCAAATAGGGCCAGACATGTTACATTGCTGCATCTCTCGGTCGCTTTTGCGCTTTTGCGAACCGCCAACAGGGTTCCCCTCCCCAAGTGTTCATCACCAAGCAGTTGGATAAATCAGGGTAAACGAACGGCGTGGGAGCCCAGGTTGAACAATCGCCTTTTCGGGGCTTATTGAAGTAGGAATTGCTATTAGGCCGTTCCCTTGGAAACCCGGTGGAGACTGGTTCTGGGCCGTCCTGGCACGGAAGGCATCTTCCGCCCGAGTTCGCCCCCGATGGACAGGCAGGTATTAAAAAGCACGTTCATATCAAACCTCCGATCTTTCATCGGCCGAATGAATTGGATGTTCACGGCAGCGTAAAATGTTGAACTCATTGAACATACGATATCGAGTCTGCGCGCTCATCGTCGTGAGCTTGCTACTGGCTGTCATCCCACAGTCAGTAGCAGCGCGGGCCGTGACAGATGCTCAAGGTGATGCAGCCGCAGCGGCAAACCGAGAGCGCATCGATCTCAATGCTGGCTGGAAGTTCTCAAGGTTCACCACGAACCCAGACTCGCTGTCCTATAGCACCTTAAAGAACTGGATCCTTCCGTCAGGCAACAACTTCATCAGCGGGACCAAACATCAGCGTCCCTCAGGCACAGCTCCTGGAAGCGATGTCCAATATGTCAAAGCCGGTTTTGACGATAGCACCTGGGAAGCGATTAACTTGCCGCACGACTGGGCAATCAAAGGGCCGTTCAACGCCCCCGGTATAAACGGCGGCATGGGCCGCCTACCTTCGAATGGAGTGGGATGGTATCGCAAGACCGTGACGCTCGCCGCACAAGATTTGACGAAAAATATTTTCTTGGATATCGATGGCGCCCAGTCGTACTCTGCTGTCTGGCTAAACGGCAATTTGGTCGGAGGATGGCCGTATGGGTACAATTCGTTCCGTCTCGACCTGACGACCTATGCGAAAGAAGGCGCCAATCAACTGGCCATTCGACTTGACAATGCGCTCGACTCCTCTCGTTGGTATCCTGGAGCTGGTATCTACCGAAATGTTTGGCTTGTCAAAGTCAATCCGGTACATGTACGTCAGTACGGTACCTACGTCACGACGCCAAAGGTGTCAGCTCAGTCTGCTACGGTCAATCTGGCCGTCGAAGTGGAAAATACGGGGAGTGCGTCCCAGCAGGTTGACGTGGGGACTGCGGTCTATCTGGCCGACCCCGCGACAGGAAAAGCCGCAGGAGACGTTGTGGCCAAGTTCCCTCCCAAGTCTATATCCCTTGCAAAAGGCGCAGCGCAGTCCATCAACGCCTCCATCACAGTAAACAATCCTCAGCTATGGGGACCTGCACCAGCGCAAAAGCCCAACATGTATGTTGCCGTCACGACTGTAAGCGCCGGAAACACCACGGTCGACACCTACGAGACACGTTTTGGTATTCGATCAGTGACATATGATGCAAATAAAGGACTCTTAATCAACGGCCAACACGTACGGGTGCAAGGGACATGCAACCACCACGATCTTGGTTCAATAGGCGCAGCATTCAACTACAGAGCGGCCGAGCGTCAACTCCAGATCCTACAGGAAATGGGAACTAACGCGCTCCGGACATCACACAATCCTCCCGCGCCAGAATTCCTAGAAATCGCCGATCGCCTAGGGTTCATGGTCTACGATGAGATTTTCGACTGCTGGGCGAACCAGAAGACGACAAATGACTTCCATCTGATCTTCAACGATTGGCGAGAACCCGACCTCCGCTCTTTCATCCGCCGGGACCGCAACCATCCCTCCGTGGTTGCCTGGGGCATCGGAAACGAGATACCAGAGCAGAGCGGCGCATCCGGCGGCACGATAGGGAAGACTCTGCGGGATATTGTCGTCGCCGAGGACCCTACGCGGCCGGCGACAGCGGCCATGAACTCGGCCGGTCCCAGCAGCGCCATGGCCAATGTTCTAGATATTGAAGGCCTGAACTACCAGGGCGAGGGTACAGGGACCTCGATGAGTTCCTCATTCCCGAGCTTCCATAGTGCGCAGCCGAACAAGATGATCTGGAGCAGCGAGTCCTCGTCGGCCGTCAGCACGCGCGGAACGTACATCTTCCCCGTGACGAGCGCTAAAAGCGCCACCGTCGGAAATGGGTCGGGTGGGAACTCCTCGGCTTTCCAGGTCAGCGCATACGAGCTATACGCGACGAGCTGGGGCTCGTCCCCGGATAAGGTATTCGAGCAGCAGGACAGATACAGCTACGTGGCCGGCGAGTTCGTCTGGACGGGCTTTGACTACATCGGGGAGCCGACCCCCTACGACACGTCTCGCAGCTCGTATTTCGGCATTGTTGATATGGCGGGCTTCAAGAAGGACCGATTCTTTTTGTACCAGGCACGATGGCGTGCCGACTACCCGATGGCTCATATTCTCCCCCACTGGACCTGGCCCGACCGCGTTGGTCAGGTCACTCCGGTTCACGTATTCTCATCCGGAGACGAAGCTGAGCTTTTTGTGAATGGAAAGTCAGCTGGGCGGCAAAAGAAGGCTGAGTATACTTACCGCTTCCGCTGGGATGACGTAAAGTACCAGGCCGGCGATTTGCGTGTGGTGACCTACAAGGGTGGCAAAGAGTGGGCGACGGACACGAAGAAGACAGTTGGTGCTGCGGCAAGGTTGAACGTAAGATACTATGTTCCTTTTTCTATATTCTTTTTTTCCCGATTTCTCCCTTGGGTGCTCAGCAGCAAGAATTACTTGATTAAGCTCTTTCTCCAGCAAGTCTTTATCTGGAGGAACTTCTACTGACTCTTTCTTTTGAAGATCACGGCGGACCGCACTAGTATATCCGGGGATGGGTACGATCTATCCTTCATTTCCGTCGCTGTGGTCGACGCAAATGGTGATATCGTGCCTCAGGCTAGTAACAACATTACTTTCTCTATTTCTGGCCCAGGTAAGATTGTATCAACAGACAATGGCAATCCGGCCGACTTTACTGTCTTTCCGTCTCCGAGTCGTAAGGCATTCGGTGGCCTTGTCCTCTCTGTCGTACGGCCAGATGCTGGGGCCTCAGGAGACATTATAGTCTCCGCCACTTCGCCTGGGCTGACAAATGCATCGACTACCTTACATGCTAGTTAGGTCGATGCGGCTCTACCTATTAGAGGCGGGGTCATAGATGTATATAACTAACATATTCTTCTTAATATACCTCACCTTGAAGCTAGAATTTCGACATTAGATCCGAACGTTAGTTGCTAACGGTTGCATGCCCGACTCTTTAAGGAAAAATGACTAGAGAATGACTCTCAAACGCCATGCTTAACAATATTTCAGACTTATTCCATCTCTGTGAGTAGCTCTGGTCGGTGGTTATGTAAGCGAGAGAGCCGTAGAACTCATTCGTGCAGCTCGAAGGCCAGGCGAGTGTATGTGCCTTATCCTGAAATTATTATATTTCATTTCGACAGTTAAGAGCGCTCATCTATTGGGCCTACTAGCGCTCGCGTGCGCATCCACCTCCATGCCCTTGGCGGACTCAACCCAGTCAAGCCAATTTATTTCTCCATCCAGGTCAAAATTGATATCCATCTCGTCGTCCATGTTGGCAAAGACATCTACAGCTGGATCGGCATCAGCCCAAAACCAGCTAAGTAGCCCACCGTTCTCTGGGTGACCATCAGACCAGTCGACAGCGGGTTGGGAGAAAGCATTATAATGTAGTCCATTGCTGAATGACTGGTCGAGTGACATGGTGTCGTAGGCTGTTAGAGGTACAGAAGACGTATGACTGGTGACAGGATCTGCTATCATCCGGTCCGTAACAGCAGGATAGAACGGCTGGGAGCCTGAGCTGGTTCCTCTAGTGTTTTTCGGACCAAAGTAAGTGGAGTCAGGAAGTGTCTGCGCTGAAGTCATTGGTTGAGAAGAGGCGGGCGAAGTCCGCTTCTCAATTGCTGGACGCGCCAATATCTGTGCATGATCTTCAGATTTCTCTGAATTACCCACAAGCCTGCGCCACCCCTCTCGGAAGAGATCAGCTGCACCGCTGGCAGAGACAGAACCAACGGTTGAAGGTACAGGGAGCTTCATATCCTCCTCATCGAGTTGTCGTGCAGCCAATGCATCACCACGTAACCTTTCGAGCTCAGTGTCACGATGTTTTCGAGCTTTCAGCATGAGCTTCCGCAAAGGAACCCAAGTCCGCAAGCCCTTGTCCAGATTCGATCTAGCCGGAATCAGCCAGGGGTCGTGTAATGCGATCCAAGCTCGTTCGACGATGGATGACCATGGGCGACGGCATATATCAATTAAGAGATAAACAACAGCGTGCCAGTGCGTATACGTCTGAAAGGCCCAGCGCCACTGGCGACAGGCTTTCTCAGCATTAAGGGCATGATTGAACTCAGCAACCTCAATTGCTGCCACTAATAACTTATTCCTTACTTCGTCCGAAAAGTGTTCGCCTGGGGATGAGAACAGGACAGGCAGGTGAGTAAAAAGCGTCAGCTTCCCACCCATAAGGCGTGTGACAACAACTGGGACCCAATATGTAATATCCCCCGACTCCGTTAAGAAGCGCAGGTAGCGTTTCTCCAAAATAGCGTAGGTTGTGTCCAAAAGACGGTTCTGTTCTTCGAGTCCGACGCCGGGCGACATCATCTGCCTTGAAATATTGCTAATATCCATGAAGGTGAGGGGGACAGTTATATCAGTAAGGCCCTCACGCTCCATTGGTGTCTGTTTGGTATGAACATCAATCTCGTCATCATTGATATTCAAGGGTAGCTTGGTATCGAAACTCCCATACTGAATGGTAAAATCGGTACCCTGGTCTTCTGATGCTCGCACATCAAGTGCGCATAGAGAATACCAGACTCGTCTTCGTATCTCAATCTCGAAGGGGGTTAGGTGCTCAAAATAGGTACCGTCACGTTGTAGCCCAAGGGCTTGGCCCATGCGAATTACCAGGCCGGTCATCATCCAGACAAACCTCGGACTATCATGTCGACGAACTAGGAACAAAAATATAGCAAATGCCTGCACCAGCACTACATCAGGTACATTGAGAAAATCTGCTCTGGCAAGGGCGTGCTCCAATCCAAGCCGATATTTGAGATTCAGCTCAGTCTTGGTGGATCCAAAATTACTCACAACCTAAGAATAAACAAATTGGTAAACTGTCATTCAAGGGGTCCATGCGTTGAAGGGAAGAAGGAACTCACATCATCTTCATCCATTGATGTGATTGCTGCGTAGTAAATGGAGAACATCAACGCTTCGTTTGCTGGTGTCAGTTGAATGATATCGTTGCCCCTTGGACGCCGGACCATCTTTTTTATAGTGGGCATGTGAACAATCTGGACGATATAATTGACATTTTCAGAGAAGACGTCCAGGAGGAATGGTATTTGGGATGGTAGGGGATGCAACTCGCGGAGGTCCGGACCAGACGAATTGAGGTTATGTCGAAATAAAAAGGCATGCCGTTCCGCTGGTGTTCGCTCGAGTTCGCGAGTTGATGGTGATGTACCCGATAGTCCCTCATCTTCTGAGGAATCGGGGCCGACTTCAGCAAGGGATTGTGCCTCTACCTTGATCTCATCAATCTAGTATATGGTTAGACACCATTGGAAAGCAAGAGTGCTGATGATCGAAGCTAAACTATATATACCTCGTCGTTGACGCGGGACCAGAAACCGCTGCTCACATAGCGACTACGACTAGCGTCATTAAGTACCAGCCTGCCAAACTGCGACTGGATGTTTCCTGTGCTCATCGTAGAAGATGCAGCCTTCTGGTGATCAGTATCACGGTCATTAGGAGAGCTGCCGGGTGAATTGCCCGTCGACGAGTTGGCGGCGGCGTGAGCTTGTTCTAGCTGACCGCTAAGGTCTTTAACAAGGCTTTCTAGATTCCGCAGTCTCTCCATCATTTGATTTGCGACGGGATCAGCAGCCTGCGCTGATCTTTCTCCAGCCGCTGCATTTTGGGCGACACGTTCGAGACGCCGGGCCCATCGCGGCGGGCGATCAGTTGACGGGAAGACACATGCGATGTTGGCTCGACGGCAGTTAGAGCACGGCGATTCTTTGTCGCACCGGACCTTGCGAGACCGGCAGACGACACAGCTACGCAGTTTCGGCGGCGGCGCGGTAGTAGTAGTTATGGATGCTGCTGCAGTAGATAATACTGATGATACAGTCGCACGTTTCTCGGCCTCCGAAAGCGAAGCCGAAGACCCGCCGCCGTGTCCATTGTTGTCCGTTGGTCTCGGAGAGGACTCGGCAGCTTTATCTGCCTGTGAAGTCGTATGGAACATAAGGAACTAAAGATATGTCTTTATGCGATACTCGGCAAACAAACTCGATAAGTTTTGAGCTTACGTACAGTCATTTTGAGGTTTCTCCTGAGAAAATTCAATTACCGCTTCTCTCCAAGTAGGCTGCTGCTTAGTGAGCGTACAAGCTGGAAGTAGTACCTAGGTACGTGACATCAAACACTTCATCTGGTACATATTATCAGACATGGAAGTTATATTCTCTGTAAAAGGTATATGCATAGAAAAGGTGCAAGACTAAGCCTAAAATCATTTAGCGCCTGCCCTTGTTCAAGTCAGCCATCATCATGGCTAAGCCACATCGGCCCCTCCTCGCTTCCAAGATACTAACAGGGACCGAAAAAGGAGCGAGCTGATGGCCGCGGCCTTGCTCTCGGGGCAGCGTCGTCGTTGAATTCTTTTATAGCCAGGTAATAAGTAAGTAGGTATCTAGGCAAGCACTGAAGATGGCGAAGATAAAAGAGACCAATGTTGCCATTTTTCTTTCGCATCAAAATACCATCAACATCACCATCACTACCAGCATTCACTTACACTAAGCAACTCCCACACAAACACACACAACCACCTGCCACCTCAGCTAAAGCTATCAATATAATGTCTGTTCCTCATACTGAAACAGTTGCCTTTTTCGGGGCCAGCACCGGAGTTGGCCTGGCAGCACTCAAGCACACCCTTGCCACGGGTCGCCAATGTGTCGCGTTATGCCGAACCCCAGCAAAGCTCGCTGCCATCCTTCCCCCTCAATCCCACCCGAATCTTAAGATCGTTCAAGGAAACGCCCACGACGTCACGGCTGTCTCAGCATGTCTTCTTGCCCGTCCCGGCGCACTTGTAGATCATATCATCTCAACAATCGGCGGCGCCTTCGTTCCGTCTAAATTGAGCATCGATGATCCGGAGGTCTGCAGAAGGGGTATGGCTGTCCTCCTCGAGGCTCTCGCCAAGCTGCGCAGTGATGGCGTCGTCGGCAAGCCTTATATCGTTGTCTGCAGCACGACGGGCCTATCACGGTTTGGTCGTGACATTCCCGTCGCTATGATCCCGATGTATCACGTTCTTCTCAAGGTGCCGCATCAGGATAAGATCATCATGGAGGACAACTTAGTCTCGAGCGGAGAAGATTTCACAATTGTGCGAGCCAGCTTGATGGTATCTGAAGAGGAGACTACTAAAGACGTCCGCGTTGGCATTGAGGACCCTAAGACTGGACGCGAGTCTGCCGCAATTGGGTATACCATCACTAAAGCGGACGCTGGAAGATGGATCGCAGAAAATCTGGTATTGAAGAAGCAGGAGAAATATTACAAGAAGATTGCAAGTAAGTATTCTCTTTTAATTCTTTGCTTCCTTTGGGGATTCACCGGAAGCAACCCCGCTGGTTTATCCATTCCGTTTTTTAGGTGGCTCTGCGTACCTTATCTCTGGCCCGTGCAGCAAATCCCTCTAGGTCCATGGTGGCTGACTCTTCGTTTCTAGTGATCACGACCTGAATAGCAATGCTGAAGACAGTACAGTAGAGTGCTACGGTTTACATAGCGGGGCGTTCTGGATTGTATAACATGTACTTGATTATGCCATAGACTGGTCTTGGGTTTCTAGGGATACGTGGGAAGAATCGAATAGCCTATAATTTACGTATGCATATAAGAATGTACTTTTTCATACAAGTTACGAATACTAATATTGATATGCGAACCGTGTTGCCTGCACGTCAAGCATACCACGCTCTTTGTCTTCCTAACATTGCACTTTCGGGCATCAGGGTGACACAGCGACTATCGGTGATCCAAAGAGGTGAATGTATGAATCATTCTAGGGATTTCAGTCTGGAGCTATCTTACTTAGTTGATGGAAGTTCAGAAAGTAATAATATTGAGCCTTAACTCCTCTACTACGACCTAGCAGTGACCTATCAGCAAGCCCTACCTCACTCTGAAGTGGATATTTCCTAATAGCAATGCACTTCACATCCCGCCGCCGCACCTAGAGCGGATGCGTTAACTGATCGTTGCTCATATAGAGATAGGTTAAGAAAGCAACTAGTAACTAGCCTCAATCAAGCACGAGGTTTGAATCAAAGTAATTATTTCTTTTTTTCGAGTGTGGGCGATAGCACACGGGCTTAATTACCGCTAGTCTAAGGCAGATCCATGTGGCCAGAACAGCTCTCACACAGTATTATTGGACTCTCTGTGCCAGCGAAAACAAGAACAGAGCGTAGCTAAACTAAATATTCAACACCAAAGTCTAATTAACGTGCACGTCCTCAATCGCCCTCTAGTTGAAGCTCTTTTCAAAGTCAAATGCCAAAAATTGGCTATTGTAAGAGCCAGGCAGGCCTGCTGTCCACGCTGCTATTTTTAACATGGACCAAACAGCACCTTCACCGTGCTGGATCCGAAGCCCGTTATAGGCTCCAACTACGAGGGTGAAACCCTCCAACTTTAGCTGGCTTATCAAAGTAATTAGAAAAGGCTGAAGCAAAAAGGACCGGTTTTATATTCATAATATGCTCGCATAAAAAATTTATAAGTGTCAAATTATAAGCAACTATTATTTAAAGATAAAGCAAAACCCAGGTTGCTTCAATCCTGCGAATGGTGTTGCAAAAAGTGCATGCTTTAAGACTGCGCTTACTATGTAGAAATAAAGTTAACTGTTAAGGCAACCAATTTCTGTATTTTGCTGGTTGCCCATTCACACTAGGCAAGGGATTTCGCCAGGGTCTCGTTAATAAACAGCAACAGGCTCGGGCCGGACTTAGGCTCAGATCATCCGTTACCTGGTTCGCGTAAACAAGCTGACAAGCTCAGGGCGCGTTCACAACTTTACCTCGTATTGAGAACCCGCATGCCGGTCAGATTCGTCATCAGCATTCCTTCACGTACGCGTAACACTCCATACACGAAGCAGGAATCCTCCAATATCTCTCAATAGAATGATCATCAGTTGTCCAACAAGAGATCTCGTAAATTTTATTTAAACAGTGTAGAAACTCTCATAATCTACAGGAGTTGCTGTCATGGGTAAGTGTATTTTTGACAGGGGCAAAATTATACGGAGATGCTGCCTGAGGTAAGGACATGCACTTCGCCGCACTTCATTTCTGCAACTCGAGATGATCGTCGTGAGAAATGCAAGGCTGTAGATTATGTTCAATGTTGTATTGCGGTGATGATTACAGGCCTCGGTCGTCGCCAGGTTGTAAAAATACTCGAACTTTAAGCTCACGACGTCTGAAGCTTTCTCTATATAAGATCAGGTTGGTTTCTCCTTGGCATACACTGGTTGGCTTAATGTACATCCACTTTTTCCAGCACAAGTCAAGAGTCACTGTTGCATCATGAAACCTTTACTCTCCATCGTCCTACTTGCCTTTGGCATTGCTACTACAGCTACGGCGCAGGTAGTTTTACACCAAGATGGACCATTTGCTCTGCGCATCAAGGGGCAGGCTAAAAACAGCTCGATCGATGGTAAGATTTGCGTTTTGTAATCCCCTCTCTTTGACCACCCGCACGCACATGATAGTGTCTTGCTTGTTTATTTATGAATTTTATACATACAGCTAGTGGCCAGATAACCTTATTGTACGAAAACGCGATGAATAACACAGAGTAATTATAGGTTACCTTCACACCGTCGACTTGGGGCCCGTATTGGTGCAAAAACCAGTCCAGTACGAGGCCATCACGGCTCCGCCTGTAGGCAATACGTCTTACGAGTTCTATTTCAACTACACCGGAAACAGCCAGTCGGACAGCAGAAATTATACAGTGGGATTTTTCCTGACGGATCCCATAGTTGGAAGTGTCGAGAATTCGCTCTCCTTCGGCAAAGCCATGTCCATACAATACGCGGCCGATTCCAACGTCGCTTTTGCTCTGTTCGGCTCGGGCAGTGCCACAGCCACCGGGTTCGACGCAGATAACAAGACATTCATCGAAATCTACTTTGACGACTCGACTTTTGTCCCGGGCCAGCCGCCTAGACAAGACCAGACTTTCATCTACTGTAAGTTTGAGAAACATTTTGATATTCTTATTTTTTTCAGCTACGAGAGAGACGCGCAGGGCCTCTTATTTACCTTTTAATTGCCTACTAATGTGCTATAGATCACTGGGCGTTGTGCTGGCAGTTCTTTGGCCGTGTTTACATACCATCTTTGTCTTGGATTACATATGGCCAACCTCACAACCCGACTTGCGAACCCGTTGACCTCATTAAAGAGGCGCTACCGGGATATAAGTCGGGTTAGGGAAACTCCTTGCTTGACTACATCTTGCGGGTAGCAAATAGGTCGGTTCTTGCATTCCATAGACTACCTACATGCCCCTGTAAAGACTTTGTACTGTCCCACCAGCCATTATCTTCCGTCATCCGCTCTCCGTCATCCGAACTTCCGTTCCCACGGAAGCGTTATATTAGTTGAGGATTCCAAGATATATGTTTCCCGTAGAATCATTATTCAAAACTGGATCGTTCGTCGCCCTTCACTCGTCCTAGCCACTAGCTGAATCAACTTGTCCATCATATTAGGCTCGAATAAACCTCCGCATCTTCTCTCAACACTACTTACGTATTATATCTCTGCTTAACTAGAAAGTCGGTTATTGATCCGAGATGCCTGCCCGTATAAACGAGTTTACAAACTCGGAAAGCGAGGATATTTTCGATCTCGGTTCGCTTATATCTAAGAACGGCTTCCTTCCAGTCGAGCAACCTCTCAAATTCTTACCAGATGAATACTATCAACCGTGGGAACAAATAGTAGACCAGCTTCCAACCTTGATAACAGAGAAGATAATTCGTAACACCGTAGACAACTTGGAAGTCCTTACAACCGCAAGATTAACTACAGAGGCTGAGTGGCAGCGAGCATATGTGATTCTGTGTTTCTTGTCTCACGGTTACATTTGGGGCGATGATGTCCCTTCTGAGGTAAATATTCTCTCACTGAGTCATAATAAAGAATGGCTACTAAACTTGCCCAGATTCTACCACCTTCAATCACCGTGCCTTTTCTCCAAGTGTCGGAGCATCTCGACCTCCCACCAGTAGCGACCTATGCAGCGCTCAATCTTTGGAACTTCAGCTGTACAGGAGACAATTTCGCAGATCTCGACAGCCTGAAAGCCTTGCACACCTTCAGCGGAACCGAAGATGAATCCTGGTTCTTCATCTTATCCGTAGCCGTAGAGGCTCAAGGGTCCCACATCATCCCCCTCATGCTCCGGGCCATGGAAGCCGTCAAGCACACGGACTACGACACAGTCACTAGCGCGTTAACTCAAATGGCTTCCTGCGTTAGACAGTTGACCCGATTGCTGGATCGAATGTCCGAGAAATGCGATCCCATGGTTTTCTACCACCGAATCCGGCCCTTCTTAGCTGGGACGAAGAACATGGCCGCTGCCGGTCTTCCCAATGGGATGTTTTACGACGAGGGCGACGGAGTAGGCTGCTGGAGACAACTTAGAGGTGGCAGCAATGGCCAGAGTTCGCTGATACAGTTCTTCGATCTGGTGCTGGGCATCGATCATACCTCCACCGGCAACCGCCGACCACAGAATGGAGATAGCAGTAGCACTGGAAAGATGGCCGCCAGCGAGATGAGTTTTCACGAAGAGGTTAGTGTAGACTTGGGTGGATACGCTTTTATTATGTATGTGTTCTAGCTGACTGTTCGAATTTTCAGGTCCGTCTCTATATGCCCGGTCCGCATCGGAAATTTCTTGCAAGCGTGTCGCGAAAGAACAGATTCAAAGACTTTGTGCTTTCAACTTCAACATCAACATCTCCGTCACCTAAACAGCGGCGACTACAGCAATCATATCAAGATGCAACAAGAGCACTTGGAGACTTCCGGACGGCGCACATGCAAATGGTAACTCGATATATCATCGTACCGTCCAGAAAGCCAGGCCCCTCTTCGTCAGGGACGAATCTAGCTACTGCCTCCTTGCAGTCAAACTTAAGTAAGGGGGTCGTGGCGGAATTTACGGGGACCGGGGGCACGGAGTTGATACCGTTTCTGAAGACTACCCGTGATGACACATACCGAGCAGGGCTAGCAGTGTCGGCTCAAGGATATCTCGATCATCAAGTCACATAATATATCAGCGGATATCAAGTACAAACGAATTGCGTCTTAATTCGCATACTAGTACAGGGCGGGATCATTAGACAAGCGCTTAGAAACGGGATATAAGCCATTTGTGTCACCACCCCAGTCTGTTAGACTTGCGTTCTCTTACGTACTACTAGTATAATGATTAACTAAATCCTCATCTTCGGCCTTTCCGGAACGAGGAATATCTCAAGTAATGCTTATCTCAAGTTTGATACTTCGTGTTCTTAGCGCAGTCCTACTGGATCCAAGTCAGCACATCCGAAGTTCCGACATCCGCTCATACTAGATCCGTCCTTGTGGGTTGCCTCACCGTTCTTCCGAGGGAGAACAAATAACGACTGCAATCAAGGTGAAAAGGGTATGTGAACCGATTTCTTTCTCGTTCGAGAAGTTACACAGGACGACCTACACAGAGAATGCAATCAGATCCCGATATCTTGCCTCCTCTACGGGTTCGAGTGGCTCACGCATGTGATACGTGTAAGCAGAGAAAAGGTAACTATTTAGCCTATCCTAGTCCTAATTAGATGTCTTAAAAACTATGAACTCCTCCCTGTGGACGGAAGAGACATATCAGCAATTCCAATATATGACTAATTGACTCCGTGTATCAGTCAAATGTGACGGAAAAGCACCATGCGGCTATTGCAAAAGACGCCAAAAAGCGGAAACCTGTCACTTCTCTTCTTCCGCCAGTCGTTGCCATCGTTCCGAACCGCCCCGTGTATCCGTCTCTTCGCCGTCCGTTATTCCTCCGTTTCCGTCCCAGGTTACTACTACTCCTACTCCTACCGCAACACCAGCTCCGGCAGCCGCGCCGGCCGGAACATCCACGTCTCCAACCTTGACTCGGAACAGCGATGTATCGTTAGAGGAAGAAGCCGAAGTCCCTCGCGATGCGCGTCTCATATGCGACGCCCAGGGCAGACTAGGTGAGTAAACTACCTCCCTAAAAAATCAACAATAAAACTACCGTACCCTACCTTACTTTTGAAGTCTCGTCGAAAAACTGATTGGCTAATGCTCTCCATGTTCAAGTCTTCATCGGCGACTGCGCTCCGCTCTCGTTATTTCAGACGGTCCGGCAGATCGTGACATCTCGGGTAGACCCTCACGCCTTCGCGCCAGAGACAAGTCGGGTCTCCATGCTCGAGAACATTAACTCGGAGGAACTCGTGCCACTTGGTCTCAATCCAGTAGTAGGAGAACCTGCGATCGATATATCCATTGTCCAGCGGCTAGTGGGAACCTTTCTTACTGTGGTATGTGTGTGCCTCTCTCCCCTTCCCCCTCCTATGCTCAATTAACCACCAATTTATACCATCTCATCACCGCTTATAACTCTAACATTCAAACAGACAAGTGGCCTAGTCGATCTCTTCGACTCCAACCAAGTCACCCATGAAATCTCAACATGGGCAACCCAAGTCAACCGCCCCCAAGACGTGACATCAGCCGTCAACTACCTAGTCCTGGCCATCGGGTGTCAATCCTCGGACGAACAGACCGCGACGACATATTTCCTGCGCGGGAAACATCTCGCCTTGGCCGCGCTCACAGGGAATCTCAGCGTCGGCACCGTCCAATCGTTTCTCCTCACGACATTGTATATGCTCCGATCATGCCAGATTAACGCGGCTTTCCTGTTCTTTGGTTCGAAACCTTTCACAAATAGGTAAGTAACGGCGTAGCAACCAGGAGCTAATGGGCTGTGCGTATATAGGAATAGCAGCGCGAGCAGCCTACGCGATAGGCCTCCATCGCACCGAAGTAAACTCTCGTTTCGGGCCTGAGGTACACATCCGAAGGTAAAAAAACTTCCATGAAGCTGCTATTGCTCACCAATGAACCTCCGCTACTTCTCCCCTCCCCCTTCCCCCCCTTTTTTTTTTTTTTTTTCCCAACACGAAACTCACTAATTTCCCAACACCAGAGACCGCCTATGGAAAAGCGTCCGCGTCCTAGACCTCTACCTAAGCATCTCCATGGGCCGACCCCCAGCCGCCTCCGACGCAGACTGCACCGTCCCCTACCACTCCACCTCGCCCTCCGACGGAAGCGAGGTCTACGACCTCCTCAACGCCTCGGTGCAGATCCTCTCCGTGGTCGAGGGGATCGTGTTGGAGGTATACTCCCGCCGCAAGATCTCTCTGCAGCTGACCGAGGGTATATCCCGCCAGCTTCGCGAATGGTCGAGTAAGTGGCTCCCATCCCTTCTTCGCGCCGTACAATCCAGGGAGAAGAATAGTAGCAGCAGCACTAGTAGCAACAGTCGCGAAAGTGGAAGCGAAAGTACAGGCGCGGTCCAGGTCCTCTCGTCGTATTACTACGCCGTCATGTTGGTATCGCGGCCTTTTCTCATGTACGAGCTCTGTAAACGGCTACCGGACAGTCACAGCACCACAGCGCCGCATCGAAACCGTTTATTTTTTGCAGAGAGCGGTGGCTCGGGGCGCGCCAAGCTAGCGAACGCTTGTATCGACGCAGCGACGCTGATGATCGGGATGATATCCGATTTCGTAGAGCAAGGGCCTTTAGATGGGCGCATGCCTCTGATCGTGTACGTTCCATTTCCCTTTTTCCCTTTCTCCAAACCTCCTCCCCTCCATTGTCATGTTCAAGACCTGCGTATACTCAACCATTATTACCAACGCAGCTCCTGGCTCTTCGCCTCATCCCTCGTAGTAGGCGTCGGTCTCCTAGGCGGTTTCGGGCGGTCTCTAGAAAAGCACGCGCGCACATCCGTCGCCGTACTGAACCACTTCGCGAAGCACGACGCGCACGCCTCACAATATACTCACATCACCGAGTCTCTGCGCGTCTGCGCGTTGGCCTACCTAGAGAAGCGAGACGCAGAGGATCGTCGACGTATCGCCGAGGACTCTACCCAACTCTTCGGGCTCATGCCCAAGAATCATTTTCAACCCAGTACCGGTACACACGCAGGGAGCCAACATCCTCCAGGGACGCGTTTGTCTGACATTCGAGATAAATCGGGATCGAACTGTTCATGGGAGTCTGAACCTTTCGGTGACTTTGATCCATCCATCTTCTCGTTCAGCGATGCCCATAATACCCCACAGACAGACTTCTGCCCTCCCCCTGGCAACATACATGATAGCGCAGATCAGGTGTTTGGAGCTATCAACCTTTTTCCCTTGCTCGACGGGAATGGCCACATCGATCTCGCACATCTACTATGAATCGAAACCGCTGGATATCTCACGTTGCTTGATTTTCCTCTTGACGATAAGCACATGAATAACGATCTTACTTAACCTCACACAACCAGCGTACCGGCAGTTTAAATCGATTTTACAGAAGTAGGATAAGGAACACAAGTACCACCTATATGGCGGGAGGAATATTCTCTTCGTCTAGTCTATGTTCTTTCCATGCTAGGTATCATGCCTTATCGTGAGGCTTTGTACGCTCATCAGTAATTACTGGCAAGAATTAGCATGGAATTCTTGACTATAGTCAACCAATGAGCACTGTACCCAGTTACAGATGTTGAATAACCACCCAGGGTTGACTCCACTAGGTACCCATTATGCATTTAGCAACTTTGCCTTCATCGGTCCTATTGTGCTGTCAATGAAGCTTGACGCCACAGACCATAGCGCAACTTGATATGTGGTTCCCATATGTGTATCTTAGTTGATCGACTATGGGCCAGCTCAGTGATAATCCATAAATAAAGTCGCTTACGACAGTCTAACCAAAAAGGCAGTGCGCGGGTGTTAAAGATGACCGGGAACTGTGCCACATTCGACGTTGTATCTTCAAGGGCTCCCCGAGTGACCCTGTTCTCTATCTTCCTCTTCTTCAAAGCCGTCATCAGTGCTTTCGAGGCCATGACCATGGATAGCGTATGTCGCAAGCCAACCCATGAGAGCGATTCCTGCGAATAGTCCCCAAGCTAGGCCCTCTCCCTTGGGTCGCACATGTGTCGATGCTGTGAACAGTGCCCCTGAGAGGAAAGGTCCTACACTGCGGCCGGCTGCTGATAGCGATTGCGCTATTCCGTTAAGGGTCCCGAGACTTGCGTGGGAGGCTGCCGAGTTCGTAATCTGTCATAGTTAGAGATTGTGCCATAACATTATATGGTAAAGAGCTACCACTCACTAACAACAAGACACTAGACAGACCCCCGACAGCGCAGATGTTCTTGATAGACAGTATAAAACCAAGCTCCACGTAGACCCAGATCTTACTGTCACCAAATCCAAAGGGTGGTTTGGAGCCCACATACCCAACAAAGGGCATCAAAGCCATTGTGACTGCAAATCCGAACAATGAGCCTCTGTAAGTACCTACGTTGCCCAGCCGACCCTTCAGCGGCCGAAACAAGAACAACTGGAAGAATATGGTAATGATGCCGGCAACGGATAATGAGACGCCAATTACGCTGGCGTGTAAGTTCCGCCCAGTTGGCTCGTCGGTCGAGGCAAAGATAGGGTATAAACTGTTGAAAGAGCTGTTCGACAGCTGAAATATGAGGCTCGTGGCGAGGAGGATCACAGTCGTTCGGTTCAAGATCTGACGCCAGGTTGCGGCGTCAGATGGTGACTTGGATGCATGATCACTCGCTTCATCTGAGTGCGGTTGTAGTAGACCTGTGTCCTCTCGTATCTCGGATTCGTTCTGTTCATTTCGTTCGTCACCAGCGCCATCCGTATCTCTTCCACCAGGCCAAGTCCACGAACGCGCTGAGCCCTTCTTTTCACGCTTCCAAAAGCAACGCAACCAAGGGAACCTTTCAAACCAGTCGGGGTGGTCAGCTCGGTCCTCCAGGGTTTCCTCGAACCATATAGCGAGCACGACTACACTAAAGGCCAGAAGCGCGGCAGCCAGTATGTTGGGCGCAAGGAAGGGATACCGGTCCTTAGCCAGCTTGGCGACTAGGAGCCCGCCAAGAGCAGGTCCCGTAATGCTACCGAGGCTATAAACGACAGGTAGCCATGTGAAAGCCTTGCTCTGATTACTCCTGTCTGTCAATTCGCCAAGGCAGGTGGGAACAACGGCAGCATTGCCATTCAGCAATCCCATAGCTACATGTACGAGGACGATCTGATAATAACGCGTGCAGAAGCCGAAGAGTGCAAAGCAGACACACAGGAGCGAGGTACCAGCCAACATAGTAGGCTTTCTCCCGACGATATCAGATAGGTAGCCCCAGAACAGATTTGTGGCTAGCTGAGCGAGGGCAAAGGCGGAAGCTAGAAGACCAACATATAAGCCGATCTGGTCGTGGCGAATGCCGGGAAAGGACTCGACCATCTCAGGCAAGTAGGGGGATATGGAATTGAGGGCCGACTGTTCAGCGAGTGACAGTAGGGCTAGCAATGCCAACTGCTTCACCGGTAGGGGCGTGGAGGCAGTATGAGGGTCGGGGGAGCCATCGTCGGCGTCTTCGGACTCGGAGCTCGGTCGGCGGCCAGCAGATTTGGGAGCGGGCGTGGGGAAGGTTTGGTAGTGGTAGTGGCTGGAAGCACGACGAAGGGCAGTGGACAACCTCAGTCTATTGTTGGACTGTAGGGTGGGCAGAGGTGAGCCAGCACGAAATGAGCCAGACCGGGAGGCTTGGGTCCCAGGCCGCGAACGCGCCGAAGAGGACGAGGCGGCTGCGGCAGCAACACTGGCCGCATGAACCATGATGCTATGATTCTATTCGTTATGGAGATTTTGGGATGATATCAGGTCGATGCAGACATGTTGGCGTCGAGTGAGAACTGGGGATATGGAGAGGTCGGGTCTGGGGTGGAACACGGAGACGGTCGCCCACGAAGGGAAATAATGGAAGCGTTAGGTTCGACGGCGAAGCGGACCACACCTTGAATAACCTCGAGTATTGGAAGTAAGGTATGAATGGTAGGTGAACCTAGTAAAAAACGTGGAAGAGAGACAAAGTTGAAGCTGTTTCAGTGGTCCTTATTTGCTTTTGGAGAAGTACCTATGACGACACCAAAGGCCCGCTAGCTTACAGGCCTACCTTACATGTAGGTACCTAGTGTCGCGTACCTTAGGTAGGTGGTCTAGATGCTGAGAGGCTTGAGGGGCTGGGTACTTATTTAGGTAGTTAGAGGTACAATGGGCCCGCATAAATGAGTTCACTACAATAAATCATACCAGGTCAAACTGCGAGGTCTTGCTCATATTTAAGTATGTACTACCTACCAGTAAACCCATATTGCAACTGGTCTCATGCTCTTTGAAGCAGCTAACGGTTAACCATCACAATGTCAGAGCTGCTTGATTATCTGTTTTATCATTGTCAGGGGCATCTCCTCTCATCACTCACATAATATCTACAAAGAGGTCATCTCAACGGTTAAGGTTATTTGAAAGCCGCAGAACCAAAGGATAAATGCATGTCTTCGCATTGATTCAATCTATTTCAATTCCATGTTGAACATACCCATCCCAGACAAAAATCCATCTGCCCTCAATGATATCCGGAAGCTTGAAGCCATCGTCTTTCATTTCAAAAAGATGTGTAAACGGCATGCTTGCTAGTAAAATTGGTCTTAGAGAGCTTGGCTTTATTAGCCTTAAATCCTTCGTCTCTTCTGCTGGATAAGTGTAGTCTCTCTACCGGCAACGTGACTGTTTCACTGTCTCTGCCGTGGAATTGATATCTGAATCCTCTACTCTCGGCTCTACAAAAAGGCACCAGGTCATTATTTCGAATCCTTCTTCCAGCCAAATATCTTCGACAGTGTAGACGAATGACCTTTATTCTCAGTGGGCCCCTCTTTCTTCGGGAGTTCCTTGGGGTCGATATCAGCGGCAGTGCCTTGCAGATGAGACGCAGGGTCGGCTTGGGCAGACCCGGACTTGTCGCTGTCAGTGCAGAGGCTAGCTCGAGACACGTTCTCGCCACAGCAAGATACAAGGACACTGGTCTCGTTCTTGCGCCCAGGCATGTCGAGGGCCGGGTTGCTCGTGAAGAAGTCCGCCGGTCGTATATGAAACTGGTGAATTTCTACTGGCCTGGCGATCATGTTAGTTTAAGTCGCAACGGGGAGCATCTTCATTTCTGAGGTTGGCTTTAGCACTCACATTACAGGCCAGTCCTCGACTCTGGGGTTATGAGTGAGCCCAAACACATTCCAAACGACGGGAGTGCTACGCTGCCCTTTTTCACTGCTCGTACTTGGCGTGTCGACGAACCAGTCACCCCTTTCTACCATGTCCTTGACACCACCCTCCTCCTTCTTGCTTTGGTTAGTAAACTCTCCCGCCGCCCACAGCTCTTCGTCACGGTACCCGGTAACCCAGAGATGATGTTTCGCGTACGGAGCCCTCGCCGCGTGCGTGCTGTTGTCATCTGCGAGCATGAGTTGAGTGGGATTCGGGAGAAATTTGTATCCAACATTCTTCCCGCTGATGGCGTTTTTCTTGTTCACATTTTCTAGCTTCACCGTCCGGTTGAATTTGGGCTCAGCATCTGTATACATGGCATGTTCAATCTTCTGTCGTCGAATTTCGTAGCCATTTCCGTATGGGTTGGTTTCAGGGTTCATGGGCATGGGATGAGTCTCCTCCAGCACCACAGCGGTATCGCCACTGCCGTACGAGTCGATGTTGGGGTCGATCCGCACCGCGAAGATGTGTTGATGGTTCTGAGCCAGAATGCCAGGAGATACCACATTGCCATATTCAGATGTCTTGCCCTCATCTATGGTCACGACACTCACGATTCCAGTAGCCCGGGTTTCAACCGTAATGCCACCGGCTGTGTCGAGCTTGTAGTTGAATATGTACTCATAGTTCGCGAGTGTAGCTACAAATTGGACCACAAATTCCCGGAGTCGCGTAACCACAGCACGATTCGTTCGGAAGTTGGTGTGTTTCCATCCAATACCTGAGCTATGTTAGTCTTCATCCCCTTTTTGGGTTTCCCGGGGAATGTGACTTATGTTACCTACCATTGTCCTGTTCATGTAAGCATACCACATTCTTAGCTAGCTCAGGCTTGCCCTCAGTATTCGTCACAACGGCATCCAAGTAATGAATGGCACCGAGACAGTCACATCCTAGTTTTAGGTTGTTGGCAGCTCGACCGATCCCGCCATCTCCGAAATCAAAGGCTTGCTTGCGGTGAAATGGTGGCCGTGGATCGCTGTATGGGACAGTCATCTCCGAGAATGATAGACGGAACAGAATCGGCCTATTGTCGTAGCACACATCATGTAGAACGGCGCCCTCTCGTGGTGTGAACCCGATGCGGAACCGCCACTTCTGCCACTCGACCAAGTTGTCAGAGTCGATTTTGAATGAGGCGCCCTCGGGCTGGGTGATATCGATTGGTTTTAGATCAGCACGCAGCGGTCGGTCGAGCAGTTCAGGTATGTATTCAGCTGATTTGCTGTGCTCGAAGAGCTTCTTGGGTTTGTCTGCCGCTGCCGCAGGGTACAGGCTATCGCCGGTTCCGCCCGTCGCCAGGCGGTCAATCCGGATCAGCTTTTTCGTGGCCATGTCCATGACCGGAATGATGGGCAGTGGGTAAGCGTAGTGATTAGAGTCTGGGTTCTGCTTAGACGCATCGTGGGCAAACACAAGACCTTGCATATAACGGGGAACATCCTCGTCCGGATCAAGTCCGCCATATGGCCATGGATCTATAACGACAGTGAAGTTTTCGGGAAGAGAGAACTCATCCATGGCCTCTTTAAACATGTCCGATGATACGCATGCGTCTTGGAACATGCCGAACTCTGTCGGCGTATAGCTTGTCTGGCAGTAGGCCGGGAAGGTCTTGCTACTATAGATCTCCCCTGCCTCAATATCGACGATAGTCTGTGTAAGCCGAGGCACGCCATCTTTGACCAGATCGAATAACACCGTCACTTGTCTTGGGGGTGTGGTTGCAGGCGATTGTCCAGCATGCTCTGCAATGAGGAACTGGACAAGATCATCTCTCTTTGGTTCATCCACGTAGATGGATCGGAAAAAGAGAACAACGCCCTCACCACCGTGCTTCTTGACAACGAGGTCCCGGGCGCGGACCAGCTCCTCGTCTACAAGAGGGCGCAACGGGTGAGGCGGCGGTTTGAATTTGGATGTTTTCTGTTCTGTAGACATCTTGTGTATGTAGCAAGACAATAATTGCCCCTTCTTCTTCTTGTGGTATTATCTCAAACTAACAAAACTATAAGGTCAAGATGACGGTCCTACTCGATAGATACACCAGGATTTAAATACCTACAGACAGATGAGGGAGGCCTCCTATATCGCGGCAGGCTTATCATTTCAACTGCTGCCCGAATCGAGGTAAGGTAGGAAGGTAGCTTTGATAAGCAAGCTACAAGCTACTAGACTAGGTAGGTAATTGACCAGTGAAAGAGCGTTTGATAGGGCGCATGTCGTTGTTCGTCGGGGCGTCAGGCGGAGAAAGTCATACATCAGACTTACCGACAGGGGGGTGCGAGGGTTTGTGAGAGCAACATATTTGCCTCATGTAGCACTTCTTGTATGCCCTTCGGCCATTGGCGCCAGATCTTGGCTCTATCCGGCAAGTCCTTGCGAGGAAGCTCGCAAATCACGGCAGGCCAACACTGGATGGGGTCTTGGCCGTGTAGGTAAAGGAATTGTCACATCCGTTCACCGGACGTTTGAACACATATCTTTCCAGATATAACCAACAATAACGGGGCATACCTATACATATCTGCCACATGGTGACCTTACTCTGGTACCTGGCGTTATTGAGCCCATGCGAGAACCCCGCGCCCGATACGACAGCGCTAAGCTCTGTCATGGAGGGGGGCGTGGAGGGGCGTGGAGGGGCGTGGAGGGGTAGCAAGGTGGGTAGCAAGGTACCTAACCTAGGTACATAGGTAGCATGGTTGGTAGCAAGGTTAGGCAAGGTAGCAACTGGAGCCGGATCTCCCCGATTCATCTTTATACGCAAGACATGTACAGTAGCTCTGTTACAGGATTGGGGGGTTATTCGTGGTTATTTCCGGGTTGAGTTGCCAATTATCCCTGTTCGATACATGCACGGCCTGTTGATCATATCATGGATGGTATCCATACTCCCACTAAGTCTTGAGCCGCAGATGCTATCACTTTCCTCGACTTCTCAGAATCCCATCAAGTCTTCTCTTTGGCACAACTGTACTACGGTACCATAATTCCAACCGACCAATTGGACCGCTTCGCTGAACCCCGTACTCCTCGGCTTTTTGCTGTGCAGTTCCGTCACTTTAGGTTGGCTGCGGGATGCACTGCGGGATGCAACTTATATCGATCGAACTAGCAAAATAGGCTCTATAGATCGATATAAATGAATGATCAATATCTTTAGTACGTAGCGAAGATTAAGCAGTGCTGTGGTGCAACGTCTTGGCTACTATTCAAGCTTTTCTACACACCTAATAAGGCTTCCGTAGGTGCTTCCACACAGTAGCTGTCTACACTAGTGATGCAGTGATGAGCGCGACCGAAATCAATGCATATGATCAGATCCTGGCACTGGCTTCCTACATCACAATCACCTCATATCTCAATCTGCCTCTTGATTAAAATGATACCCTGATTCACGAGACGTTTATAAGTGCTGCAGTCTGGTATGCACGGGCCTTATACGAACGCTCTTCCTGCTTGAGGTATTTAATAGGCACTCGAGTTTACGAATAGCCGAATATTGAAATATCTATCATGAAAAATGAAAGACGGGGCAATGGCGCCCTTACCGGTGAAAGAAAGAGTCAGAATTAAAATGCCTCATGTCATGTCGTTGTACTCAGAGGTCAATACCGTGTTGTACAGCTTATGTGAGTCCAGGAAGTCCAGCTACAATCCTCCCCCCCAGCGTGATGCAACGTCCGATTATTCACAACAACCAGTGATCTCAAAAGTGCTTCTCAGCTTTCGGCATCGGATGCCGTTTTGGTTCACCAGCAGACCTTCGTACAAGCCGCTCGAGCCGGCAGCGATCCTTTTTCATCGGCAAAACGGCTACCAGAAGTCTCCGAATGTAGTGAGCGTTACACCATACGTCAATTTACTTTTCAACCGTCATGTGGTCACATCTTCTCTTCGTAGTCTTGCTTGTCTAACCGTAGAAAACTCCATCATTATTGCAACCATCAGTAAATCATATCCGCCGGCCTTGCCGACGCATACGACACAGCCATAGAGGTATCAAATATACTAGTAAGAGACACATGGGAGCTATATTACAGCATATTAACGCCGCGTACTTTCTTGTATATAGTGAATATAATCATCTGATGCCTTGGGTAGAGAACTGGCAGAGATAGCACCGTTGGATCACGAGGCAGGAAATTTCGTTTGCCCATAACCATCCTCCCTACGTTGTTCCTCCCAACTTCCACCTAAGTAGTTGCTCTCAGTTTAATATCATTGAATATAAAAGTTCCTCTCGACAGGTCTGTGACGAGATTGGTCGGAACAAGTAGGTAGCAATAGATGTTAGAGATGAATCAATGACTGCTTATACTGGTTCCTCATCTCCGCAACAAATGACTCCGTGATTTCCTATACAAACAACTATCTGCTGCTTTCCGTCGACATGATGTTTCAGACATACCCTCTCAAGCCAGCAAGTCCTGCCCTTTCCCTCTCAGCCTTCTCCTCCTCCTCTAGTAGTACTATTCCAACTCCTTCCCCAAGCCCAAGGAAAAACCAGTTTCCTAAACCAAGGCTGCTAGAAGAACTAGGAGTCTCGCCAAGGGACAAATTCAGACATGTTGCCTCAGCCACGTATACACAGATACCGTCTTCACCTCTCTCAATCACAACCGGTGCTTGAGCCATGGGCATGGCTACCTGACGTTGAAGAAGGAGTACCTTCGCGTTCGCTCTCCATGTTCATTGTAAACATAGCCTTCTTTCCTTTATAGTAGTTCCCAAGACGAGAAAAGAAATAGGGTTTCTTCTCTCTAACAGAACAGAACTGAGAAACTACCTAGTCTGCTACCTAGTCTAATAGAGAAGTCAAAACCAGTGACAACTACGCAGCACAGGTACTTCAACTGCTTGGTGAGACCAGATAAGTATTATTTCGGCTGGACATGTCGCAAGTAGTAAAACTCCCGTATCCTCTATCTCTCGAAGGTTTCGCCTCCATCTCTATCTAGGCATCACTAACGCTTTTCTCCATAGTAAACGGAAAATCGGAGAACGTCTACGTTAAAGTAAATCTTAGTACGTATGCCCATCTCTTCCATCCCTTCCATCCCTTCCACCCCCTCCTTCCCCTCCTTTCCTTCTCCCCCTTCTCCTTCTGCCCCTTCTCCTCCTCCCCCTTCTTCTTCTCCTCCTGCTCCTCCTCCTTCTCCTTCTCCTTCTCCTCTCCCCATCTATCCTAACTCATATCCGCCACCCAGACAAAGCCCTCTACAACTAGCGAGGCTGGCTCTCCTGCTTCGGCACGCACGAGATAAAGTATAAACCCGACTCCTCCTGCAAGCCCAACGGTTAGCAACCCAACCCTAACTCGAAGATAACACGTACAAGAACGGCTGTCCGAAGAGACCCGACCCGCTACCGCTCGGTCCGACTTCAAATTCAACAGATACTATCATATACCGTACGCGGAGCGCGAGCGAGAGCAACCCGGCCGCGACGGGGACGCTGCCGCCCACTAGGGCGTCTGGGCCTCCGCCTACCTAGCGACTAGGTAAGCCAGGGTGGGGCTAATAAGTGCTTGACGTTGAAAATTACGAGGGAGGTATATATAAGCCTCATGTGTCTTATTAGAGAGTGTATTTAAATCGTGGGGGCACCCTCTATGATGACCTAGGGAAAGAATCTATATATACTAGGGTTTTAATCCTAGAGCCAAGCTATACCAAGAACTTTCCAAACGCTAACTCCTTTCGCCAAGAACAAACCCTTCAATCGTGCCGTAATTCATCTTTCCTCTTGCAATCGATCGTCGATATTCTTTAGTTAGATACAGTGAAATATCCACTTCACATCCAAAGATTACCAAGTCCCAGAAACCGGTAAGTCCCTCGAACTCTGGCCGACCATAAACTTGTACTCCCCCTCGACGATCATAACCCAATTCTGAGCCATTACATCCCAATAACTAAGGTCTCTCCTAGTCAAGTTGAAGGTAACCGTGCTCGTCTCCCCCTTCTCGAGAAGAATTTTATCAAATCCGCGCAGAGCCTTGACCGGGAAGTCAACCGTATCCGAATGCGGATAGCTCAAATAAAGCTGCGGCACAGCCTGGCCTTTGCTCGCGCCAGTATTAGTGATGTCGACAGACACCGTCACGTAAGTTGCCCAGAGATCCGGGTTTCCTCCCTCATCTCCTCCAGCGCCCGAAAGAGGCCGCTTGACGTCGTAGCCGTCGGGATAGGGATACGGATGAGACACGATGTCGTCGACACTGTCTAGATACGGATAGACGTACTTTTCCAGCTTCCGCAAGCCCACGGGGAAGAGCGCCTCCTTCGCATCTGGGATGCTGGTATCGTACTCTGGAGGTGCTGCGAAGTCCTTGGGCCGAGGAGCTGGTAAGGCGCTCTTGGATTTTACCTCCTTGACAACAACATTCTTGAAATCAAATGTGGTGTAACTCAAGCCAAACCCGAATGCGAATCGGGGCTCGATACTATACTTGTCAAAGTACCGATAATCGGTATACAAGCCTTCTTCGAAGTCTTGTTGGGGAACGATAGCATTCGGCGTAAACATGATCTTGCCACCCTCGCCGTAGTTGTCCAGTGTTTTGCCAATAGTCCAAGGTAGCTTGCCACTGGGGTTGACATCGCCTAATATGACATCGGCCAAGGCGTTGCCACTTTCCTGGCCAGGCAGATTGGCCAGTAATACAGCTTTCACATTGGGCAGGTCGATCCATCGCTCCACAACAACTGGGCCGACGGTGTGGATGACAACAAGCACTTGTTGACAGCCCTCGGCCACCTTGACAATTAGGTCGTCGCCGCCTTTCTGTAGAAACAGATCCGGTCGATCACCCTTTACTTTGTCCCAAGCAATGTAACCTTCTCCAGAATCAGAGTTGGCGAAGACGATGCATATATCGGCTTCTTGAAGCATGCCGGGCTGTTTTCCAAAAGGAGGGGTATTCGTCAGATATGTCGTTACGTTCACTCGTTTGTTATCCCATGCCTTGCTGAGAGCCTCGTCCGGCGAAATAAGATACGGGAATTCCACAGCACCGGATCCCCAGCCGGAGGCTAGTGTGCCTTGATTGCAGGCGCGATCTTTGCAGTAATTAGGCCCAAGGCCAGGGCCTGCATCCTCACCAAAGATGGCTATCCGCAACGGCCCGTCCCGCCGCTTGATCCTGCTTGCCGGCATGTTTCCATCGCGGGTGATAGGTAGCAATCTTTCGTTCTTCAACAGAACAGTTCCCTCTGCCGCGATCTGTCGCGCCAACGAAGAATGGTTTCCCATCACATTCACGAATTCATTGACTTTGCTTTCTTCCTGCTCTGTTGGACTTCCGGGGGCAGATACGCCCATTTCTTGGTCAGTCCAGGAAGAGAAGTTCGGGCCTTTACGGTCAAACTTAGTCTCGTCGTCCTGTCCCATCTGGTACCAGGCAGCGACAATGCGAGTAACCATGTCATTTAGCCTGTCGAGAGGTACAGAGCCGTTCAGAACGGATTTCGTGAGTTCAGGACCCCAGAGTGACTTTCCATCCGTCCAGAATAGCCCATCACCAGGCATGGTCATCTTCAAATTATCAAACGTTAGTAATCAAAAAAAACATCCAAAGTCGGCAAAGAACCACTTGTGCTCTCCAAGAGTAAAGAAAAGATAAATGAGATATTCCAGGCTTCACATACATCTAAACCAGCCAGTGCAGAAGAGACCCCGCCTCTCTGTGCGAGCCAGTCGCTCATCACAAAGCCTTGAAAACCCATCTCATCTCTGAGTAGACCATTCAGCAGCTTCGAGTTGCCACAGGCATAGGAATTGTTGATCATATTATAACTGCACATGACGCTTGCGACTCCTGCCTTTACCGCGTCGCCGAAAGGCCAGAGATACAATTCATGCATTGTCCGGTCATCGACATTTGCGGATAATGCGTTGGCTAGCCCCCATTCGAAAGACTGTCGGAAATGTTCCTGTTCATTAGCAACTAAGTGCTTGACTGTAGTATACGTTGTCAGCAATTTACCTCGAGTGTAGAAGCCCATTGGGGAAGGGAGAGGGCTGAGACATGTAAAGGTCTCAAGGCTCTCCGACACGATTCGATAGCCAGATAGACTACGGATTAAGAGAAGTGGAGGGAAAGTCTATGAGATCGAAAAAGTCACTTACTTGTGGCCATGACGCCCTCATCCTGGATGCCTTTTATGGATTGCGCAGCAGCAATACCTTGAAGATATGGATCTGCCCCAAAGCCTTCCCAATTCCTGCCACCGGCTGGCATTCGCCCAAGTGGACCAATACAGGGACCAAGGATGGCGTGTATACCTTTCTTTCGAGCCTCAATTGCATGAGCATTGCCCCATTGATACATCAGGTCTTTGTTCCACGTAGCACCGACGGTGATTCCAGCGGGGAAAGCTGTCGCATTGTCGGTGAAGCGTATACCCAGAGGACCATCTTGCAAAGCCAGTGAAGGGAAATCGACGTTGATCGCAGGTCCCGTATTACCAACGGCTGGTCCCATCTGCCATCCAGTTCCGGTCGTGATGTTCACCTTCTCAGGCAACGTCATTTTGGCCACCATCTCGCTCGCCTTTCGGTAGCTCTCGGCCCAACTCTTCGTGGTTCCACCCTTCGGCGTCGGATACCAAGGCGGTGATAAGCCATCGGACGGCGCTTCTTTATATTTCTTGAAGGCGAAGAATCCCCCCGTGCCGAGAGTAAGCCACACAAGGGCAAACACTGCTATAACGATGATGACGCATCGTTTCGACCGGGCTGCGAAGCACGAACAGCCCGGCCTTCGCAACCAGCGATTGCGCGGGTGCGGTTGAAAGGCACCCGAAGGTTTAGAGGTCGTGAGAGGGTCAGATTGAAGATACTCGGTCGCGTCGAGATCGGAATCGTCGGAGGAATAGCGGATGTCGTAGGAGCGTCGGAACCGCTTGCTCTCTTGATCCTCTTGATCGGGGTCCATCGCGAGAACTATCTGCTATACTTGTGCCAGTCACGAGCTCAGCAGTTCACTTCCAGTAGCCAGATTGAGAAGCGGCGTCGCAATAAGAATGCCGTTGCAGGCGTCTTCTCCTAAAGCGAAGGAAAAGGGTATCTTTGTTGCTACAGATGACAGGGAGGAGATAGGACGGTTATTGTGAGGTTCTGAATTCGGTCTCTAGGTATATATGGTCGCTCGTCTTCCTAACAGAGTACTGCAGCTAATTCTCCGGGAAAGCTAGCAGGTACAAGAAGACGTCTTATATGAGGTATTGATAACATTCAGTAAGATAAGAGCGATATGAAGAAATCGAATTGAAGCAAAACTCGCCCGCCTTCAGCAGAAATCCGGAACAGCGGCTGAGCTTCCCAACATGAAATATTGAAACCTGAGGAGCTTGGCATCTTCAGCTTTATAACCCCACGTCATCAGGTACCTGCACTACCCGTCAGAGCACTGACTAACTAGGATAGGCCTGTAATAAGAGCCCGTTAGTCCGCTAAAACCCGCTAACCTACAGTAGATAGCTTAGATCCCATATAGTGTACCTAGGTAGCTTCTAAGTTATTAGTACCACTATTATCGTAAAACAAATTCCCCTTTTCCCAACATTTTCACCCGCTTCTTTAATATTATGGTGGCAATCTACGATGATACGACAGTCAATGTCACAATGCGATTCGGAAACCCAATCAAATCGTATGCCATCGTGATAGTTACTATAAAGATCGCAGGCTAACAAGGAGCTGTATACACGCTCTTAACAAGAGAATACAGATTGATACATTGCCTCCGAGCATTAAGCTTGGCTCAAACGTCAGTGATCAAAACTGGTATATCAACGCCTATAATCCTTTCAGGCTAGAACAGCATGGCATGTTCCCTATATAATTCCCCTTTGCGTCCGGCATCACAGCTTCTCTTCGCCGACTGTGGCAGAGTCCATCTTCCAAGGTGTATCCGAACCAGACGTGCGTTTCTCGTCCGGCACAACCCTCTGCGCGTGGATCGTCTTGGGGTGTTTTCTGCCCGAGAGGTCCAAGAATATCGATTTGAACGTGTGCTTGAGCGTATGCCGGCCCTCAAAGATGGGGAATAATCCAACGGCACCCAACGACCCGAATATCCAAATGATGCCTACCGTCACCCACCCGGTGAAGAAGGGCTTGGAGAAGACATACGACGAGCCGTACATGGGGAACGGCCACAGGACCAGGAAGGCCAATGTCAGTCCGACAGTTGTCCACTTAGAGATCTTGCTTGCGCGCAAGAGCTTCGTCTGCTCGTCTTCGAACTCATCGCTCGTCTCGACGTGCCCACCTGCAGTGGTTTCCAAGTCGACGCCGGCCACATCAGCTAGGTCGTGATCATCTCCTCTGCGGATCTGCATCATAGTCTTCCAGTCATATCTGTCCTAATCGAGATCTCAGTTCAGTATCAAGTGATGAGGACAGGCACGACTTACCAGGCCAAATATCAACGTGAATAAGGGGACCAGCAGTACCGGCGAAAGTAGCGCGACGACTACGTATACGTCAGATCATCTCAAAAGCAAACGGGTTTCTCAGTGGGTCTTACCGTTCCCAGCAAGCATAGGATAATTTGACCCAGTACAAGCAACATCAAGTGTGCCACACTCCTTGGAAGCAGTGACAAGCCATGCGATGAGCGCAAAAGCGAGACCAAGAGGCGGTGATAGAGCAGCAGCCCATTTGTTCTGTCCTGACCACACGAGCGTCAAAGTGGCAGGTATCACCGCCGACGAGATGAGGCAACCCATCAACAGATAGAGGTAACCCATGGAAATGCCAGCGTACCAGAGGCCAACAGAGAATGTCGATATGAATAAAGCATACGCGCACACAATGACATGAGACATGTAAATGAGGCGCTTACCGCTCGCCTCGGGCTTGATATACGTACGATATAAGTCGTATGTGAAGATCGAGGACACTGCTATGAGTTCCGACGAGGTAGCAGACGTGACAGCGAAGAAAACAATTAGTAAAGTCCCTACCGCCCCCCCTTGGCCAAGCAGTGCGACGGATGCGTACGGCAGAACCAAACCCGATGAGATCTCATCCTCGGTCATGCGATTAGGATACGTTGGGAAAGCAGGCGTGTTCTCCAAGGCAAGGGCCGAGAGACCCATCGTTGTGGCGGCCAGCCAAGGGATCGCGAACCAGCTTAGGCCGCCCAGGATATAGCCAGGAAGTGCGTGAACGGGCGAGGCAGCTATGGCTTTGTTGTAATAGCCGTTGTCGAGAAACACGGTACCGAAATTGCCGACTATGTTGATTATAAAGAAGATGACTCCCTGTGTTGAGCCTATTCTGGAGATCAGCAAACGGGTACGACCTTCGAGACTTTCATAAACGCAGGACACATGCCCCCCACGAACTCTCATTGTGGTTCGAGTGTCTCTAAAACTCGAAAGCTAGTATCGTGAGGGATGTAAGGTGGTCCAACTGGTAAGAAAACCGCTTACGCATAGTCAGATAGCTGCCTTGAGCGTTACCGTCGACGGGGTGCGCAGCAGCCGCTTCAACCAGACGGTCAAAAACTGCAGACGGCGAACCGAGCACACCAGACGAAGCATATGCCGTGAGGGCGAAGATGATGATGATAATTAATAAGAAGAAAGTGTGAATCCAATCGGTTAGGATGGTAGCCTTGAGGCCACCGACCATCGTATACGCGATGACTCCAACGGGCAAAAGGTAGATGGCCGCGATAGTATGCATTCCCGTGAGGGCACTCACGGTGGCCGAGCCACCTACGACGAGCATTAGACTAACGAGAATATTCGTTACTAGTCCAAAAACCATGAACACGAGATGGGCAATAGTGCCGTATCTCGCCTTAATGCTGTTTTTGGGTCGATGTCCATCAGTCTTACTCATCATACTACGTTAACGATATAGGATAACTAGGAAAGACCTACACTTCTAGAAAGGTGTGGGCATTGGGCGCTCGTCTCTTCAGTTCAATGGCCAGGGTAGCGAAGAGGAGAATCTGAACAGTTGCCCCTGACGCATACCAGAATGGGCCAGATACGCCGTACCGATAGCAGACGCCCGAACTTTGAAGCAGCGTAGCAGCCCAGGTCCAGGAAGACACCACGGCGGAACCGACGAGGCCGCTCTTTACTGTCCGCCCCGCTGTGTTGAACATCTCCGACGTCTGAAGTTCCGAGTTATACCGCTTGAGGATGAAGGTAACAAGAATCTATACCCTATAGTTAGCGTGCGCCTACCACCAGCAGCAAGGCACTGCTTCTCACCATGCCTAAGGCAAAGGCAAATCCTAATCCAAGGACAATGCCATATCCAACGCCTTGCCCAAGAGGCGCGCCCGCCGCTGTCCCGTCCATGGTGATTGTATAATCCTCCTTTCGGGTGAAAAGGGACTTCAAACGTTATGATATGGTAAATACTCCTCTTGTTGACGGTGTATCTGGTATGTGCCGTGAGCAAAAGGGAGAACTCGCGTAGCAGTAGAGGTCGTTGAGCGCCTAATGACTACACAGCTTAGGCGAGTTTTCGTTCTCACAGGTGCTAAGGTCGAAGCCGGACTCAGATCATTCTGACGACGCATACCTTGTACTTATACACCTATACTATACCTAGTCGTAGGTAACCAGCCAGCGCGAGTGAAAGCATATTTACAGCACATGGGGTTCGATCTGATCTTCCCCCCGCCAAGACCACACTGGTAATATTCATCACGTGTACTTATTATATGTTTCAAGAATCTCCGATAGATATGAATGAACGGCAATGCTTAGCCAGGCTGGCTGGAACTTTCCTGCAGTTTACGTGGGGCGAAATCTTACCCATCGCCGCCGCTGTTCTACATATCATGATCTTCCAGCACTCGGATTGGATTGGCTGATAAGGTGTGTTTCTTGGACGTGCATGGCGTGCAACCTTGATAAGGCAAGAATGGCTGGCCATCAGAACCCCGACGTCGGGGGGTGGGAGTGTGGTGATATTGTCGTGTATCTCGATTGTGCTATGCTACCGTGCTACGGTAGTATCATCGTGCATACCTAGGATTCGATCGCATTGCTCGCGTGCCCTACTTAATTCTAGGAATTGTGTAACAAGTTCCCAGCTGCTCATACCGTAAGATGTACCATCGGCACCTATCGTCAAGGATATATGCGTACAACTTCAAGATTGAAGAGGTCCGAGTGTTTGATTGTGCGATAGTCAGGCTAAATCCATGACCTTCATATAACATGTAAGCAGAAAGCAAGCAATAGGCTTCGGCCAATAGCGAGCGTTGACAGCGTAGATAAGAAGTCGAGATACAGAGCAATGTGGTTTCGACTAGTTAGAAGCGGAGTTGTCCGTTATCAGTTGTTTCTTTTGAAAGTTTCGAGCTGGGCTTGCTTATTAATGATTGACCCCAACCCGCTCGGGCGCACTTGGCGGCGTCGTGGGGTGTGTGTGCTGCGAAATGGGCCAAAATGAAACTTTGTGAGTGAAAGTCCTCATTTTGGCTGTAGTTTCGGTTGCGTTCGTCTGTCACCCAAGAACATCAAGGGCACGTGACTGTTCTGATAGGATGCCTAATGTACTACATATGCAACGGTATTCATGCAATGCATCTCGGTCTCAATTCTGTTGCCACATTTCAGCTAAAAACATGCTGTATGAAATAGAAACGAGTGAGAGACCGGGCGCATTGGTCTCATATCATTCATACCCTGTTCACCCTACCAGATAAGGTGTTTTTGGGGGGATAGATTGAACTTAATGCTCGCAATACAGTCCTCGACTATTTGCAGGGGCTGTATCTTGACTTGTGAGCAACATACTCTGACCAAGTCTTGATATATATAAACATATAATACATATCTGGTGCCAACGATACCTTGGTCTCAAGGATCCTCTGCAGTAAGTTTCATACTGTTGATTCCTGTTTGGCCTATCTTGTCTCATTCCAAATCTTGGGTATGAGCGCTAGGGAAGCATAAATGGCTTGCTAACGCAAGCGACGACGCCGTTTGGTTCAGTTCCTCCATTCGGTTATGGACGGCCTATAATTCGTTCCAAGGTGAGCCACTCGAATGCTCGATTGGCCAGCTTTCAATCAAGGACACCCACGGAAGATACGAATGGCCGCGGCAGGCAACTCCCCAGCTCCATGTTCATCCTAGAGCTGATGAGTTATGATGCGCTAGCGCTGAGATCCCATCTATCATATGAATACCCTCAAGAACTCCACCAAAGATATGATAGCCATCGCCTGCCCGTACGGCATGCTGGTGATTGGGATGTCCTTGTAATGCTGCAAGTCATGACCCATTCCTGTTCCGAAGGATGTGTTGAGGAGTTCACCATCGGCATCGATATTGTCCAATACTCCTTGTATCGCCTTGAGCGCTACTTCTTCATACTCCTTTCCAATGTACTTCTTCCGCTGCGCTTTGAGGATGCCAAATGCGAAGCCCGCCGTCGCACTCGCCTCGACATAGGAGCCCTCCTCCTCGGGATGGTCCAGAAGCGTACGCCATAAGCCAGATGGTGTCTGCAAGCTTTTCAGCGCTTCACACTGCGCGTTTAACGTGTCGATAAGGTGCGTGCGGATAGGGTCGTTTGGAGCGAATTCCAATAACTCTAGAAAGTCGGGGATGACAATGGTCAGCCAGGCATTTCCTCTCGCCCACCTAGCATCTGCGAAGTTGTGGCCGCCCTCGTGGAACGTCCAGCCGTGGAAGAATAGCCCGGTCTTCGCGTCGAACAGGTATTTGATATGAAGCAAGAATTGTCGCTTGGCCTCTTCGACGTAGTGCGGTCTGTTGAGCAGTTTCCCGATCTTGGCCAGCGGCATGACGGTCATCATGAGCGTGTCATCCCACAGCTGTTGGTCGTTTTCCTCAAGATACGTGATGTGTTGCATGCCGCCGTACTTGGTCCGTTCCAGGTCGTGATAGGCCCATTCCGCCCAGCTGTCTAACCAGGGCAGATAGGTGATGTTCCCGGTCTTCTCATACACGTGGGCCAACGTCAAGAAGACAGCCATTGTGTTGATATTTTTGGTCGTGCCGCCAGCGGCGAAACGGTTGGCGAACCAATCCTCGATGATTTTGAGATATTTCTCATCGCCCGTGAGAGAGTAGTATGCCCAGATGCCGTTAAGACCGATGCCATGCGTCCATTCCCAATCATTCCATCCTTTCGTATCGATCACACGGCCATCTGCTAGCGTCATCAGGAACTCTCCTGACTTATCCTTGATGTTGACCAGCCCATCGATCAGGAGCCTGATCTTGGCGTGAATGTCGTCGGACTTGAAACCGTGAGCTTGGGCAGGCATGTTCCGACAGTGTGGAAGATTCGTAATCGAACTGTTTAGTGTTGAAGGGATATGGTACTACTATTGATACGATTTATATGAGCCTTGATATATCTCTCACAACAGCTGAGCCAATGCCTCTCTTCTAAACCACGACGTGCTCCGCAATCGTAACACCCAGAATCCGACCCTCTGTTGCTATCATCGTTATAAAGCGTATTGATGGCGATTATTGTCGCCTGTTAGCCAAAGAAACTTCGTTTGTGGAGAGACACAGAGATGGGTGTGAGCACTAAGACGTGATCTTCCCCGCATTCATGCACGATATTTAATACCAATAACCCGCAGCGAGGGCCAGCGTCTTGGGATGCTGACGTGCCTTTGGTGGAATATCCTTGCCCTTGTCAAAAGATGTGATTTTCGGATAGCATTACACCGAGAGCCAACTACTCAGTCCTAGCCTCTGGGTAGATGGTGGGGAAGGCCGGGGATTACAAAGGAATGGGGTTGAAAAGATACCAACTCTACATGATTCTTCCCTTTAAATCTCACCAAAGGCCTACTAGGCTGATCTGGTTATATTGAAGGGGGCGCTTGTAAGCCAAAGCGTCAACCCAATACTTCGGTATATCGGTTTAATATGTGCCTTTGTAACAAGCTGCAACTGTCAACCTGGACGAGTCCAGCAGGACCCCAGGTGGAGAGATGTGGTTTCCCCGCTCCTTTATCCCCAGGCTTTGGAATGGGAACCCGAGATCATCTTGTATTGATGATACTCGAGATCGGTCGTACATATAATTCCCCATTAATCTGAGGGTAGTCAAGCGGCTATCGCCACGTGCTACATGCGCTCATGATGTATACTAGCCGAGTGTCTAGTCTTTTCCAAAGCTCAAGCTACAGCAAGTTGCGATCTAGTTCCATAACTCTTGTCATTATCAATATACCGGCACCGCTGTTTACCCCAGCATAAACCCCAGGTAAGCTGTCCGGGGGGAGCCAGCGAATTACGACGAAAATAGTAACCCATAGGTCTGGTTGTTCTCCATAGTCTATACATACATATAACCATGGCAGGGATTAATAAGACCCTAATACATAAGAACTAACACAAGCTGTTTAAAAATCTCATCTCCGTCCTTTACGTTTTGTATCGACCCTCTCCCACAAATGCCTAGTCCCCGTTCGGAGGACTTGTCATCTTCCCATCTTTTTGCAGCTCTACCGTAAACACAATACCTGACGAGTGGCCACAATGTCGACACCCGCTGTGGACTCGATGATCGAGGCTCATCGAACCCTATCACCTATGGACGATGCTGAGCTGAAGGGAGACCACACACATTTAGACAGGGTGGACAAGGAAATTGCCAAATACGCCTCAGAAGCCCGCGTCGAGATCAGCCCTGAAGAGAATGATAGACTTCGAAGGTTGATTGACCGCCGGGTCCTGGTTGTCATGATCTGCACTTACTTCCTCCAAGCTATCGACAAGGGCACGCTATCATTTTCTTCCATCATGGGTCTGCCCAAAGACACCGGTTTGTTAACGCCTGAGGGGAAAATTAGCCAGAACTACAGCTGGTTGACAACATGCATATACATCGCCATCTTAATCGTTGAATATCCCCAGGTGCGTATAAAGTCTCGGCGACACTAATCGAGTGTCTGATGACGGACGACCTTATTGACTGGGGCTCAACACAGAACTACATCATCGCGCGCGTTCCTCTTGGGAAATACCTAGGGTTTTCCATCTTCGCCTGGGGGGCTGTCCTGGCCGGCCACGCTGCCTGCAAGAACTTTGTGGGACTAGTGACGGTTCGTACGCTACTAGGAATATTCGAGTCAGCCTGCCAACCAGCCTTTGTTGTGCTTTCTGCCATGTGGTATCGTCGTGAGGAGCAGGCGGCCCGAGTCACATACTGGTATATGATGAATGGTGCACAGCAAATCGTCGGCGGTCTGCTAGCGTATCTCTTCACTCTGATCAGCACCGGGCCCCTCAAGTCATGGCAGTGGCTGTTCCTTACATACGGCATCATTTCCGTCTTCTTCGGCATCTTCGTTTTCTTTTACATGCCGGACTCGCCGATGCGAGCCAAATGTTTCAGCGAAGAAGACAAGCGACTGATGGTCGAACGCGTTCGCGACAACCAGACTGGTCTTCAGAACCGCACGTTCAAAAAGGAGCAGGTATATGATGCGCTCACTGATCCACAGACTTGGTGCTATGCTGCCATCCAGCTCACGACCACGCTGCCCACCAGTGGCCTCGGCGGTTTTGCCAATATTATCATCTCAACCAACTTGAAATTCAGCAACCTCCAAACCCAGCTGCTGGCCATCGTTCTGGGCGCATATATCATCATCGTTCTTCTTGGATCAGTCTGGCTCGTAAAGAAGACCAGCCAAAACATCCTAGTTGCATTGGGCTTTGTTGTGCCGTAAGTGTTGGAACCAGACCATTAAGCTATTTTTGGCCGTGCTGACTCGGGCCGGATTGCAGATCTTTCGTCGGGACTATCCTGCTCTTAACAGTTCCCAACAAGACGTTCTCACAACACGTAGGCCTCTTGATCGCATATTACATCACGTTGTCCTTCTGGGCGGCTCAAACGTTGGGTCTCTCCCTCCTATCTCGAAATGTGGGTGGCCAGACGAAGAAGTCTGTGGTGCTAGCCATCAACTTCATCTTCTGGGCAACAGGTAATGCGATTGGCCCGCAAGTGTTCCTCGCACGGGATGCACCTAAATACCATGTACGTCTAAACAGATCATCCTTTTGACACTTGTCGTCCGTCATGGTTTGTTACTAACAGGGCTCCACAGATTGCATTCTTCACCCATATTGGTTGTTACAGTGTCCTGGTGTTAGTTCTGCTCTTCTTCCGCTGGTACCTCAAACGGGAGAACGCGAGGCGCGAGAAGTTAGCGGCGGAGGGTGTTAGGGAGGCGAAAGACGAGAACCTAGCCCATGCGTTCGAAGATCTTACTGACCGGGAGAACCCCAACTTCCGTTATGTGTATTAAATCAAATTACAAGCATTTGTTCTCGGTCTTGGGCAGTTAGAAGCGCCGAAGTGGCTTTTGAGGAATCCAACTAGATAGGATGGCCTAGGTTGCCGAGCCGAAGATGAAATTAATTATGGAACCAACCTTGGAAGTTACGAAGTCAGCCGAGTGGTAACAGTAAATACTACCGTCTAGAGTGGGAGGTGTTGTTTGTTTCTGTATATCTTGAGTCCGGGTGCAAGACGTCTCAGGCCGAATGTTGACTATGTAGTTCCGCCTACATATCTAAGTACCTAGACTCAGCATAGGTATGCAGTGGGTTTTATGCATATGACCTCCTCCATCGATAAGTGCATGTTATGGAGTAACGTACCCCACTTCCAAGGGATTTTTATCTAACCTAAGGAAGCAAGCGTGCCAAGCCAACATTGAACCTGCACATTGGATGTGGGGCTTGGAATGAATGCTTCCGCATGAAAGTTCCAGTGTACTAGGTAGGTAGCTTCAGTCTGCCCAAATCACAATCGCACTCACAATCACAATCACAGTCACAATCACAAGCACAATCATAACCTGCCACCAATTTTGATCCGCCATCATCTTGTCCAAGGGTGTCTTCCTTTTTCCTGTCGATATCGAGATAGGTTACGGCTCCTTTGATCAATTCGTCAAGAGACGCACTGAAAAGTCGTCGTTTGTTGTATCGTCGCGCAGCGTACAGCGCGTCGCATTGCGTCGGATTTCAAGTTCCAAGTACCTCGACGAGAAGAGCCAGAACCAGAACCAGCACATCCTGTCAATATGGACTACCGGTCGCCTTCTCGCGACGATCGCCATAAATCACGTTCGCCTACCCCGCCGTCGCGCTACTCAGCCTCGCCCTCTCCTCCCCGCCGTCGCTACTCGACCCGATCACCGCCTCGTGCACAGGCGGACCACAATGGCAGCTATCGCTCCGAGAGTCGAAGCCCGAGCCGTGGTCGCAGCGAGAGTCGCAGCCCTCTTAGAGGGAGCACTAAGGTACGCCAACTATCGAACAATTCCCAACTCCCAACTCCCACATAAACCAGGTTGCTGATCAACTTAGATTGTCGTCGAGAAGCTATCCAAGACTATTAATGAGGACCACCTGCAAGAGATCTTCGGGCGATATGGCACAATCCGTGATCTCGACCTGCCCATAAGCCGTCAGTGTACGTCTTGCATGACCCGCCAACACTCCCGTCGCCACGTGACGCTCGCTAACATAATATGTCACAGTTGGCACCAACCGTGGCACTGCCTACATTCTTTATGTCAACGAGGCCGATGCCGAAGCAGCCATTGCCCATATGCACGAAGCCAATCTCGACGGCGCCATCATTAACGTCTCTATTGTCTTACCCCGGCGCAAATTCGACCCATCTCCTCCCACTGCCAGCCGAGGCGCTAATATTGATCCTCGAAACCCCGCCCCAGGCTTCCGAGGCGGTGGCGGTCGTAGTGGAGGGGGAATGGGTGGCGGAGGTGGTGGTGGAAGAGGTTTCGGCTTTGGAGGCGCCAGAGGCGGTCGCTCGCCTCCACGCCATGGACGGTCCGGCCGTGACAATTTTGACACCTATCGACCAAGGTCCTACTCCCGGTCAAGATCACCCCCTTCACGCCGTAACCGTAGTCGCTCGGAGTCAGACGGATCTCGATCCCGAACGCCTCCCAGGCGCCGTGGACGAAGAGATAGCTACGACGATCGTGGTGGTTACGGTGAGCGACGTCGCAGTCCCAGCTATGACAGCGACCGTGAGCGTAGCCGCTCTCGTAGTCCAGAGAGGTCTTACCGGTGATTAACGAGTGGATTCAACGGCGGACTAGGTTATGAAATAAGCCAAGGTTTACACTGTCATTATACGCGTGCGTAACATTGCGCGTTACGCGATTTAACACCCACGGAAACCAACGGTTCATGAGAGCAGGGCCGACACGGATATGGAAATTGTTCAGCTCTAAGCGGGAACAGAGTCTCGCTTTTTGTAGGTAACCCTATTTTACGGTCCATAGGTTCGTGAGCAACCCGCTTTTGAGACGCTACATTATGTACAAAAAGACAAAATTTCCTCTAATAGGTCTCAGGCCAAGTTAAATGTTCTCTACAAGTAGAGAAATAACGAACGCGCACCAGTCTACTTTTACACAATCTTGTCTAACGACAAACTTGGCTGTGGTGTCTCTAATTATATCCCTGCAGAAGCTTCTGAGATCGGTGATTTGGCCTACTTTCCGCCGGTGTAAGCAACTTGGCACGCAAAACATTCTACCCTGACGAAGCTGAGATACGTTACACAAACCGGGGGAATTAGACCCCGGCTCAAAACACACCAACAATGAGTTGATGCAAAATGCCGCAGAATTGCGATGGATCTTCGTCACAGGGCTTCTTCTCTTACATTCGTTGGGAATAGCTGATACGATTTTGTCATCCAGTCGAAGTAAGCTATCCAGTGAACTCAGCAGAGACATATATGTATTGTATTCGGTCACAATGACCTTAGTCGAATATAAAGCTTCGCGACGATGCTGCTGTCCTACTACAACATGATGAACCAGACATCTATCCGCCATCTATCTACTCACCTTTATTCCCATTCAAAAGCTCAAACTCGAACTCTTCCTCAAAAACATGTCTTCAAACGTACCTTTTCTCCCAGCCCTAGGCGCATAACCGCCTCCAATCTCCCTATCTCGGCCTCTAGTGCCCCCAACCCACAGGTATAGAACCCGCTGTTGAGATTATTAGTGATCTTCTCGAGCTGGCGCCCATCCTGAGAGACTCGCTCGTCCGCTCACGGGTTGCAATAAGCAAGAAGATCCCCACTAGTAATGATGGATCGTGAGTTCCTCGAATATCGCCACGCTTACGGTCGACTTGGGTGCTAACAAGTGTTTGAAGGTAGCATCGCACTCGACGACGACGTTCTAGGAATGGGTATCGTGATGCCGGAGGGGCTTAACATGTACTATTTAGACATTGCGCCCAACTCTAAAGGAGCGATGGTACGCTTTTCTGCGAATTTAGAGCTGGCTATGCACAACAGCCAACTAACTTAGGCAGCACCGCACAACCTCTTCTGACTACCTTATTGTGTTGCAAGGGACCCTGAGTCTCTTGACTCCCTAAAATAGTTGGAACACAGAAACTGGCTATGGCGAGGCCCAAGGAAACACTCTGTCACTTGGGTGAAGTTGTCATCTGGTGGGGAATCATGCATGCGTGAGTTAATTACGACGGTACAACGGCTTGGTACATTGTTCAATGCTGATTCGGAATTGGAAATACAGGTTGTCCAACCGCACAGACCAGTGGGTTCGTCTCTTCGCCTCTGATCCCAACCGCGTCCCTGTCGAAGACAGTTCCAGTTCTTCGTCAGCGCAACAGGAGCTCCGGGCCCTAGCTGACGCGTAGCTCGCTTGACCTGCCTATATCATCACTTATTACCTTGTCCGCCTATCGTCCCATTTGTCCTACACACTGCCGCTGGGGGCAAGGCTGTTTCGCACAGGGATGGTGTAACGGAGAACCCCCTATGCGCGCTTAGCGCGGCTGTGAAAGTCCTTGTGGAGGTGCGCAAATTGTGTGGTGGCCACACGCGCGGCTCTCCAGGTATGATAGCCGAGCTATTAACCACTTGTCCTACCAGAAGCTAGACAGTTTCCAGATTAACGAATCTCTTCTACTACCAATACAAAGCGAAATTCGTCTCGAGTCACTATGGCTCACTTATCACGTCTCGGTGTGAACGACTTCGTGCAACCTGTTTCCCCATATTTCACCAAGCCTAGCAACAAGGTATTGAGTCATCTCAGGCAGCATGTCTGTGACAGACGTCGACCAAAGTTCCTTCTCGAAAATTATGTCTTTTCGACAGGCGATCATCAAGTTCAGATGCTGTATAGTCTCTCAAAAATCCTCGTCTGTCCCGCGTCCCTTAATGCCAGTTATCTTTCCATCTGAGAGTGCCAGGTTCTACATAATTTCCGCGACCAAACAATAACATCTATTCTAACATAGCCAGATCCTCACCTCAGAGCATTTCGGTCACTTACCGTATGGGTCACTCTCATCTTGCAATGCCTAGCCGCAGCCTTGCGGGACTGGGGCGCAGGAATTTCAGCTCTTCATACAATGGGTCACTTCTCGTTCTCGTTCTGACGATTGCTCTATTCAGTATTCGATGTGAAATACACCCCCTCTGCGGTCTTGAATGACAGCATGAAGGATCGAGCATGCGATGATTGTTACCTTCTTTCGAAACTTGTGAACGAATCCGTCTTGATCCATCTCGGACTCATCACCCATCATCGTTACGTGAGAAGGTCCGGAGAACTATATAACTGTGATTCGGAATGTCTTCCAGGAGTCTGATCATGTTGTTTGCTCATCTTCAACCATTCATCAAGTCTTCTAAAAGTTCGCTAGCATAGAGTTTCCCACGACAAGATGTTTATTATCTCGCCTTATATCCACCTTGAAAGAGGAGCACAGCACTCAGATATTCTTCCAACGACCACCGCCAACAACCAACTCAACAACAAGCGACGCTCATTCATCGATTCATCGTCGGAGTCTCTGAGAAAGCCAACCGCTTTCCCCGACCCACCGCGACCGCCAACACCAGAACCGAGACCTCCAAGGCCATACCCAGTCGGCCCTCGACCCTCAGTTCCAACACCGCCACCTAGCCCTCGTTACCTATTTTGCAGTGCTGGGAAGCATCTAGCTATTGTTGCCCATCGAGCTGGGCCATTTTTGTGTCCATATCCCTTACCACCCCCAAGCCCTGGTCCTCCCCGCCGACCGGGTCCGGTGTACCCACGACCGGATGTGCCAACACCGCCCCCGAGCCCTCGCAGATCCACTACTGGTTGGGCTTTCTTTGAGTATTGAAGCCCAGTGGTCCTGGTTCTACAGGGTTTCTTTCTTGCCATGTGCGCTGACGGCATATACGAAGCACATGTAAGGATGGCAACCGAAAACCACGCGAGCATTTTGGATGCGTCCCGGGGGCACAGCAGCGATCACCCTGTCCCAAAAGCAGGAACCGTGCCCATGGAACTGGCACAGAGCTCGTCCCTGCACGTCGAAAAACCAGAAGCGCCATCCTGCCCATCACCATGCTGCGAACTCTGCGAGAAAGGACCCTCCGTTCGCTTTCGGAAGCCAAGCAAGATCACAGTCTCAGAACACCCTACGATTACTCCATTTAATTAGTAAATGTGGTGATGAAATCAGCCCAAGCTCCCCCCCTCCCCCCGGATCTCATAGGGAGAGTCCTAGAAGCTCTCTGCGACCAATCAGATAATGTATCGACACAATTGACATCATAAGGATTCATTTCTGAGATGCAACCTCAGCCAGCCATAGGGCTGACTGGCTGTGCCTCTCTCCGATTGGCGGGTGTGATTCTAGCCTATCTATCTAAGGATCTGGGATCTGGGATCTGGGATCTGTCCTACACAGCTGGGTGCTGACCGATCATTTCCCCCAGCCTGCATACTGTCGAGACACGACTCAAATTCTCTTGCTTCCTATTTGCTACGGGATTTACTTTTCAATTTCCGACCACGCTCATTTTTACATTTTCCCTTTTCATTGGTTGAATGATCTTGCCCTCTCACAGACCGAGAATCGAACCTCAAAAATAGATCTCCTTTTTTTTCCTTAGGGGACCGATGGCCCGGGCCTGGGTCTATGGGATAGAAAAAAATTGGGTCCAAGGCAAAATTGCCTCAGGTTTTCGTTTATAGATTGGGGTTTTCGTTCTCGTTGTCGTTGTCGTTCTCTCTTTTTCCATAGATTTAGACATAGACGCATACACGCCCAAGCATAAGTGGTGGCGTTCACATGGATAGATGGATACTTGAAAAGGATTGCTTGATGTTCCTGCCTATCGCTTCAATTAAAACCTTTTATTCGTTCATTCTTAATTAAGCTTTCATCAGTGGGGTTCAATAAATGCACGGATGGTGTCGATGTTGTAATGTTCCTGTGAGCATCGCACCTCTTCTTCAACTGCCTTCGATGAAATGTCTCTTCCGCTTCCATGTCTTGAATAGCAGCTATCAGTTCACCTAAATCTACTCTTCAAACCTGATTCTCTTTTCCGTTTAGGACAATTGAATACCATGATTCACGAGACATCCATATTTATCACCCCTGCTGGTACCACAAGTGACATGGCGCTGCCACCACGGAATCCGTCTAGAACCCTTCCCCCCAAGGCGGCGGGGTCGACGATCACTTCGTTCTTAGAGACAGCCAAATGATTCGAAATGAATCAGGACCATACCGGTGGGGTGCGATAGGTGGGGGCTGGTTCAAAATAGCTTCGCCCCCAAATGGCCCAGCCATGAACTTGATAGAGATAGGTATGGAGGTCGTCAAGCCAACGTTGTATTAGGATGTAACACTTTCTGTGGTCCATATAAGCCGCTCTATCCCGATCTGTATATAGCTTGCGCTACGCATACCGACACTCTTTCTCGTGGCTGTAGCTGTAGTATTTGTCGTCCTCTTGCCTTTAAATAGGAACGGAAAATTAGAGTCGAGTGACCGCATCACCGGGGCTCCACTGTGTTTCAAGTTGGTGATGCTTCTATTGCGGTCTATGACTGCTATGTTAGGCATCCGACGACACCGAGCAGCTTCGGTGGAGTTGAGCTTGAGCAGCATGGCTCAACCTGGCCAAGATATCACAGCCTTCACCGTACCGACTGTGTTACAAATGTAGCGACGGAGGTTCTTACTTGAAATAGTTTGTGTTCTGCCTAGGATCGCTTGATGTTGTATTAAACACGTCTTTGTTTGAGACGAGGTCAGGCCATCATTAGAAGATAAAAAAAGTGTACAAACCCGATTGGAGCCTATTGTTAGGCGGCCATGTAACAGAGCATAGCATCAGCCTGTAGGGCGAGAGCGCAATACAACAAGGAGGGCATGCTACTACTACCTACTTCTAGGCATCAAGTTTCGGAAAGTTATGATGGATGGAGACGATAGCTTCTTAGCATTGTGCACAGCATCTACATCATCTTCAGTAGACTATCTACCGTTAACCTCAGATTCCACGAGCAGATGGTGTATATATGAAGGTGGCCGATGGACTATTATTTAATTCATTACCGTAATCTATCGATTTTCTTATATCAAGCCTTGGTTCCCGTGTAGAACGAAGCCTTGCCATGGGATACAAATTCTCGCAACTTAGCACGAGCAATGATCTATTCTTCTTTCACGGGCCTAGTTGCATTACCATACCATGAGCGTAAATAAAATGATGAATTTCATCTTTCGTCAGCTTCTATCCCAGATGAGTTTGAGTAGAGTTCTTGTAGTCAGAGATGTGACGATTCTATTTGTTTCTGTGCCGCTGGCGACTCTACTGGGGTAGACATGTGAAAAGGAAGGACCTTCAAAGCAGATACCTCACTCCCTACGGTCGAAGAACCTTGTTAAAGCCTGGAAATGTATTCTCCAGCAGTATGATGTGGGATGGGAGCTTTTGGGCGGAATTTACGGCAAACAAGAAAGCTTACTTCTGACGGAAAAACGACGCCGTTAATCCCTCTCGGAATTAACGGTATATATAAGCTCCGTCACATTACTACTGTCTGCTCTGGTATTATAATAATTACTATTCCACCACAGTCTATTCTATATATAAGAGATGCTGTGGCACACGGGGGAGTCAAACAATACTGTATCAGAACTGTTATAGCCACGAGGGTCTGCCCTAGCGGCATTGGGTCTATATGCTATCGCCCACCTTCGAATTAGGATATACTGAAAACCTGAGAGCAAGGGGCCATCAGTGTCACATGTACATTTATACTCAGTGGCTGTAAACGCGGATCAGAAACATTGTGCACCAGCCTTTATAGCCACTTGGAACCGCCAAGTAGGATAAACCCAATATACAACCACCCGTCGCATAATGAAACGAGGGAAAATATAAATAGAAATATAAAAATATAAAGGTGTATACGTACAACACCAAGGATTCGCTAGTCTTTACCGACTCAACTACTAATTTGGTGCTCATAAGAATAACCTTCCAGAGCCATTGCTGATTTAAACATGGTGTAGTTGAAGTTAAAAGTTGCCGTTTGATGGTTAAGAGGAAACTGTGTAGTCCTGTTACTTTGTGATAAAGTAAGTGTTGATGTAGAGTGCTAGAAACTGTTTTTGAAGTAAACCAAATGCTGTTATAATTATGTTAAAGTCCAAGATGTGTTAGGTTGTGGAGTCGCGCACCCTGCCCATATGATCGAAGCCGTAATGAACGCGATAATCTGCCACTTCGACCCAGACGGTGTAGTTCTCCGTTTAACTTGTCCCTGGTCGTAAGTATATCCAGATAACAATACCACTTTTAAGCTCTAAGGTCGTCTCGAGCCCGAGATGTGCCTATTAGTATAACCTTCTTAAGGGTGACCACTGGTCCATATAATTACTACTATACACTAGGGGGTTGGTTTTTAAAGTCAGGTTATATTTTAGCTGAAAGTTTACTGTAATACCTAACGTTATGTTAAAATGGGAGATTACATATGTTGCGGAGTAGTTGAAGAATATAATATTCGTAGAATACGTAGTATAGTAGTAATAGACCTTAAAGAGGATTTGGGGAATCGATTGAAACACCAGGTGTCCGAAAAGAGGCTAGTTTTTCCGCAATAGGATAATCATGCACGCGGCTGTGCTGATCCAAGCGCCAGAAGCCGGCGCCAACAAGCACAACAACATTAGGTAATCACCAGTCCTCGAAACCATCAATCCGGTCACACCACCCCAGCCCGATTAGCCATACCATGAGTCTTTTAACGAACCGGCAAGCCGAAGAGCTGTATGTTTCACATCAACATGATCCTCTGTTCCATCTACCGGCGCCGCTGATCCTATGAACCAGCCATAAGTCGATCATTGCATATTTAGCGGCGAATAACTTAACAGCCACGGCAGCAGCCCTCAGGACAGAGCTCAATCTGGAAGAAAAATGATTACGATGCTGCTACCGCCGAGCGATACAAGGGCTTGCTGGAGAAAAAGTGGACGAGTATTGTGCGGCTGCAAAAGAAGGCACGTGCAACATCTCTGGATGTAGCTACGCTTGACATCTGACAACGTCTCATCACAGATAATGGATCTCGAGTCGAGAAACGCGATACTACTGTCAGAGCTCGACAATGCCACGCCCGCCTCCTTATCAACGCGCAATAAAGACCCGTCACGTTGGCTACCTAAACCAACCCTCCGATACACCCTCGAGTCACACCGGGACACAATCAACTGCATCGCCTTCCACCCAGTATTTTCATCGCTTGCAACCGGCTCAGATGATTACACAATCAAGATATGGGACTGGGATGCTGGTGATCTTGAAAGGACGATCAAGGGACATACTAGAGCGGTTCTAGACGTCGAATTCGGTGGCCCCAGAGGCAATACACTTTTGGCGTCTTGCAGTTCGGATCTAACTATCAAGCTATGGGATCCTGCCAACGAGTACAAAAACATTCGGTCTCTGCCGGGCCACGATCATAGCGTAAGCGCTTTGCGATTTATACCCAGCTCAGCAAATCTACTAGTGAGCGCGAGTAGGGATCAAACATTGAAGATATGGGACGTTATCACAGGGTTTTGTCTGAAAACGCTCAGGGGGCATACTGGTTGGGTTCGAGATGTATTTCCGACCTTCAACGGCCGGTATCTACTCTCTGCTGGGGACGATATGACGGCACGGTTATGGGACATTTCATCTACATCTACAAACCAGACTGAAAGTAAAGTAACCATGTTTGGCCACGAACACCATATCGAGTGCTGCGCAATCGCCCCTCCTACTAGTTATAAATTCATTGCACTAACAGCAGGGCTGAAAAAGCCACCGCCGCTCAGCAGCTCGGCCGAATATTTTGCCACCGGTTCCCGAGACAAGACAATACGCCTATGGGACGCGCGCGGGACCTGTCTCTTGACACTTGTTGGTCATGGCAACTGGATACGCGCGCTTGTCTTCCACCCCGGCGGCAAGTACCTGTTGTCAGTGTCCGATGATAAGACATTGAGGTGCTGGGATCTCAGCCAAGACGGGCGGTGCGTGAAGGTCATTGGAGAGCCGTATAAGCAGTTTATTACCTCATTGCAGTGGGCGCCAAGCATCGTCCGAAATTGGGAACATGTAGAGCCCGCTAACAGCGGTGCAACAACAGAGCGATTGCAGGGTGGGGAAGTAAGTGATCCATCGGCGCCTTATGGTCCAACGATAGATGGGACGTCAGGAGGAAAATCCGGAGACGTGCAGATTCGCTGTGTCGTTGCCACGGCGGGAGTAGATTGTAAGTTGAGGATTTTCACGAACTAAACATCCGCCGACTCACCAGATTACAAACTACTTCCCATACGTTTCGCGTGGCAGTTGAGAGCAGAGCAACCGTAACTCCAAGGCCAGAAGCGTTTTCTGTAATTAGTCGATAAACCTAATTTCGGAAACTGGTAAGTTAGTTACGTGACGTCCGCCCCGGACCTCTTGTGACCTTCTGCTTTCCACCCTACTCTAAGAACATATCAGCCGCTCTCTAGCTTATCTATGGGAGAGTAGACGGGATCCCGAATCCTCCAGAGGCTATGGTCGTATGTGGAGGATTTATTCTACTGTGAAGGTTTATGACTATCTACCCAGTCTACCGCTGCCACAAGAATGTTTCAATTTACGGCGTATCCTCGCTCTAGTAAGGTGCAGAAGGAATAGGACTTTTACTCTCATCGAGTAGGTATGATGGAATGGATGACCTTGGCATATTGACGTTAAATCAAGTGAAAGGAATTTGATGTATTGAACTGTGTTATTGAGTGGCTGGGAAGTAATATCTCTCAATGAACTATTATACTACTCAAGAGATTTATGATATTTTGTTTTCTTCCTTCATTCCTTGCTATCTTAGTCATATGGTCTTTCTATTTCTTCTGGTCTTTGGAACGGGTGTTGGCCTTCTAATTTTGTATTAGCACGAACACAGTTAAGTTTTTCAAGTAGATACTATCAGCCTTGCTCAGCACGCAGAGACCCTCGATCAGATAAGTGTATAGAGATGTCTTCTTATTTTAATCCTACTTCATATATGCTAAGGATGACACGACTAGCCCAAGGATCTGGAGATCTTACGTATGACTAAAGGGCTGTGTAAGAACTATGATAGTGAAATTTAGCACAACATGAGCAATCCTGCCACGCGCATCAATCATCACCTCCACGTAGTCTAATGATGTTAATAGTGGTGGATGAGTCAAAACGATGTTAATATTAAGTTGTAGCCCGGTTCCGCGTAGTGAAACATGGCATTCGTCTCCTTAGCGCTTATTTTGCCACGTAGAAGTTGTTTCGAGCCGCGCGAGTGTCACGGGGTCACGCGTCTTGTTACATCTATAAGCAGTTTCAGACTAGCAAACTATATATCCCTTCTGAAGCGCGGCAGCAAAATTGCCTGCCATATTCTCTGGATGATCTTTGACTCGCAATCTTTGATGTCGCAATACCCTGATTGACCGCAGCTACCCTGAAGCAGAGAGCCTGATGCACGTATGCTAACGAATAGCGAAGGTAATTTTTGCGAATAGCACGTCCAAGGAAATAAGCACGAGAGAGATTGTGCTGTTTCCGTAGCCGAAGATGCATGCACTCATGTCTAGTCGGTAAAGATATGTATATCGCGCGTCGAGGAAGTGTCAGAATCGATCTTACTTGCGTCCCTTATCACATCAACCAGGCACCGATGCCCACTTCACCTTGTAATGACTGTTAACTTGCTCGATAGCAAAGCCACGAGCGTCTCCTGAACAGCAATAATGATATAAACAACTTAATAGAGTAAGGTAGATGAATAGTGTCTACAATCTAACTAGGGGAGACGGCCTCTCAAATAAAGTTGGGTAGGACTACGACGAGCGAACGAAATGATGTACGGCCAGCGTGAAATTCATACGCAGACTGCAGAGAAAAGTCTAAATGGAATATGTATGCTGTACTAAGTATGCAAGAGTGCTCTGGCGAGCTCGTATTAGGGCCATGTATAGGTACTTATTCCTCTGATGCTACCTTTCTTGCAGAATATGCATGCAGGCAGGGATATGGTGTTGCTATTCCTGACACAGACGGTGACAATACCACCTTGGCGGTGCCTACCATACGCTCTGTAGATGTGTACAGGAATGTATAGTACAGGAGATATATATGTTCGTGACATACCCCGTTGGATGCAAGACACTCTTGCGAGAAATAAGTGCATACCTACTTTATGCCGACGCCGAATTACAGACCCCCATAATTCTCCGATCAGTGCAGCATACTGTGCTCTCCAACTGTATCCTCCATCTCTTTCCCCCCTTGTCTTCTTCCTCCTCTACCAGTCACCTCCGGGACCATACCATATTTGCCTTATCTCTTCGTAGTGTAGATCAAATGACTGCAGAGTCGGTAGCACCCGCAATGTCTCATGTGAGAAAAACTCGCCTTTGTCTTGCAGCACTTTCGGCCTGAAGCTCGGGTAGAGTTCACGCCGAGCTATCTAGACCGTCTCAGCCACCTTCACGTCACAGTAACACAAACGTAGGTACATGTAGGTAGTCAGGGGTAAAGCCACCTACGATAGAGGGAGGGCTCTCCCGAGTTTAGCAAACTTGGTGCTGTGTAAGTGTTGTTGTGGTTTTGCTAGCATTAAATCCTGGCCAGCCCATGTGGTTTGGGTGGATAATCATCTCCAGCCGCCAGGAACGGGAAGTACAAACTCACCGTTTGCGTGTGCCGATAAGTCAAATTCGAATTGGTCGGTCTAGCCGTTGGGAATATTGGTGCAGCCGTTGGTTGACAATATTTGGGCTGTATTATCCGTTAGAGTGCCACGCTGTTGTGCCTGTTGGCAGTAGCTTGTCGTCCAGCACGCCAGCCCCAGCGTCAGCTCCCCCTCTATTGACTTGGTGCAGAGGGCTAGATTACCTAGTAGCCTTGATGGAGCACATCTTTCGATCCGATATGGGACCTAAAGAGTACCGCCAGCCACTTTCTCCAGGCATCTTGCTGAGCTTGTAGATGAGAGCTCTGGACTGGCTTACGCTCTGATACGAGCTACGAGCCGACCCGGCATATTCACCCGGTCACTGCTAGTGCAGTCACTTTATTGTAAGCGCTTGAGCTGATGGCTTGGCACGAGATACTATCGCCGTTTGTCCTTTTTCGCGATAGGTAACAGTATTTGTGGACTTTTATTGCTTCTCGCTTCCAAGAATAATCTCCACTGCTACGAATGGATCCTGAAAGGTACCTTGGGAGGGTAATTCGAGAGAACAGAATCATCAGCCAACAGACATTGCAGTCTCTTCATTCTTCACATAATTCCAAACGCCCTTCTTTAGCATAAGCTTGACTGAAGCAAAAACTTCCCCAACGTGCTGGCCTAGCTCAACCATTGTGCAAGTGAAAACTGGACATGCAAGGTTAACGTAGCAAGCAGCAGATGAGAATAAGCCCTGTCCAATGAATCAGGTAGGTACTGGGGAGAGATACGGCAACCCGGAATAGTATTCTTTTGACGGGTGAATCGGCTGCAGACTAGTTAGGCATCGATGATGGATGGAGGTAATAGTGGACATTTCGCCCTCCTCTAAGTATTACTCTCTTCGGCTAGAAACAATAATCATCTCTTAGCTGCGGGTCTCGATCCGCCCCCCTACCCTGGTCTAGAGAGGTCCAGGGGTTCCAGCTTCTGGGAGAAACCACTGATCGCCAATCATCCCTGTAAGTCGACCGTAGCTGGACTCATGCGCAACTAGGCCACTCCGACCTAGACTATAGGCTGTTGAGTTCCTCTTGCGTCTGCTGCTTTATTTGAGGAATGCTTTTTATCTTGCCGCTGCCACTGAGACGGAATCTCTCAAGATACCTTTCTCACAACATAATTTATTAATTACAACGATATCAACTCCTCTTACACTCGCTTCACCTGGAGTTCTCGTCTACCTTACTCATTTATACCCCAACCCTCGTGTAGTCAAAACTCCTCGAATTAGACAGCACCCTCTTTTTAGCTCTGCCAGACACCATCCTATATTATACCTTATCTTAGGAAAGGCAGCAGTATCATGGAGCAAGATCAGGGCGGCAGCCGCCAGCTAGCGGGAACCTTTTCCTTCGTCTCGACTGCTACCGGAACACCTGTACGGACAGGCACACCCAACACAGATAGAAACCCCTTCGGGGACGAGCGTGTCGAGGGGCAGTCAGCTCAACAGGCAGGCAGCGCCAATCCATTCGCCTCACCTGCCATCTCCCGCCCTGCATCAAGCTTTGACAGTACCAGCGCAATTGGACGGGGGCAACGCTATTTTCACTCCCGCAGAGTGAAGAAAGACGAAGTCGAGAAGCCATGGCTGGCAAAGGTGGATCCGAAAGAGAAATGGGTTACCATTCTCCCCATCCTCGGTATACTCTTGGGGCTAGCGATTTCCGGATTTCTAGTCTGGGACGGCATTCACAGCGTCGTCCGGCACAAGTACTGCATCGTCCTCGAGGACGATTTCAACTCTTTCAACACTGATGTATGGACCAAGGAAGTGCAGGTTGGCGGCTTTGGGTAAGTGCCAATATCAATCTGCGGAAAAATAGTTGCAGCAATCTAACAAGGCTCTTAGAAATGGCGAGTTTGAGCAGACTACCAACACCGACGAGAACGTCTATGTGGAGAACGGACATCTATTCATTAAGCCTACTCTTCAAGACGCGTCTTTGATCAACAAGGACGCCACCATCGACCTTCTAAAGGATGGAACCTGTACTTCAAACAAGTGGCGTGACTGTGTTGCCGTAACCAACACAACTGCGGGTAATGCGACCATTGTGCCACCAACCCGATCTGGGCGCATCAATAGCAAGAAGGGTGCTAGCATCAAGTACGGCCGCGTTGAAGTGACAGCAAAGCTGCCTCAGGGTGATTGGCTCTGGCCTGCCATCTGGATGTTGCCCGTCGAGGAAACCTACGGACCTTGGCCGCTTAGCGGAGAGATCGACATCATGGAGAGTCGCGGAAACAACCGCACGTATGCTCAAGGTGGTAACAACATCATCTCATCGGCTCTTCACTGGGGACCAGATGTCGCCAACGTAAGTCTTCGCCCCTATGTGCTTGTGGAAGGCTAAGTGCTAACAACTCTCTCTTAGGATGCTTGGTGGCGCACTAATGTCAAACGCGAGGCCTTACATACTACGTACGCCGCCGGTTTCAACACGTTCGGAATTGAATGGTCCCAGAAATACCTCTTCACCTACGTTAATTCCCGACTGCTACAAGTCTTGTACACGAACTTCAACGAGCCCCTCTGGAAGCGCGGAAACTTCCCTGCTGCCAACAGCAACGGCACGCGTCTCCAGGATGTCTGGTCCCAGACGGGACGTGATAACACGCCTTTCGACCAGGAGTTCTACCTCATTCTCAACGTCGCCGTCGGAGGTACTAATGGGTGGTTCGAGGACTCTAAGAGCGGCAAGCCTTGGTTGGATTCCAGCACCAACGCCAAGAAGGACTTCTGGAATGCGCAGAACGTGTGGCTGCCCACATGGAAGAGCCCGGCCATGGAAGTCAGCAAGGTTTCTATGTGGCGGCAATGCGACGGCAATGAAGATCTGTAAGGGAGTTGCCGAGAGTTATTATTAGGTCGCAAATAGGCGTTTTTATTTATTCATTCAGGATTTTACAACGGGAGTAATAGGATAACGAGACATAGGCATAGACGGGTTTGTTATGGAGTCTCTGGGTTATCACATGGATGTTAGTATATAGGTAATGGCCGTGCCTGCTTCGACAGGCTCTTCTTCAAGAACGTATTTCTATATAGCGAAACAGGTGATAGACTGTGGAAGCCTCTGAGGTGCGACCCTCAGAAGCATTCGTACCGGTAGCAATACATACTTAATGACGTTATTACCCTTTCAACTACCTACAAATGTCTATTACCAAGGCTCCGTTATGATGTGATAAGCTAGATTGTCTTGTTCAAAACACTATGAAATGACTTCATCTCGCTGTAGATAGCCCGTAAGCCGAGGTACTGTACAGTGATCTAGGTGATCGCGCTTATGTGATACGTATACTTTGAAAAGCACTTCTTTTGTACCCGCGCCATTATTCCACCCCATTGCGTTGTTGTTATTACATCGTGGAAGAGCTGACAACAACAAATAAAGCGCAAATTCGACGACGAAAGGGGACCTGCAGTACACAAGATTCTAGAACCCAAAATCCTGAGGCTGACCGTTTGGCGAGGCGAACTATTGACATGTGTAATTGCGGCGGCGCTATGCCTACAGCAGTAACGGGTAACGAGAGTTCAACCGTCCGTCCCAACCGAAGCGAGCTCAAAAATTAGAATGCGGCTGGGTTTGATAACGGTCTGGAACGTGACGTGGGCGTATGAGGAAATGGGTTACATAGGTAGGTAACGGAAAACAATCGATAGATGGATGACGATATTACCGATCGGCCGACTGGGGAAGGTAAGCAAGGCCGGGATGGCGAAGCCCAATAAGCAAATACCCCTGACTATAATAGCTCTTGTACTGTACTCTTAGATCCGTACTGGGGTTAGATCTATAGGCTGAAAAGGCAGCTCTTATCAATGACGGGTCTTTTTGAGTGATAATAGGCAAGTGGTATAAGAAGGTGGCCCAGCCTGTTATCATACATCATATCTTGATATATGTGGTCGCCTTTTCAACGCCGCCATGATTTGCTCGGCACCCATCAGCTTAGCCTTTCTACTGCATAAACCATTATGATAGATAATAGTGATGCAGCTGACTTCGTCATCGCTGCCAAGATATGTTGTGCATTTGTACGTATGTACTTATGTTCTGTATGAGCATGAGCACGATGACAGCGCATGCCTGCTTGGCCTGTTGAGCGGACAGCCAAGCAACTCGATTTCTGACTAGCCAACGGCCCATAGTACACTAGAGAATTAGTTCTGGATTGTATGACGAAGTTGAAGTGAGGGATTCTTCTCGGCCGCTCGTGCGCGGTCTCGATCTATCCGTTTTCGGCTGTCCCGGGCTTCCGTCGACGGGCATCGTGACGAAAACAGAATCGTTTGATTCCAAAAGTAGACGTTGTACCCATCCTATGTCGTGCCCGTAACTAGAATAGGTAACCATAACGGCCTTGCTTGGTCTGCCGTTACCCGTAGAATACAGGGGAATCATCCAGGTCGAGGAACCTAAGCCAAGGCCTTCCAGAATCAATTGTTCCAGGGGTGGTGAACTACTAGTCTGGTGAAGTTCCATAACAAAAGGTTAAAAACCCATGCGCAAATCGAACGACAATATTGGAAATTATTTTTCCGACCCCTGAGCCACCACGCAGAAGACCCTGAATCCTTTCAGCTCTTGATCGCAGCAATTCCGTAGTGGGTATTCTAGTGAAATACCTAGCGCCCGCGCTTGGATATTCTCTCCGACAGTGGCGCTAAAAAATAGCAGCCTGGACCGGCCGCCCCAGTTCATCTCGGACCAAGCGGATTTCCATACCTAAACGAGTATTATCTATGTATGTATGTATATATGTATGGTACCTTTGGTTGCTCGGGGCATTCCCAACGCTAGACAACGATAACTAAACTACTCTCGCGTCATAGACTTTGATGTTTCGATTTCGGTTCCGACCGATGTGAATGTGGAAATTTGGGAGAAATCGATCGATAGAAGAGTGAAATTCATAGTGCGCCTAATGTGTATGCTACTAATCACAGCCTCTTCATCAGCGAGTGAGTGAGTGACTTGTCGCGCGCTTATACCAACTATAACACATCAGTTAAGCTTGTTTGTTCGAAGGGACGTCTGTCTTACACATCAACCGCATGGTCATATGTTTCAAATAATGGTGAAAGCTTAATCTGATACATATCTATCTAGGTTGGGCATTTCAATAGGCATCCGTGATCAGTGCTAAGGTTGTTTCAATAGCATCATAGACAATCTTGAGATATGTAAAATTAGAATTTCTACCGTTGTAAGGTCGCAAGCCGTGGCGGAGACATGCAAGCCTAGCTCTGCCACGAGGCAACTTGCTGGTCAATGACATCGTCGTTCCATCTCATAGTACACGATAGTCTACAGTACAGAGAGGCAGATAACTTTGATAAGTCAATAATTAGACTTTTATCTAGTGTATTTTATTGAGGTAGCTGATAAGTTTGCCCCCCACACATCCAGGTACGTTTTGGACGCCTTACTTGGATCCCCCCTGTAGGCTGTACTCGCCCACTCACACACAAGTCAAGCAGGGCGCGCGAATACGCGCGACAGTGGGTAAAGATTCGTGGGGGGGGGAAATACGAGAAAGATCAGCGAAAGATAGGAAGAAATCATGAGTTGTCAACTTCTCAAACCCTGGACCTTGACCAACTCTATCCGCCAACTTGGATCTCGGGATTTTCAACTCTCCGTAAACAAACCCAGATGGCTATCAGATAATATTGATTGGCTTAGTTATTATCGTCGCTGTGAAAACATTTAATGTCACAGTCTATCACATGGGTTCCTTGCTCGCTCGCCGGCCGCCACACCGGATATCGTTCATCATGCAATGCCTGCAGCAGCCCTGCTAATATTGTGACACAACTGTTCAGCTCGCCTTTTTGACTACGCTAAAGCTATCGCTTTCGGTGTATCAAATAGAACATGGCGGCTTTTCACAACTACATGTCATGATTTTAGTGCTATGACCCAGCAGATAGATGTTTGATAGCTCAGGAAGATTGAGGAGGTGAAGTTGACCAAAATTATAGGCTCCTAACTAAAAACTATTGTTGTCAGCTTATAGTAGTGTAAATACCTAGTATATACTCTTTGTAGTTAGACGGCGGTACGGGACCGGACCGAATTACGGTAGCTAGGGTAGTATTTCTGCTTACCCCCTGCTCCTCAGTCCTCTTGCCATTGCCCATTGCCCATTGCCTATATCCTTGTCCCTGTCATTACCCCTTGTCCCTTGCCCCTGTCCCTGCCCCTGTCAGCGATCTAGGTATGTACTGTTACCTGTACTTCGATCAGAGACCCTGCGTTCATCATCCGCAACACTCTTACAGGCTACTTACTTTCTGAGATAGTACCTATACTCCGTATAGCATACAACTGTACAGTAGCTTAGGTATCCAAGCAGGATGCCTCTACTTGTACGAGGCCTTGGCTGAGAACCTCGCCTTGGGACGTATCACCTTAGACCGGTCTTAAGCCACGCACGAGGTCCCATTTACACATTCTATGATCCAGATTCCGTTGCTGCAGCGCAGCTAGGTAATAGTTCTTTACCGCTCGCTTATTGTCAGCCACCTCACTATTTTCTTTCCTTTTGGGACTTCGTGACGGCTCATACACTCGCTCTAGTATTTCTCTCTGGAACCGAGAACCGCTAGCTATCGCCTCCTCTGGCTGATGAGGCCCAGCTGAGACACCGTTCCATTGGCCCAGACCGTCCAAGAAACGCTCGTCTCGTGTAAGTTCTTTTATCTTTAAGCTGCCTTCTACCTAACCCACAGCACCATAGAACAACGCTTGACAAGCCTACTCCCTTTCCCTCTTTACTCTTTCAACGGTCATTACTTAGATCTCCTGCCCTCCTCGTCTGACCAACTTTCAAATCGTCACGCATAGTCCTTAACGTGGCGTGGTTGACACTCGTTTAATGTACGTATAGGAAGGTAGATTAGCCACCAGGGCGATACTGCTCGGATACGTCTAGCTTGAGGTCGTCCTCTCGGGTTTCGATATCATCTTGCCCTTCGTTTTCTTGCTCGTAAGTCACTTCTCGTCTGGTTCATCGTTGTGTAATGACCCAGCACGTCCAAATTGCCATGTCTTCTAAACGCCAATGTTCTTAAACTTACACATTACAGCATACCTGACATCAAATCCGCTATTCATAGTGTGCCGATAACACTTTTTGTCTCAGTGACAACCCGACCGTCAACGCCCGGCGGGTTGCCGCTTATCTTTCCTACCGACAGATATTACCGTCTGGTGAATTGATCCGTCATCATCATGGGGTTTTCCAGTTACTTCAAGGCTAAGAAGCCTGAGCCGAACAAGAAGCCCGCGGTCAGGGCACCATCGCCAGCCGATGTTGCCTTTTCAGAGAAAGATGCACGCAGTGCAATGGGCCCGAGCGACTTCGGGCTGCAAGTCCCGACGCCGAACAATTTCGGCTCGTCAAGAAACTCCCTTGCCGGCCTGTCGACTCGCTCGGGTGCGAGTTCTATGTTCCTGGACGATATCAAGCACGAGGTCATGGTCAACTACTTGTATCAGCAACAATGCTCGCATCTTTGGGTAGCTGACGGCTCTGGTGAGGTGGAGGGTGTTCTTCTGCGCAAGGCTCGAGGAAGTTATATGGCATGTCCTCCTAGACTGGCTAACTCGGCCTTTGCCATGGCTTGTGCTACACTCAATGTTCCGGTATGTTGTGATATCTAGAATATGTCGTTCACTGGCTGACCTTCCTTAGTGTGCGATGACGGTCAATTCACGTGTTATCAAAACTTTCTTGAATTGGTCTCCGGATGCTGTTGATGTGCCCTTGATGAACGGCCTACGCGTTCAAATCCTGCCAACTATTGATGACCTACCCAGAGCGCGAAAGCACCAGTTCGCAGCCTTTGTGGCTTCGGAAGCCCTCCTCGTAGTATGGGATGACGATGCGCTTCACCTAGTTCAGCGCGCCAAAGCCATCGAATCGGAGTTGATGGAGCTGGTCTGGCAGACGGGCGAGGAAGACGAAGAGGAGTCAGAGAAGAGGCAGAACATTACATTTGGAGAAGTGGAGATCGACGAGGAGAGCGGCCAGATCCTGCCTGAGAAACGCCCCGTCCACATGCAAAATACCTACCTCGTATCTATCGTTCTCGTCATCATCACCGTCTCTCTCGGCTCAGCTTGGCGGCAGCTTGCCATCGAAGTGTCCGTCGACGGCAGCTATACTCGCTTGGCTTTGATTGCCCTGGCTCCCGTTCAGATCTTCTTTACCTTGTTCTTTGCCCAAGTTATTGTTGGTTGCTTAGCTCAGATCTTCGGCCCCATTCGACAGCTCACCATCAACTCTAAATTTTATTCAGCTAAACCACCCCCGAGATTGCAATCTAAAATTCTGCCGCACGTTACTGTGCAGTGTCCCGTCTATAAGGAGGGTCTCGGCGCAGTCATTGTTCCCACGGTGCGATCCCTCAAGCAAGCTATCAGCACCTACGAACTGCAAGGTGGCTCGGCCAACGTGTTCATCAACGATGATGGTCTTCAGTTAATCCCCGAAGAGGAGCGACGCGCTCGCATCGAGTTCTACGCTGACCATTCCATCGGTTGGGTTGCTCGTCCCAAACATGGCGAGAACGGATTTTTGCGCCGCGGCAAGTTCAAGAAGGCTTCCAACATGAACTTCGCCTTGATGATTTCATGCAAGGTAGAGGAGAAACTCGCTCAGTACAATCGTGGACCCGAGTGGTCTCAGGCAGATGAGGCTCTTGCTTATGAGAAGGCACTCAAGGAGGTTCTCGAAGAGGACGGAAGAGCGTGGGCAGACGGCAACGTTCGTGTCGGCGACTACATTCTCATCAGTAAGCGCGCCATTTTACTACACCCAATGTCTTACGAAGACGAAGCGAATATGCTAACAAATCCATAGTTGATTCTGATACTCGTGTGCCATCGGACTGCCTTCTAGATGCCGTATCTGAGATGGAGCAATCCCCTGATGTTGGTATCATGCAGTTCTCGTCTGGTGTCATGCAGGTCGTCCATACGTACTTTGAGAACGGCATCACTTTCTTCACCAACCTTATCTACACGGCCATTCGATACACTGTCTCAAACGGTGACGTGGCCCCCTTTGTCGGCCACAACGCGATGCTTCGATGGAGCGCCATTCAGCAAGTCTCGTACGAGGATGAAGATGGTTATGAGAAGTTTTGGTCCGAGTCGCACGTGTCCGAAGATTTCGATATGTCTTTACGTCTGCAATGCAACGGCTATATTATTCGCCTGGCCGCGTGGGCCGGTGAAGGTTTCAAAGAGGGTGTATCGCTCACGGTATATGACGAGCTGGCTCGATGGGAGAAGTACGCTTATGGCTGCAACGAACTGCTATTCCATCCCATCCGCATGTGGATCTGGAAGGGCCCTTTCACTCCTCTTTTCCGTCGCTTCTTGTTCTCCAACATTCGCTTCACCTCCAAGATCACAGTAATTTCATACATCGGCACGTACTACGCTATTGGTGCGGCTTGGATTCTGACGTCGGTCAACTACTTCGTGTATGGTTGGTTCAACGGATATCTGGACAAATACTATATCGACTCATGGCAGGTCTGGTTCTCCATCATCATCGTCTTCAACGGTCTCGGAAATGTTGCCCTCGCTATCATGCGATACCGTGTGGGTGAGCGAGGGCTGGTATACTCCATCTACGAAAATTTCAAGTGGACGTTCCTTCTCGCCATCTTCTTGGGTGGTCTCTCTCTGCACGTCAGCCAGGCCATTCTCGCGCACATGTTCGAGATTAACATGACCTGGGGTGCCACGTCTAAGGAAGCCGAGTTTTCGAATTTCTTCATTGAAGTCCCCAAGGTTCTCAAGAGCGTAAGTCATACCGCCTTATAAGCTCTACATTTACCTATTTAGCTTGCACCCCTTGCACCCCCCCAGATGAGTACGAATATTCAAAGATAGATGCTAACATGAGGCTTTTTCACAGTTCAAATACTCGATTGCGTTCTCACTCTTCTTTATTATCGCCATTATCGTCCTGGCTGTTGCGCCTTTCGTGCCCCTTGACTGGCGCATCACCGATTTCGTAGCAATCCTGCCCATGGCGACGGTGGCGGCGAGTCATCTGCTGCTCCCCATTGCCCTTAACCCAGCTCTCATGACCTTCTCGTGGTAAATAATCGCTACTCTACCTGGCGTAATAGTATTAATCATTATTCCCATTATTCTTTTGAGAAACGGCATCACTCTCGCATATACATACACACACACACACACACATCTATATACACCCAATGCCGTTTATATGAAAAACACGAAGGAGTCGGGAGCTTTCTGGGACATTCTAGGTCTCATTCGAATGACCTATTGGAATTTATAGATTGGAAATGGTGTTTGGAGGTATAAAGCACAGATGTTGCTTCTTGGGCCTCCCTCCCACTTTTGTTCTTGGTTTGAGGGGAACTGTTTTGGTAAATATGAGCTAGGAGATTCGAGGGTAAGACGAAGGACTTCAGAGTGAGCACAACAGCGTCATATTTGTAAAGCATATGCATTACGCTAGATGATATCCTAAAACTGGACTTAGATAATGTGATGAATTAATATTGATATTGGAATACGATGGTACTTTTTCAAGTTGAGTGGGATACCAGATCAGAGGGTGTGAATGGGTGGCAGCTAAACAATGATACCCTAGTCTCTCACAGGTTGATATCACTGTACTTGTACTTTTTGAATATCAGTGGTTTACATCCGCGCCTTATTGTAAAGCGACCTGGTTCAAGAATACCTGTAGATGCGTCTACTTGCCTTAACGCTAGAACAGACAGTTTCATCATTATAGAAAAGGTGGTATGTAAGGGACGTTGAATCAAGTATCAGTATATGACAGGTATATACATACTTGGCTATGTCTATAGCATACTTGAATATTTTTCATGACGTGAAAAGTTGAGACGAGGATTTGGTGTTGCATTGGAATCTTGGTCGCTCGCTGTTTATGACGTAGCTACGTAGGTAGTGAAGAGAATAATTCTTATTTACACTACCTAGCGGTAGGTATCTAGTGTAGTGTATGTAGTGGCCAGCGACTTAGGTGCTGACGGACATCTCCCGGACATCTCCCGAAGCCCCCTGAACGGCAATTGCGGCAATGAGCGGTTCGATAGAACATTATGATTGGTCCCCCAGAGTAAAGAGATTAAAGATGTACCCAAATAGGAAGAAGCCCCCTTTTGAGCTTGCTTTTGAGAGTCGAATAGGCTTAAAGGGTACCTGCAGTAGCGCGTCACGTCCGTCGGTCCCCTCGACCCAGTCAGCCAGTCGTGTCAGTCGTGTCGCCTCCTCGAATCCTTCCTATCTCTTGTCCTTCTCCTGCATCGCCGGCTTGTTTCGAATTGGACCAGGGTGACTTTGGTTCGTCCGCTGTTCATTAGCGCTGCAATTGTCTTTTTGTGCTTTATTCACTCACTCACTCACTCACTCACTAATTACTCAGTATAGCATACAACACCATCGCTTTGTTCGATTGTATCGAACACGCTGCCACTCCTTCAAGGCTTCTGCTGTCTTCGACCAGATAGAATCTTCCATCCCACAAAGACATAACTGCAATCCCGCATCCCGCAATAGCATCAACCGTTGGTACTGCTGTTGCTACACTCATTTGACCCAACCCCGATCACTCTCTTTTGGACTCGACAGTATCGTCCTTGAAGGACCATCTGCCTGTAGTTCCTCGTTAACCAAACTTGCTTGTCCAACTAATCATCAAACGTCACTCATTCATAAAAGACAGCTGAGCACCCACGTACTCTACTTCTGTGTACTGTACACCGTCCATCAATTCGATACAGAAGAACGCTTCTCAATCAGCGCTTCGACACCTCTCGACTTCAGCATTCCTACGTCGAACAATGCACACTAAACGTCAATAATCGTCCATTCCATCCCTTGTTCGGCAGAAAGTCTGCTTCCAACCAGCCAACCAATCATTCATTCGCAGACGGACTCTGTTATATCATTGAACAAGACCATCCGGTTGACGACAAGTCTTTGCCTGGTACCTCCCGGAATATCCTTCGCCTTCAGGCAACACACAATACCCAATACTGGCTATGTTATCCTACCCAAGATACGTCCCGGCGCTTGCGCTGTTGGCCTCGGTCCTCGTGTCTCCCGCTGCTGGTCAATTGACCACCAAATGCAATCCCACTTTGGAAACTTGCCCACCCGATCCTGCTTTCGGCACTGCCCATACCTTTTTCTTCAACAGCACACCATCCGAGGATACCTTCACGTCCCAGTCTTCCGCAATCGAGTATGATGACAAAAATGGCGCCGCATTCACCATCGCTGGAAAGAAACAGTCCGCGACTCTTGTCTCCAACTTCTACTTCTTCTTTGGTCGGACAGAGGTTTTGATGAAGGCTGCTCATGGACAGGGAATCATTAGCTCTATTGTATGGGGATCAGACACACTTGATGAAGTCGATTGGGAGTTCAAAGGAGGTAACGAAACCTTCGCCTTCTCCAACTACTTCGGCAAGGGCAATATGAACGATACGACCACCGGAGGGGATCATAAAATCTCTGGTAGCATCCATGACCTACACAATTATACCACGGTGTGGACAAAGGACAAATTGGAATGGCACATAGATGGAAATTTGGTCCGCACTCTTCTTCCCAAAGACGCAAACAACACTATGAATTATCCGCAAAGCCCTATGTCTCTCAGGCTAGGCAGCTGGGTGGGTGGTGACTCGAGCAATCCTCCGGGAACCATTGATTGGGCTGGCGGTCCGACCGATTACTCTCAAGCCCCATTCACCATGTACGTACAGAGTGCGCGTGTTGAGGATTACTCCTCTGGCAAGGAATATACGTACACCGATAATTCGGGCTCATGGCAGAGCATCAAGATTACAGAGTAAGTTGCCCAGAATGACGGCTGTGACATTTCACCTTGTTAATAGATACCTAACCGGGCATAGGGGCAACTCGACCGTAGCGGAGATCGTCAATAAGCCACCAGAGAAGTCACTCGCGGAGAAATGGGCTGAACTGCCCTCAGGCACCAAGATTGGTATTTACGCGGCCGCCGCTGCTGTCGGCGGTCTGCTCTTCCTTGCACTTGTAGTCTACTACATCAAGCAGCGGCGTCAGGGCCACAAAGAGGCCGCTCTGGCTGCCAAGATGCAAGAAGAGGAGCGAGTTGAGCTTGAGCGGTTCAAGAAGGAAGGAGGAAATCCCGACAAGCTCAATTTCGACGGCGCAGCGTACGAAGGACCGGTTGGAAAAGGGAGCATGTTCAGCACGTACTCTCCTGTACCAGACTCCCCTCCTGGAAGCTCAGCTGGTCCGCCCGAAAAGGCTTGGGACCCGACGGGATCCGATGGGATGGCGTCAGGCATGAGGTCGCCTGTACCCTTGCTCAATGGCGAATCAATGGGTCCTTCACGGAATAACAGCTTCGCATCTCCCAATCACCCGCAAAGCCCTGGGCTACCTCCTTCATTTCCTCCACCAGCGTCGCCTGTCAACCGGGGGTTCTCAACATCTTCACATGCGCCGTCGAGGGCGGGATCTACTGGCTCTCAGGCTGGTGGATACGGCGGCAGAATGAACAGTCCAGCCCCGGGCTCTCCTCACCGTGGTCCAGGTTCGCCAGCGCCCCATGACGTGTATGGTATGTCAAGATTGAACAGCCCTGGGCCCATGTCGAACCGCGGCCCGGGCTCCCCGGGCCCTCAAGGCGGTTATAATGGCGGTTACCGGTAAGATCTTTTAGAGATCTCGGTCAATAGGCGGCTTGGCCCAATGGGCCACAATTCTTGTCAGCCTGGAAGGATTAGTGGAGTGAAATCACCGTTCCACAAGGCGTTGGTTGCGTTGCGAGCATTCTAGAAGTATTTCGTGTTAGGCTATTTGGGTATACATTTTGACGGTTTCTTTCCTATTTCCCATTTCTATTGTAGTTTTTGAAGATAGCTATTGTTGGTAATTTGTTACCTATCCTGGTCAGATAGCTGCGTGTATCCAGCTACACAATGCAAGATACCCTTTTAAACTACACTCTTCCTGATAACTTTTCCTCTTATGTCCTACCAAGGCTACTTTATCATGGCAAAATCGCTCGCATCTCAGTTGGGAAAAGTCGAAAAGCCCATAACCAGCTGCGTCAAGTAAGCGTCTTGAAATGCTGACTTTACGTGACCTGAACTTCACCGAGTCAGTGGTTTCCTCTTTAGCAGGAATAATGATCATGACCTTGCTTAGCAGGCTTTGCCTAGTAAGAACTACCTGGTAGAGCGCTTTTGCGAGTGGTTATGCTGAACTCGCCGGTAATTCGGATACCTATTGGGGAGGTAGTAGGGAGCTGTTGAAGGGACTCTTGATGCTCAGCGGAATCGAGCCCTCAGCAGCCTCCTCAGCAGCCTCAGCAACCGCCGTACCCTACTTCGCCTGAGTAGCCTCACCAACCTGGTATATCGCCTTGACCAACAAACAGCACCATCTCTCCTCACGACATCCTCTCATCCCAACAACGACAACATCTTGCTTCGAAGGTATCCAGATAGGTAAGTGTCTAGGTCCTGGATAATTACCAAGCAAACTAGAGACTATGCGATTCTTTCAAAGGCTCTGGTGCCAAGACGATATCGTATTGAAATTCATGGTGACGTAATGGGGTTTGTTTGAAAATAGCTGGAAGCAAAGTCCGAATTCACATACAGCCCGTAGCCACGATCTTGGTTGGCCAATTGCATTCCTCGTTCTCAGCCAAGACTCTATTTAATGTTTTGTCAACAACATGCAGGCGGCTTATAAATGTCCAACTTCACATTATTTCGATTAGTTGACATATGTACAGATATGCCTCTGAATGCCAAAAGATCCTATCTTCATTTGCAATTCTGTCTTTGCCAGTAGGTACTTATAAAGGTCATGGCAATCCCAATTCCCTTGGCCTTACCAGAAGGCTTACACACGGCACGCAGTGATTCGATCATTTTTTCATATTTAACACGCATACTCTTACCTTCATCTCTCTAGTCTAATGGCTACGCCCATGGCCACGGTCTCGGGTGCTGCTCTCGAAGCGTCGCCCGCGATCGTCACTACCAAAGTCACCCCATCCTACTGGCGAGCGACCTTCTCCAACCCGCCGCTCAATATCGTGGACAACAACTTCTTCGAGAGCTTCTACGCACTCATCGACGAGATCGTGGACGATCCGGACGTCAAGGTCGTCGTATTCGACTCGAGCGCCGAGCACTTCTGGATCGCGCACTTTGACATCGTGAATGCCGTGTCGCCGGAAAATACTGGGCCGGCGTACTGGGAAAAGCTCACTCGCCTGGCTAATGCCCCCGTGTTGACCATCGCTGCCATCCGGGGCATCGCCCGCGGTATTGGTGCAGAGATAGCTGCCGCTTTGGACGTGAGGTTCGGCAGCAAGGAGAAGGCTACTATTGCGCAGGTTGAGGTGGGCTTCGGTAAGTGGGGGTTTTTTTTCCTTTTTTCATTCATGGCAGGCTATTATTAACGCATGGGCTTGTACGCTCGCTTGTACCTACCGGGCGTCTATTGTGTGCTAACTCAGAGTTCGTTCTCCAGGAGTTTTTCCTGGTGGAGGTGGGTTGCGTCTAGTGCCGAGACTGACTGGCCGAGCCCGCGCGCTGGAAATCGTGCTCGGTGCTGACGACCTTGACGCTGATACGGCTGCCCTCTACGGATGTACGTCGCCTGCCCTGCCTTGCCTTGTACACCAATCGCTCTCGCTCCTTTAGGAAAACCATTCAGCTAACGCACAGAGCTAACTAAAAAGGGATCAATCGCGCAATTCCGGATGACCAATTCGAGGCCTTCATCGATAGATTTGCCCGCCGTGTTGCTGGGTGGGATCGGTATGCTCTCGCGCACGCTAAGGGTGTTATCAATCAGGTCACCGGCTTTCCCACGGTGGGAGAGGAGCAAGCGGATTTTCATGCCTTCACAGCAGCTTTCGGCCAGGGAGCGGTGGCGGCGCGCGTGCAAGCTGTTACCAAGGCGGGTCTACAGACGAACGAGACTTTCGAGATTAATCTGAACAAGGAGATTTTGAAGGTCGTAGGGGATGGACCATGGAATGTGTGAGCTGAGCTGGCTTCATTTTCTCTCTGCAAGCTCTTTTACTTTTGTTAGCTGCCATTTTCCGAAATTTTAGATGATTTTCAAGAGGGGTTGGGATCTACTGTTCATGTTACTTGTGGATGGTAGAGATATACAACAACCACTGGCCTTACCTTGGGGGGTTTTTAAACTTTCTTTCTGGGCTATGGAGAATACGGTCGAGGTAGGCGAATTGTATATATCTTCGATCTTCACTTGACTGAGTACTCTCAATAAATACCAACTATTAGAGTCGAGCCAGAGCATGTCGGTGTAGTGCTTTGAGAGCTAGAGTCGGCAGAGTTTCTCTGGTTAAGCTCTGATAAAAGTATACTCACATCATCCTAGATGGATATGACGAGAACCATGGGGCTGGTAAACTGCAGCATTGACTTGGTCGAAGCCTCCAACCTCGTCGAAGCGATCGCGGTCGCCGAAGACCGAAACTGAGCCTTGCAGTAGTCTGGAGTGATGGTGCTCGAGCTAGGGATGCCGTCAAAGGGCGAACCGGGAATCTCAATCTTCTTGCCGTTCTGGACAAGGATGCGGTATGGGTTGTAACCGCAGCCGTTGGGATCACAGTCACCAGCAAAGCGATCATTCGAGTAGGTGTCACCACAGCCGCTCGTTTCGCAAACGTGATACGCGTTATTGGTGTAAGGATGAGGAGTGAAAGCGAAAGAATGAGAGTTCGAATTCCCTAGCCACTATGTTAATCGTCAAGTCTCACGGAAGTGAGTGTCAGCTATTGCTCGTTACCAGACGTCCATCTCGGCACAACAAGCGCCGTACGGGCCAACGCCGGCGTTTGGATGCGTTGGAAGAGGGTTTCCATCCTCGATGTTAGCCTGCGAGTGGGTCGGTTAACGTTGATATTCAGAACAACAATGGATGGACACGTACCTTGCCGGCGACAAACTTCAGGTCTCGGGCACATTAGCCATCGCAGTAGCCAGTACCGTACTTCGCTCCGGCCTTGTTGCTAGAATAGCTCTTCATGCCTCCGTCCGCTTCCATAGCAACGAAGTACAAGGCGGCATTGAGGCCACAGTCGACAGTTGAAAGGTCGACATCGAAAGTGAAACTCATTATTCATGAGGGTGAAAGTCTGGTATGTTGAAGCATCACTCATCAAATAGAATCGAGAGCCGATGTTTCGTGGCGTAATCGCCCTTCGTGACGAACTTTAAGGGTTAGAGCATCATCACTCGTGGAGGCACCATACATCTTGCTGTAGTCAGCCCCTTCAACAGCATACTTAGTAGCACAGTTCTGCTCTAAGCCTGGTAAGGAGCAGGAGTACTTGTACCATCATTGAGGTAGATAAATCTTGATTGAAGGAGAGAGTGAGGCTTGAGTGTGAACTGAGCTAGCTGTTTGTTCATCAAGTATCCCGAGTATTCACCACAGGTTCGTTGCGGGACTCGAGTGCAAGGAAGACGATGAAAAGAAAGTGATGGATGGACGAATTAGCACTCACTCACTAACTCACTCACCCTATATTCAGGTAATTGATAAGAGTTGTAATATCTATACACTCATTCAATCTAGAATACTATCCACCACATACACGAATTCGTAACCAGAGATTGATTCCCTCTTCTCGTACTTAAACTGTGACATTTATTATCGATGGCTTGCTTACTGGCACAAAGACCACACAACCGTTGAACATGCATAAGGCACCTCAGCCGAAGTATCTTCGAAAGTCCGGCGGAATATATTGTGCGCCTTGCAGACGGTCTTATTTCTCTGTTATCGTTTGCAACGGCTCGGGCAGGCATTCTCGGGAATCGGTCAGACCGTCTTATCGTTTATATAGGGTTATACAGCTGTAATCGCTTCAGAAACATGTGCCCGCCCGAGACTATTGGAAATGAGAAGACGAAATCGCCAAGAGCCAAGCTGCGGGTCGAGAGCAATGACCCCTTTTCAAAATTACCGTTAACGATGAATCATGATGGCATGGATTCCCCAACATGCTGGGGTAGGCTTACATTATCTGGCTCTCAATAGCAAAGCTTTGTATAATTGGATGAATTGGACGTTGAGAGACGTCATGTCGTAGCATTGGATATGTAGAGAGCTTTATAAGCAGTTATTGAATATTGAGGTTCTATGTATACAACTATTGGCCTTAACTCCTGCTCTTTACACAAAATTAGAAGCTTGCTTTCGGAAGCTCAACGGCTTCTAACAGAGTGCTGTAGGCTGTATAGTATAGCGGCGATTCGTTAGGAGATCGGCTGCATGCGAAATGAATTGGTGTACAGGGAAACGCCTTGGCACTGAAGCTTGGCAGAAAGGAAATGAGTATCCTCAGTTGAATACGATACTCAGTTGACAATATATACACCTCAATATCTTATCGGTATTCAATGTCTTACGAGACAACCATTATCGAGTAATTTGGCTTGCATATTTCATGCCGCTTGCCCCGTATTATTCGGGTGAGCTGCTGAATATGGTATCGTCTTTCCTGCCGTGCCTCCTGGGCCGGCTGCCGTCGAACAGTCCAGCATGAATCTATCCAAGGCGAGATCCAAAGAAGACCCAGGATGCTGGTCAGGATCTACAGTACCACCAATAATACTACAGCCCTAGCAATGCATGTAATTTCGAAGAACCGTAGATAAGCACTCACCTACCTAATTTGGATACACGCGTGCTCTTATTGCTTGAAGACGCAACAGTAGAAAAGAGCTTAAGAGGAACGCGTCGTGGCACTTTTCGTGATGCCTTCTCTCGCTCTGCTTTCTCGTTCCTCTTCTTGGAGACAGAGATTCGCCTCGACACGCCGCTAGCCATGAAGTTCTCTGCTATCCGCGCGGCCGCGCTCGCCGCGGCTGTCAACATGGCATCGGCTCAAACTCCCACTGAGCCGTGCGCGATCGTGAGTTCCGCTTGGGCAGCTCAGATCGGTGCCACAGCCACTCCCACGGTCGAGGCTACCGTCGCGCATGCCTGTCTCAACTCTGTCCCTATTCACAAGGACGGAGCACTGCAGTACATCGACTCAATGAAGCCCTACCTCGAGTGGCAGTCGGACACGGTCTTCAAGAAGAATCCTCCTGCGGATTACTTCTACCCGCCCCATGACATCTGGGGCGTGGTAGAGGAGCTGACGGCCAATATCAAGGCAGACAAGTATCCTAATGAGTTTGCCTGGCAACAGGACCTGTACATCAAGCTCTTCGGTCCCGGCCATGACGGACACTTTGTGAACTACCCCGACGTCCTGACCAATGCCATCGAGTGGCAACGCCCTTTCGCGCTGGTCTCCATCAGCGACAAGCCGGATGGCTCTGCCCCTGAGATCAAGGTGTACAGCGACGTGATCTCCTCTCCGGATACCGCGTCCGTCGTGAAGAAGATCAACGGAGAAGACGCCGAGGAGTTCCTTAAGAAGTGGATCTTTGCAGTTTCCAGCAATCAGGATGCCGACGCTGCTTACAACTCCCTCTTCTACGAGAAAGCCTTTGAGGCCGAAATTGCTTCAAAGGGTTATTTCTCAAATGGTGGCCGAACCAGGTTCGTACCTCTCCCTAAGACTGGCTGCCTAAATAAAAAAAGCTACAAAAATATTGACACAGTGAATAGATATGTCTACCCTGGTAATGCCACGTCCCTAACATTCGCGAACGGAACGTTCGTGGAGTTTGCCAACGTGGCTCGACTAAAGGGAAGCTGGACTGGCGTTGTCGACGGACCTACGTTCTTCACTCGGTTCGCTCCGGGAGCCAGCAGCAGCTTGCAAGCCGCTTCGGCCACCACCGCCTCTCCTACCCCTACGCCGACTGCCGCAGCAGCTGGTGTGCCCGGATACCCTGCGCCGGTCATTGTGTCCAGCGACGATGTCATCTCGGGCTATTATCTCGAGGGCGAAGGCTTCGAGGACACGGCTGTGCTCGTCGCGCTATCGTTCTCTCCCAACGACCCGGTTGAGTTCCAGCAGGTTGCCCAGGACTTCTTCGCCGCTGCCAAGAAGGCCGGGAAGAAGAACCTCGTCGTCGACGTCTCGGCGAATGGTGGCGGATACATTTTCTCGGGCTACGATCTCTTCCGCCAGTTGTTCCCCGACATCGTCCAGGAAGGCCTCGGCCGCTGGAGAGAGAGCCCTGGCTTCCTAGCCGTCTCGGATGTCTACTCGACCAACTCGGCCGATTTCAACCCAGACACTGCCGCCGAAGACACTATCTACCAGTACGAGTCGGTGTACAACTGGCGGTATGACCTGGACGAGAAGAACAAGCACTTTACTTCCTACGAGGACAAGTTCGCGCCTCACGAGTTCCTCGGCGACAAGTTCACTGACGTCATGCAATGGGATTTCAACGATCCTTTGAACACCATCAACGCTACCTACGGCTTCGGCACCGACATCACGGGCTACCGCAGCCGCGCCAACTTCACCCGTCCTTTCGCCGGCCCCGAGAACATCGTCATCCTGCTCGACGGCTACTGCGCGTCGACCTGCACGCTGTTCTCGCAGTTCATGGTCCACGACGCCGGCGTCAAGACGATCGCCATGGGCGGCCGGCCCGACAAGAAGGGCAAGATCCAAGGCGTCGGCGGCGTCAAGGGTTCGCAGAGCTACGGGTACGCCGACGTGTTCGCCAACATACAAGAAGCCATCGCCTTCACCAACGACACGGAGATCATCAAGACATTGAGCGCCTACGACACGTACGTGCTAGAGCGCAACCAGGTGTCCAGCCTCAACGTCAAGGACGAGATCCTCCGGTCCCACCTCGCGGACGGCACGCCCGCGCAGTTCGTCGCCGAGTACTCCGACTGCCGGCTGTGGTGGACCGAGGCCATGGTCAAGGACGTCTCCGAGGTCTGGAAGGCCGCTGCCTCGTCCGCCTTCAAGGGCGGCAAGTGTGCGTACGGCGGCATCAAGACGCCGCCCAAGTGCCCGTCCAAGGCCAAGAGGGACGCCGGTGCTCGTCCGGCTCCGTTCAACAAGCCGCGCTTCCCAACTCCTCCGGCGACACCTGTTAAGCGCGCCATGGCTAAGCGCAGCCCGGGCCAGAAGCATGAGATGATCCTGGCAAACCAGTATATGAAGGTTGTTGACTAAAAACATAAAAGTAAAAGTCCTGCCGTGTACAAGTAATCATATTCTTGGATAAAAGTGTAATTACATACAGCATATTATGGGGGCTATATGTTGGGTGTCTCTTCATCAGGGTGTTGGACCTGAGCTACAAATAACCAATTGACACATATGGCATCTTCAAAAATACGTCATTTAAAAGTATGATGTGTATTGGGTCTATGGGGCTATATAATAATCCGACGAGAAACACACGGTAGAATACAAATACCACATCCCTTGTACAATGCCTACTCCGTTCATCTACTATTATGTGATATGGGCTCTTCCAAGTATAGAGCTTTCTTCATTAGGAGAGATACTTCTTCTCCGCCGAACTCATCTCTCCCTTGCCACTTGCAGTCCTGAGAATTGTCTCCCTCGCCTGTTCCGGATTACTCCCATGTCCACAAAGCCGCCATTGCGCACTGCTCGTGATGCCGAAGTAGACAGCAGTCAAAGTCTGAAGTGTCTTCAAGGGACTCCCGCTACTACACACCTGTCCCAGCAGCCTACCCATAGTGGGATTCGCGCCCAGCGGCGCCAACACGCTGTCGATATAAGGCACGTAATGATCCGTGATCGAATGCCGCTCCGAACGCACAAACGTCCTGGCCTGCCAAGCCTGCCATTCCCTGATCTCGTCTTCTAGACGTTGACCCTCAGGTAGCTTCACGCGTCCGGCCACGGCGCTGACGGCCAGACGAGCCTGTGCTTCGCTGGCAGGGGGCGAGGCACCCGCAAGCTCCGTGAAGCCTATCATGAAGAGATTCCGGTAACGAAGGGGCACGATGAGTTTCCAGAGGTCGACTGTGTTAGGCGGTGTTTCCGGACTGCGAACCACGTCGGCTGGTAAGTAGGGCGCGGAGTAGGTGTACCCCGTACAAGCGATGATGACGTCGACGTCGAGTGTTGTGCCGTTTTCGAGCTTCAGGCCGGTCGGGGTGAAGCTCTCGATGGATGTGCGATGCGCCTGGATAGAGCCGTTCCGGATGCGTTCGATGAATTCACTCCTAATCGTTGGGTTTTGTTCGAGGATGGAGTGGTCTGCTTGCAATACCTCTGGATGTTTCCCCTGTACCATGTTCAGAAGCATTGTCTGAAGGGCTTGGGAGACTGAGCTGGGCATCCATACTTGTGTGGCGCGATCTATATTTCTCTGTTAGGGTCACAAGTTAACCGGCTGTTTAAGGGGTCAATGGCAACTGACTATCCCATGCCTCGATAGGTTTGCCTAGGACATAACGAGGCATAACCCAGCCGCCTCTACGTGTGACCATGTGAACCTCAGAGCACCCAGGCGCAAGTTCGCTTCCGAGGTCGACGGCCGCAGACCCGAATCCAATAATTGCTACTCGCTTGCCCTCGAAGCGCCCTGGTTTGCGGTAGTACTGGCTATGTAAGAACTCACCTTTGAAGAGCTCTCTCCCCTTAAAGTCTGGAATCAGGGGGGTGGTGCGGGCACCCGCTGCCGCGAAGATAGCATCATAGGTTTTTTCTTCCTCAGCCTCACTTCCATCTTGCTGGAGTCTCACGGTCCATGTCCCATCCACATCATTTGGCACACAGCTGACGGCCTTAGTCCGTAGGCGCACGTGCTTCTTCAGCTCGAAATGGTCGGCATACTCGTGGATGTACCGCAGCATCTGTCGGTGTCCGAAGTAATCGCCATAACGGGCAGGGTCCAATGGGAAGTCGCTGAAGCTGGTGGTATCACGGCACGAGTTCAGGATCACACCATCGTAGATGGACGACTGCACCTCTTTTCCTTCAAGCGTCTCGGGATCTAAGGGCTGATAGGCCCACTGGCCGCCAATCTCTGGGCGGGACTCTATCACCTCGGCCGCAAAACCCTCGGCGAGACATTCCTTGAGGGAGACCAATCCGCTGAGCCCTGTTTCCCGACATCGTTATTATTATGAATTTTTCTTGACCGCCTTCTCTCTCCAAGTTTGAGTGTGACTGCAGATCATGTGTGTGATGTGTTATGCAGAAAATTCCGCCTCGTTCCGCCCCGCCCTGCTTTGCCATGCTATCCTATGGAGCATACGCGTTGCAACATTCTAGAAGAAGAGAAGAAATGGAAGGTCACTGCGAAGGGGGAAGAGAATGGTGACAGCCTTGAACTTACCTCCACCTATTATTGCGATTCGTTTCTTGCCCTCGCCGCCCATGACTAAAGGACCAGGCGGAAATAATTAAAGGAGGATCGAAAATTTGTCAGTCAACCGGCTATAATGTTACTATGTTAGGTACAAATTGTGCACACGCGACCTGTTACGATTTGGGTTTTTTACTACCCCAATTCATTTGGGCTGGTGGTTCGCAGATTGGATACGTTACTCGCTTGTTGGTCATGCCTTGGCGCTGTCCCTTTCTCCTATTCCTCCCTTGTTTCCAAGTTTTCTTGCATATTTCTCGTTGCGAGATTGCGGCGTAGCAGCGGCACGAGCCCTATGGGGTATACCGTAACACAGTAGATGAAGGCCCTTTCAACGTGTCACGGGCAGTGTGGCCCTCTCTCGCTTTGACACTCGTCTCTGCTAGGAAACCTCTACTTATTATTTAATAATAATATGATAATGACAAGGGACATTCATGTGGTAATCCTGGATGCATGTTCGAGGGTTGCGTTGCAGTCTGTGCGGGAAAGGAGATTTAAAAAAGGGATTTACCGTACTCTGCATCAAGTAGATCCGCTAAGTGAGGTTGAATAACAGGTCGCATGAGAAAAGGCGATCGGCCCCGGAGACTGGAATGCAAGCGCGAACTTCACTCTAATAGACTTTAAACAATATTAGTGCCGGATGTCGTGCAGAATATTGGGTGTGTGACAGTAGGTACCCTCCCTGTGCACGCCTTGGGTGATATATACTGGCGAAACAATGATGTATATCTATTACTACAGTATACATAACCAACGTAGTAACGCCATTTCCGGCATGTAGCTGTGTCTCGGACCCCATTTATGTACCTAAACGACGAAGAAAGGTCCACCGCATGTAAAAGAAAAATCAAACATCTGTGCAGCAGCGCTTACTGTCTAACCTACTAGATGCCGAACACGCAACTCTTCTAACATAATCATTAGTAGAGCGGTCCGAGACTAGAATGACCAAGACCCGGCTTGAAGCCTTGATGTTGTATATGAATGCCGGAGCGAAGCCCTACGTAGAAGTTCGGGGTAAATAAGCCGAAAGATGACCACATTTGACCCATCTTCAACAATATAGCGTGGTCTAGATAGGTACGGAGCATTCGCCGGTGGCCACTTGCTTATCGCCTTCTCGATATTGCTTGAACGATATGACATTGCCTTGCCGTTGAGTTGCCGGCAGTGAGAGCTCCAGGGTCATCCACGTTGAAACCGATTGATTTACGGAGTAGTGTACTAAAGCGGTAGCATTCGTTCATTTCCCCCATCACTATCACTGTTAGTA